>CM031617.1:15908869-15926369 GCA_018398815.1 Conus ventricosus
CACTGGAAGGCGCTTTGTTTTCATCAATTGTCCATCCATCCCTTTAGAGCGCTTTGTGAAGGTGGGGAACTTCACAGCCAGGCTGTATCACAAGGAGCAGCCAAAAGCCGCTCGCACAGTGCAGTGCTCTCGGTGTCTACAGACTGGCCATCTCCAGCACCAGTGTCAGAACCTGATTACATGCAGGCAGTGTCACCAGAGCGGGCACAGGAGTGGAGACCCTGAATGTGGTGTTTTTCCTGATCCTCCTTCTCTTTTAGAAGAACCAGGAGAACCCGTTTCAGACAACGTCATGTTGCCTTCGGAGCCTTCAACACCACTGAAGTCCCAGAACCTGTTTGTAGATCCTCCAGTGTCTACCGAGTCTACGGAGGAAGACGTCTTTGAGGACTCCACACGGACGTAGTGACAGAGTCCCAGCCAGAGTCGACCCCGGAGTGGTCCATAAATACTGTCCCCCATGACCACTTTGACCAGGGTGACAATTTCAGCGAGGAAGGGGAGCCCTCGGGACCAGACACCGCTAGTAAACGGCCGCGCTCAGACGACAGCCTTTCTCCTTCTTCCATGCAGGTGTCAGGGAAAGCGATGAGGCAATACGCACGGAAATCTCGTGCGTTGTCACTCTCCAACTACGACACGTGTGATGACGGGTAAAGGGGAAGTCTGTCAACGTTGCCTTTTGTTGACGATCCTTGCTTCGTTTAACGGACATAACGGGCCTGCGAACGGGATACTGACCACAGCTATGTCTATCGGACTTGCATTATGGATTGCGATTCCAACTTGTATGTTTTCTCATTAAATGTACGCGGATTACGATCTCGCACTAAGAGAAATTATTATTCAAGTACATTAAAAATAAAAAGTATGACATAGTTTGTTTCCAGAAACTCATATTACAAAAGAAGTAGTTTGATCAATGGAAAAAAGAGTGGGGTTCCGGTACACTTATATGTAATGACCACAGTGCTTATAGCTCAGGGCAAATTATTTTGTTTAAAAAAGGAATGATCGATAAGTATAAAATATTATATAATTCCCGTAGAATTTTAGTGGTAGAAGTTGAATTTTCTCAGAGAAAAATAATCATTATCAATGTGTATGCTCCTAATGATATACCTGGGAAAATGGTCTTCTTCAATGAGCTAGATGAAGTAATATCTAACTTTTCCTTCAGAAAACATCATTGTATGTGGGGATTTCAATTGTGTCTTAGGTAACGATAATGATATTGTTGCAGGAAGACCACATGCGAACACCACAGTAGAAAAATTTAATGATGTGGTGAGTAAACACAACTTATTTGATGTCTGGAGGGTGTTCCACCCGCATGAAAAAGAATTTACTTGGAGCTCAAAATCACCTTTCCTGGCTAGAAGACTCGATTATATAATAGCTACTTCTGCTAATTTGATAAGACGCTTGAAGCAATTATTCACTCCTTACCGTTCACTGATCATAGAGCATGTTCAATGACTGTAAAATTCAGTAACATTGTACGAGGACCTGGCCTATGGAAACTCAATAATTCATTACTTGGAGATCAGGTATATGTTGATAAAATGAGAGATCAGGTATATGTTGATAAAATGAACAATCTAATTGATACTCACACTTCAGAATTACAAGAAAGCTCTGATCACCAATTGGATTGGGAAACACTGAAAATGAAAATTAAAAAACTTTACTATTGATTATAGTAAAATAAAAAGCTTTGAAAGGAAAAATGAGATATCAGACTTGAATAATCAGTTAAATGTCTTAGACAGTAAGCTTGCAGTAAATCCACATTGTACTGATACTCAAAATGAACGCGTTAAATTAATCTCAAAAATTGAGATTTTGGAAAATTACAAAGCTCGAGCTGCTCAGGTAAGATCAAGAGTAAAGTGGATAGAAGAGGGCGAGAAAAACACCAAGTATTTCCTTAGTTTAGAAAAGGCAAGAGCGAATGCTAAAGTAATGGAAGGAATTCTAGATGAAAATAATGTATTAGTAACAGATCAATTAGAAATAATGAAAGTGCAAAGAAGTTATTTCTCAAATTTATACAAAAAAAAGTAATGTCTGATGCCTGTCGCGAAAAGTAGATACATTTATTGCAAATGCTAATGTCCCTCAAGTATCCGAGTCCCAGAAAAATAGCTGTGAAGGCATTGTTACAGAACAAGAACTACTGGAGGCATTAAAGAGTCTGAATAATAACTCAGCTCCAGGAAGTGATGGCATTTCCATAGAATTCTATAAAGTCTTTTGGATTAAACTAAAAAAAATACTAACCCTATCATTTAATCTAGCTTTTGAGAAGGGAGAGCTGTCTTGTACTCAAAACGAGCAGTTATTAATTTAATACATAAAGGTAAGGAACTACCGAGAGAAAACTTAAAAAACTGAGACCAATTTCATTAACAAACAGTGATTATAAAATTTTGACTAAGCTTTAGCTTGTCGTTTAGAAAATGTGATATATGATATTGTGAATGACGACCAGGTTGGATTCATTAAAGGTCGTCGTTCAGCCAAGTTGTTAAGGCTTATAGATGATGTCATAGAACAACTTAATGTTAAGAATAAACCTGGGCTGATGGTAAATATTGATTACTCGCAGGCCTTCGATCGAATTTCAAAGGATTTCATGCTTATTGCGTTTAAAAAATTTGGCCTTGGTTTCGATTTTATTAACTGGGTGAAGGTGATCATGTTCAATGCACAAAGCTGTATAAAGTATAATGGCTGGATATCTGAATATTTTCCAGTGGAAGCGGGAATTCGACAAGGCTGCCCTTTTTCACCTCTGATGTTTGCAGTCGGGATTGAACTCATAGCAATTAAAATAAGACAGTGTCGTAATATTAAAGGTCTTGACTTATGGAGGCATCAAGATGATTTACTTGCAAGTCTTATTAAAATTGCATTGTATGCTGATGATGTAACTTTGTTTTTAAAAGATGAAATAGATATGCAACATGCTCTTAATATAATAAACGAATTTCTCAAATTTCAGGACTAATATTAAATCAGAACAAATCTACGGCAATGTGGCTTGGGAGGAAAAAACTATGTGAAGATACGTTCTATGGATTTGTTTGGAAAAAAAGAATAAAAATTTTGGGAGTTTATTTTCAAAATGACAAATCAGCCTCGTTGTTGAAGAAAATTGGCTAGAAAAAATAGATAATGTCAAGAGAATTATTCATTCATGGGAAAAACGGAATCTAAGCATAATGGGGAAACTCTGTGTTATAAAAACTTTTCTTTTATCCCAGTTTGTGTATTTTATGCAGGCTTTCGTAATTCCCGATGATGTACTGATTAAAATTAACAGGCTGTTATTCAGATTTTTATGGAGAAAACAAGATTGCAACAAAAGAGCATTTGAAAAAGTAAAAAGAACAGTTTTATGCAAAGAAATTGAAGAAGGCGGTTTAAATATGATAGACATAAGACAAATGCAGATAGCGTTTATTTTGCAATGGGTAACGCGACTTTGCACCACAAGTAAAATAGAAAAATGGACATTAATCCCAAGAAAGATATTATCATGTCTTGGCAAACATTTTTTATGTTTTTATGCAAATTCTAAAAGTTCTTCATTCAAAAATCTTCAATATATTCGATCAGCATTCTGGAAGACTGTATTAAAATATTGGCTGGATCATAACACAATTAATGATTTCTCATCTCTGTTGTGGAATAATGTTAACATAAAATATAGAGGAACGTTTTGTTTTTCTCTGACTGGATTGAAGCAGGAATACTTGCGGTCCAAGATATTTATGACCAAAATAGAATAATGTCATTCCAGGAAATATGTGGTAAAATTGGATATACACACGCAAGAATGCTGGAATACAATGTAGTAACTGGTGCAGTTCGTAACTATGTTTCTTTAGTTGAAAATGAAAACATGTATCAACCAAATTTGTCTCACCCCCTCCTTTAGGGCAAAGTAATATTCACTTGTAAAGACTTCCGTAAACAATTATGTGCAATGAAAAGTTCTACTCCTTGTGCCGTAGGTTTCTGGAAGAATAAACTCGGATTAGAACTAACAAAGCAACACTGTTGTACCCCCATAAGTGCACAAAAGAAACAAGACTTAGATTATTACACTGGAAGATTTTACATAACATATATCCTACGAATATTTTGTTGTGTAAAATGAAAATAAAAAATAGTAACAAATGTACCTATTGCCCTGACGAAATAGACTATATAGAACATTTCTTTTATTTATGTCCAAGCGTCAATTCCTTCTGGAAATATATTTGCCAATTCATACTCGTAGAGCTTACATCAAACTAACATTATCAGTTGCGGATGTTTTGTTTGGAAAACTCCCAGAGCGGAATATAAGTGATCTGAACATGAAAAAAATTAACCATATCATTCTAATAGCGAAAAATGTGCATAAGTATTTTCAAAAAACTGAATCGACATTGCCTTTGTCATTGATATTTGAAAATCGATTACAGTATAGGCGTCTAAGGCTATAGGTAAGCCAGTACACGCCTTTCCTCCTCCACTCCTCTTTCTCATCCTTGCTTGCTTTCGCTTTATTTAGAGCAAGGGGTAGAGTGACCCAAGGGAGATGAGGGACGGAAAAGACTTGCGAAGGAAAAAACCCAACAACAACAACAACAACAAAAAAAGAAATTCATGCCTCCTCACTTTCCACTCCTCTGCACTCTCTTTCACACTTTCGATTTTTTCTTGCGCAAGAGATTTGTGCACCTGGGGATGATGCAGACTGAGGAGACATACTCACATGCAAGCACGCTCTCTCTCTCTCTCTCTTCTCTCTCACTCTCTCCTCTCTCTCTCTCTCTCTCTCTCTCTCTCTCTCCTCTGAATATCAGTAAAAAACACCACTTAAATTATATATGTGCTGTGTGCAAGTGGAATGAACGGCAAAGTAAAAAACAATGGAAGTAAATTACAACACTTAAACCTGGACATCACCTTAACATCTGTACTACATTAAACGTATAGAGAAATGACTGTCCATTGTTTTAAAAACGATAACAGTGTCCATTGCTTAGGAGCAACAGCACACATACACACTTTGAACCGGGCAGGAATGACAGTGCGAACGCGTGTCAGCAGGTGTCTGTGTGCTTGTGTTCTTGTGTGAGGATGATTGACGGCTCTATTATGATTATGATGTTGGAAGAATATTAACAACAACAACAACAACAAAAAAGAAAGAAAGAAAAAGAAAAAAAAGAAAGAAAAAATAAGAAAAAGAAAAGAAAAAAAAAAGGAAAAAAAAAAATGTGAGAGGTCAAAAAACAAGGTAGGGGAAACTGGCATGGAGAGAGGGCTCTTCCTTGAACGAATACGAGAGGGATATAATGATAGGTCAATGGATGGATAGATACAATGATAGCTGGACAAACCGATTTATGATGAGACAGAGAGAGGGGAAGTTAGGGGTTAATAGGAGGGAGTGGGGGGTGGGGAGGGGGGGGGCGGAGGGGGCGAACAGGAGGGGGAAGGGGGGATGAAGTAAGAGGGCGGAATAGGGTGCGTGAGAGAGAATGTTCGCATGATTTTATATGCTTGTATATGTCCGTGGGTGGATGTGCGTACGAGTGTGTGAGCGCACGTGTGTGTGTACGTATGTGTGGATGTTTTTTTTTTTTTTTTTTTTTTTTTTTTTTTTTATATATATATATTCGTATACGCTGAACTTCACCTTCCAGATACCCAAGCCCTATCTTAGTGAAATCTAGTAATTGTTATGTGTTTTGTTAAAGTTCTTTCCTTCCAAATTCAAAGAAAGCGAAATATTTCATAGTTACATCACGACATCAGGAGCCTAATCTCGATGTAGTATCTCTGATAGACCGGGAATGTGGTGGGTAAAAAAAAAAAAAATAGAGCCTCTTTTTCTGTTTGCATAGGTGCGTGCGTTTATACATACATCTATATTAGAAAGAGACAGAAAGAGAGAGAGGGAGAGAGAGACACAGACACACAGACAGACAGACGGACTAAGAGACAGACAGAGTGACAGAGGTGTGTGTGTGTGTGTGTGTGTGTGTGTGTGTGTGTGCGTGCGTGCGTGCGTGCGTGCGTGCGTGCGTGCGTGCGTGCGTGTGTGTGTGTGGTGTGTGTGTGTGTTTGTGTGTGTGTACGTGTTCGTGTGTGTGTGAGTGGGCTGTGTGTGTGTGTGTGTGTGTGTGTGTTAGTGTGTGTGTGTGTGTGTGTGTGTGTGTGAGAGAGAGAGAGAGAGAGAGAGAGAGAGAGAGAGAGAGAGAGAGAGTGAGACAGACAGACAGACAGACAGACAGACAGACAGACACAGAGACAGAACGGGAACCACAAAGGATGTTTCTATAGACTAAATTAACCACTGATCATTTCCAGGCTGCCATGGGTGCTTTAATGTGCGAGGAGTATATGCTGAACAGACATGGGTTGCTGTCTCATTTAAAAGGCTACAAAAGAAGTGAATGCTTGTGTAAAATGAAAACAAAATTAATGATCAAAGAGCAAATCATCCAAACAAACGAAACAAAAACAGAATTAGAAGTCTTTGTCAGGTAAGTTTCAAATGAATTTGTATTTCTTTTCGAAAAAGTACAAAGGATAGTGCATGATAATAATGTATCATTCAAACAGACTGTGAGGAAGATGCACAAAGGTCTATAACCATTTGGCATGAAAACATTTACACATATGCTATCTGAATATTATATGTAATTCAGAATGTCATCGTAAGAAACAACGCTATCGTAGATCTCAGTTGAATAAAACCCGGTCCCTGGTGTCTTTATAAACATATGATTATACATACATTACACAACAATATATACATATACATACATATATATCATCTGTTATATTTGTCATAACTCCACCAGTTAATAACAATAATGATAATAGCTACAACAGCAATAGTAATTCCAAATTATGTACAGGCGTACACAGCCTGAGTTCACAACATTATGCACAACTGCATTTCACACACACACACACACACACACACACACACACACACACACACACACACACACACACACACACACACACACAACGCACACACACAAAATGTGACGCTTAACAATATCACACATGTGATATTGCATACAACGACAATGGATAGAATTGTACGTAAAATATTGTCCACCAATGCAACGTAGATGACAAGTGCACAATGCTATTACAGAACACTATCACACAATAGCATACTTCAAAACTACGCAATATTACACGCAAATAGAACTTAACAAACCATAGCACCAGACAATATTACACAAGACTGTTGCATACAAAATGGTGCACGGCGACTTTGCACAATTTTACACCACAACATCATTTTACAACATTATTTATTATCATGTTATTCAATATTGCCAAAACCAACAATCCCAATAGCGCGCAATAACATGAGACAAAAGTACACTACAAAACACTGTACAATAGGAGCACTACATGACAACGTTACACAGAGCACAGTTTGATGCAGCTATGTTACATTCTGACCAACGCTCTGAGTCAGATCTTGTTACGGTCCACCAACACACAAAGACACGAACATGACACTGCATCCCCGAGGGAGACGTCACCCTGCGCGCCCTAACCTCACCCCTGCACACATTGCAGCTCTCCCTGTGCATCCCACGCCCACGGTGAGTTGACATGTGTAGGGTCGTTAAAAGGAAGTAACGGAAATGAAACGTTTCAATGCACAAATCAGACATGAATTTAACAAGGAATAAAATTCATAACTGTCTTCCACGTCATTTTTCTATTTGAAAAATCATTGTCAACACCCACAAAAGAAACGAAATATATCAACAAAATATAAAACTCCAATCGAGGTCGCGAAAACGAAACGAGCACTCCCGCGTGTATTCACGAGAATCCGTCAGGTGGAAATGATCCGAATTTCAGGTCCTGAAGATGATGATGATTTGAGGTCTGCGATCTCCTTGCTTTTTACTCTCTGGACAGAGCGAAGCCAGCAGATGAATGTAAAGAGAATTCAGCTGAGTGTCCTACATGAAAAGAACTAGGCATACCATTCATTCTTCCCCTTTACACAAACACGGAATTATGCAACTAAATATCAAAAGCAATGGACATACATAAAACGTGCGCAGAAGCTCTGCGTTTCGATGGGAATCTCTGAATGAGTCGACATGATTTATATGGAACTGGTAAAGTATAAAACGCAAGCCAAATGAAATATGAAATCAACGAGCAGCACGAGCACAATGTCAGTGTGGGTGCAGAGAAGAACTACAGTCATCAATTGCGTGCGGAATGTCCAGTCAGAATTCTTGACATACGCAGGGCACATTAGCAATTTTACTAGAAAATAGAAAATTCATGTTACAACACGTGCCACTAAAACGCCACAACTCAATTTTGCTATGTACAAAAGTAGGCAGTTCTGACGAATCGCGTACGCACACGTACACGCACGCACACACACACACACACACACACACACACACACACACACACACACACAAGAGAGAGAGAGAGAGAGAGAGGAGAGAGAAGAGAGAGAGAGAGAGGCATGTGCGCACACTGACTGACACACGCATATACGAATGCACGCACACTCGCTGTCGCATTTTTGGTCACGTGACGTACACCGAAAGTGCTGAAGCGGAGAAATACCCTGTTGTCATTGTTATCTCGTGTGTAGGTGAGAGCAGCTCAGTATATATTCTTGTCACGTGTGTAGGTGAAAGCAGCTCTAGTTCACATTCTTGTCACGTGTGTAGGTGAGAGCAGCACCAGTTTACATTCTTGTCACGTGTGTAGGTGAGAGCAGCACCAGTTTACATTCTTGTCACGTGTGTAGGTGAGAGCAGCATCAGCTGTTAGTTCTTGTGACTCAAACAGGCGAGAGCAGCACCATTTGTAAGTTCTTGCCATTGATAGAGTAAGTCATGTCACACATAGAGATGCATCGGTAGCTATTCTGGTTCAAGTATAAAAATGCAGGTAACATCAGCTGTATAGATTGTCACGTAGAGATGAAGGCAGTATTGACTTGAAATGTTTGTCACAGATAGAAGTGAGACAGTGTCAGTTGTAAACTTTTGTCACAGACCGATTAAACCTTATGACAATTACGTTGTCATATATGGATGAGAGCAGCAGAATTCGTTAATGCAGCAATAATCATGACAATTACCTTTCCATACTGATAAGAGACAATAAACGATAATTATGACAATTACCTTGCTATTTTATAAGTGAAACTGGCAGCAGTCATTAATAAAGCGATGGTCATGAAAATTAGCTTGTCATAAAAGGTGAGACCAGCCATAGTAATTGATATAGCGATAGTCATGACGTAGTCATCAACACAGCGATAGTCATGACAATTACCTTGTCCTACATACGTGAGACTAACAGTTGTAATGACTACCAACTTGTCATGTACAGGTGAGAACGGCAAGTCATGTCAGTTACCTTGCCGGACGTAGATAAGTGCAGCAGTAGTCGTGACAATCAAAACGTTAATGTTCCACACCCCAAGGGCAGTGTACTTTTAGAGGTTAAAGTTCATGTTCCATATCCTAAAGCCTCAAGGGCAGTGTACTTTTAGACGTTAAAGTTGATATTCCATACCCTAAAGGCTCGAGAGCAGTGTACTTTTTTTAGACGTTAAAGTTGATATTCCATACCCTAAAGCCTTAAGGGCAGTGTACTTTTAGACGTTAAAGTTGATATTCCATACCCTAAAGCCTCAAAGGCAGTGTACTTTTAGACGTTAAAGTTAACATTTCATACCCTAGAGCCTCAAGGGCAGTGTACTTTTAGACGTTATAGTTATGTTCCATCCCCAAATGCCTCAAGGCCAGTGTACTTTTAGACGTTAAAGTTATGTTCCATACCCTAACACCTCAAGGGCGGTGTACTTTTAGACGTTAATGTTCCATACCCTAACACCTCGAGGGCAGTGAACTGCAAGAGATTTTACCGTGTTTGGGGCACGGCATGTGATACAGTGGAGCCCATCTCTCTCCTCCCATTGTCTTCTCCTTCCCTGAACTGGGTCAGACACCCATCTACTGCTGGGTGGACAGGGAGGATTTTGAAGCCATGGAAAAACACCACCACGAGTGGTTCGAAAGTGCGACCATCAGCCTGTAACAGTCGTGTCAAACACCTGATCATGTACAGGCGAGAGCAGCAGTGATCATGACAATTACCTCATCACCTATGGGTAAGACTAGCAGTGGTCATGGCAAACACCTTGTCATGTGTGAGACCAGCGATAGTCATGACAAACACCTTGGTCATTTATGGTGGAGTAACAGTAGTCATGACAATCACTTTGTCACACTGCCCATGGTTTTCGATGTGTTGACGTGGAGCTGGTGCTGGCGCCATTTCTATCACTGCATGTCACAAACAGGACACGGTAGTGAAAGTAAGGGGGCTGGGACCGGAGGAGACGGACAGGGAGAAGGAGGAAGGGGAGAGGGAAGGGGACACCACTGTGAAATTCTTGTCAGGCACAGAGAAGAACAGCATCCCTGGGGAGCACTGTCATCAAGCGGTGCTCGCAATGGCAAACACCAGGCCTAAAACCTGTCATGTCCTGTTCAGCGCAGCAGCCATGTCACGATGCTTTTGTCACACATAGTTCAGAGCAGCAGCCGTGGTCACAAACACCTTGTCACAATGCTTTTCCAGAAACCTGTGGCTCTCAGTTTGCTGACGCAACGCTCTTGCAGTTGAGTCAGCAAGACGTCAACGCCCACCGCCTCAAACTCCCCGACTAGAATGTCTAAGGCTTCCACTGCCATCAGATCCATGTACGACACGGCGCCAAAGTCGATGATCAGAGTTGTCAGGGGGGAGGGGGGCAGCGTGATCGCCGGTCAAGACGATCGAGTAGTGTCCTTTGTCGTGCGACAGCTGTCCGAGGACTTCAGCTGACCTTTGTCTTTTGTCGAACTATGCTTATTGTCGGGTGGCAGCAGGTGATCATCGTCTTTGTTTGAATGATGGTTGTCATCGAGATTAGCAGATGTTCTTCCCTTTGATCGATTCAATACTGTCAGTTGATGACAGTAGGTGATCGCTGTCTTCGGATGAATGATGGTGATCATCAGGTACTAAGAGGTGACCGTTTTCTTTGTCAGAGGAGGGTTGTCAAACTCCATCACCTCACCATCGTTCTGTGTCATCCCGTTGCCGTCCACGCGAATGTCTTGGATGAGCTCGCAATCCAGAATGACCGACTTCTCATCCACTGATCTCCTGTCCGTGTTCAGCATGTCGGTGTGCTGACACAAGTCTGGAATGATGTGATGGTTGGTGGTCTTCACTGGGGCAGATTCCTTGACGTGCAGAACCACGCCTTTTCTCTTCAGTTTGAGGGTTGATGCCACTCATCTTCACAATTTGATCAGTGACCAGGTCAGCGTTCACAAAGTAGAAGTCGCTTTTGATGCCCACCACCTCACGCCGGGAAGCTCCTGGGCGTCATGGTATTTGTCCACCGACCTCCACACCTGGTTTGTCCATCAGCACCTGTCCAAGCACGCTAATGGGCGAGATCCTGGATCGTACAAGAACTCCGCACACACAGACCGCCATCCCCACGAACAGCCCCAGGTCGGTGTCCAGGACACGTAGCGATGCACGTGCTGACCCACACCACAGCATCCCCGCGTGACTTCCGCCACAACGCCGGCACGGTGAGCAGCTTCAAAACATGGTCCGATGTTGATCAAAACGATGGCGGCCAGCACGCAGCGCGGCAGGTAGTAAAAGTAGGGCCCCAGGAACATGAGAACCAACAAGACCAGCCCTGAGGAGAAGAGAGTGGCAATCTGAGTTCTGCCCCCTGCAGAGTCCTGGATCACGGTGCAGGTAATGGACGCTCCGGGGATGAACCCGGAGAAGAAGGAGCAAACGACGCTGGCGGCGCCCAGGGAAAACATCTCCAGTTGCTGTCAATGCGGTAGTTGTGTTTCAGCGCCATGATCTTGCCCAGAGCCACCGTCTGCGTGAAGGAGACAAAGATGATGATCAAACCTTCAGAGAGATAGTTCAAGCCCACAGAGAGGTCTGGCACCTTCGCTCGGGAATTCCCGAAGAAATCTCCTCAACAATGGCCCGGAGTAAGTTTCGTCCATTTTCAGGCTGGTGCTCACCACCGTGGCCACAATGACCACAATCAGCTCCACGGGAATCGGCACTTTCAGCTGCCCGCATATTTTTCATTGATGAAGCGTTTCACGATGTAGATAGTGGAAGCGCACAGAAAAAAGATGGCGGCGGTGATGAAGTTGGTGTCCGCACGTGCGTGGCAATGTCGGCACAGGCCATGAAGATCTTGAAGACTCCGGTTCGCGCAGGCAGCTGCAGGCCCAGAGCATTGCCCGCCTGGTCCACCGCCACGTGGAAGGTGACGCCCACCGTGAAGCTGATGACCAGCGAGTCCGACATGAAGGAGGCCAGTCGACCCAGCCCCAGCTTCCCCAGCACCGCCAGGACGATGCCGGACATCAGCGTCACGGAGCACGCCAGCTCTATCTTCTTGCTGGTGATCATCTTCTCCAATGGACTCGTCCGCGGCGCCGACGTCGTGGAACTCTCGACCCCTGGAGACTGGTTGGAAGTAATGTCGGTGAGGTCCTCTGGAGGTAGGGCCGATGAAGCACCAGGACCTGCTTGTGCCCGGCGATGGTGACAGCATCGTTGGACGAGATGGCGTCCCCGCGCTGATGGGCTGAGGCCGCGTACTGGGTGGTGGCAGAGAGATCTTTGGCAGCTGGGTCACTGTGGCTGAGGACGGTGGAGGAAGGGGGTAGAGGAGGGTCAGATCGTGTTGGGTGAGGTGGGGTGGAGGTGGTGCTGGTCGTGAATCAGTGTCTGACGCAGGGGTGTCATAGGTGTTGAGGAGGTTGCCCATCATGATGGCCAGGACGGCCACGCAGTTCCAGGACAGGTGTCGGCTGGAGCCCAGCACCACATAGACCAGCGAGGAGAAGAAGGCCATGTACAGGCCCACGATGGCGCAAGGTCGCCACCAGGGCGAAGGCCATGGCCTGTGGGATCATCATCACCCCCACCGTCACCCCCCGCCACCACACGTCACTCAGCAGGTCACGTGACACGTTGTAATGCCTCATCGTCTTCACGATAGGCAGGTGACGCTTGGTCAGACGTGCAAAGGTCATCTTGGACCACTCCTTGCTCATCCCGCCCACGATCCTCTGCCTCAGCGAGGTCGGCGCCGCTTCCGCCGGTGGGTGTCCTCAAAGGCCACCACTGTGGACGGACATGGCTCCTGCAGGCCACTGAGGCGAAGGCTGCCAGTGCTGGAGAGGGCGTAGTCAGGAAAAGGACTCAAGGAGTTGATGAACACTCCAGTCTCGGCCATTGGAGGGGAGCCGAGAGGGTCAGCTCTGTCCACGTTTCTGAACACAAAAATGCATTTACACATCAGTATAAATGGCATGTACTGAAATGACACGTGCACGACAAAGCCAGGCTCTAATGATAAGCCTCGGCCTTAAATCTCCTTCCTTGAATATTGAAGATCAAACAATCAGTCAGTCAGTCCTTGTCATGAGTCTCTTGGGTCCATGTCCTACTTCTGGTCAGCCCCAAAGTATGCACCTTTCAGCACACTTCTCGTTAACGCTGGAATCAAGCTAGGTGGTATTCTCCATTGTTTGTCAGGGGTTGTTTCACTCCCACCGACATCACCGCTGTGTTCAGCTTCACGGAGGGCAAGGGGTCTGGCGGCCTTGTCAGTATGGGTTAGATCGCCACCACCACCTTCACACGTACTAGTGACCTGGGCGGGCTTTACGATGAGGAGATGACGCAGGCAAGTCAACTCTCGCAGCGAGTGAAGATTGTGACGAGGTCACAGGTCGACCAGAGAACTCTCAACGGTCCAAGTTCTTCAGAGGCTTTTCAGATCGTTAACTATGGTATGGACGGACATCACGATCTGCCTATGGACCTTTTTGATGAAGCTCCAGACGATTCTTTACTCCACATTCTGGAGAGAGGTTGGCCACTTTTCTGCTTTATATGAGTAATGTGAAGAAGGGAGACAACAGTGTTCGTTCGCCCAAAAGCTTCCGTGGCTCCACGGAAGGGAATGGCCCTGTTCTGGTATAACTATGACCCCAAAATGGCCGAAGGTATGAACACACAGCGCGCTGGTTGCCATACTCTCATCGGCCACAGATGGAGCGTCAACAACTGGATATGGACCTATGGTAACACATTCAGACGTCCGTGTGATCTCTCGCCCAAGTCTACCCAAGAGAAAAATAGAACCCTTGATGTATTCGTGTCATCAACACTGTTGACATCAGAGTATATCACCAATGTTTTTGTTGTTGTTGTTGTTGTTTTGGCCTTAACACGCCCCCCCCCCCCCCCCATACCGGGAAATGGTGAAAAGATTTTTGTTTTCTTTTTTTTCTTCTAAACTTATCAAAAAGAGGGAGGCAGTGCAAAAATGCAAAAAAACTTTCTCAGGGACAGGCTGAAGAATGATTCTTTTAAAAACGTTTTTTTTTTTAACTTTTTTTATAAGAAGTTTTTTTTCATTGAGAAAAGAGTTGTTGTTTTTTCTGGAGGCAACGCAATTACGTGCCAACAACGAAATTTGGGAAGTTACGTCGATTGCGTGCATAAAAGGCAAATAAAAAAAGGGACGAAAATTATCAAAGGGAAAATGTTCTAAATATGTGGCCTGAAATACTTTTTTTTTGATGCGGAAATTGCCTTTTTTCCTTTTTTTGGGAAAGGCTTGGAAACATTTTTGAAGACCCTGGGAACACTAAAAATGGCATTTTTTTGGGTCCCGAATACATGGAAAGAAAAGTGATCTTCTTTCTTTGTTTTACTGCCCTTTAAATGTAAATGTTTCTTTTTTCCTGAAGAAGACCCGGTGCCCGAAGCAGGTTTTTGTCCTGTGCTTTGTTTGTCAATTCCTTGGCGGAAACTAACCCTTCCTTTCTAAAATCTGAAAAGGGGAAAAAGATTGTTGTCGTTTTTGAAAGAAAGGTTAAGGTTAGTCTGACTGCAGCTTGGGTTAGATTTGAAAGCAGTTTCAACCTTGATGGGGGAATAAAACAAAAAAGGGGGGAGGTGGAAAAAAAAACTGAGGTGGTAAAACTTATGCCCTAAGATGATGACGAGCAAAAATTTCACAAAATCCAGTCGGGGTTTGGGGGCGAAATTTGATCCTGTCGGACTATTACATGTAAACCTGGGTGTTGGGGGGAAAGTTTAGGTGCGTTTTGCATCCATGCCCAGTAAATCTCCCAAATCCGACGAGGTTTCAATAAACAGAAATGTAAACGAAAGTTCAAAAATTTGGTGGGGTATGGGTGAAAGGGGAAGCAAGGAGCACAGACCTATCAGGGAGACTCGATAAGAAGGGAAAAACCCATAGACTTTCACATTTGATCGTCACTGAAACGTCTAAAGTTTGCGGCCTTCATCCCCTCTCTTGTATCCCTCTATTTCGATTTCCTGTAAATACCCTCGCCACAGTGAATCATGTCAATGTTGAAAGTTTGACAAGTTTGGAGACTAATGGAGGGGGCGCCCAGTCCCCCTGGCTCCTTCACTCGCTTTTCCTGCCACAGTGGGGGGCGTAGGTGGCGACCGCGTGTTGTTTTAAAAACGGGACCAGGAGCCAAAAATGACGGGCAGGACCATGCATTTCTCTCGGTTGGGTTGTGTCACGCACAAAAAGACAAGGTGCCTCAGTGAAATTGTGGGTGGGGACCGCCCCAGTGCCAGGGGGCAGTGACGTGAAGTGCGTGAACCCTCCCGGGGAAATTTTTGCTTACCTGTTACTTTTTGGGAGGGGGGAGGGAGGAGAGTGTCAAGCTCGTGGGAATGTGAGGTTTAGTGTGTAAACAAACGCTGGGGTTAACTGGGTTCTTGTGTTAGGGGGGAATTTTCCGTGAATGTGGTGCTGTCTGGGGTTTCCCAAGGTGAATCGGAGTGTGTGGTGTGTCTGCAAGTTAGTACAACTGAGGCTTTTCCCACGAAGGTGGGTTTGGCCCTCGTGTCAGGTTCCTGCTTTGGGGCAGGGGTTGGGGTATGCCTCGACCGTTTTTTAAAGGTTTGGCTCCCCGTTGAAGACTGTCGATTTTTCGGTGTTCAGCGAGGGTTCTGCCGTACAGGGCGTTGGGCTGTCTGGCAGTGTCCCGGCGACTGAGGGTGTGTCCAGTGTGTCGTCGCGTTTGGGACTGTCGGTGTTCGGTGTTCGCGACGGGTTTGCAGACCAGGGCTTTGGCTTTTGGGCAGTGTCCCGGCGATGAGGGTGTCGTCCAGTGTGTCGTCCGCGTCTTGACTGCGGTTTTTTGGTGTTCCCGCGAGGGTTCTCCCCGTCCGGGGGCTTTGGCTGTTGGCAGTGCCCCGGCGACTGAGGGTGTTCCTTTGTGTGTCGTTTGTGTCTAAGGTGAGCGGGTAAAAGTCGGGTTGGAGGCTGTGTAGTTGTTGTTTGTAATTTAGGGTTCATAACTTTTGTGTTTCATTTCCCCGGAAACGGGGGTTTTCCTTTTAAATTTTGTTTTTTATTCGCAAAGATTCTTTTTATGTAAATTTTGGGCTAAGAGGAGGAGATTTAAATGTGCAAAATTTTAAAAAAAGGGAGTATGATTGAATTTAAGGGTGGGGGAAAAAAAAACCGTACATAGGGGGAAATGAAGTAATGTGCTTTTCCGGTTTACTCTGATAGATGGGTGGATGTGTTAAGGGTATTGAAGTGTAAGAAAAATTATTTTTCGTGGTATGGTCGTGGGTACAAAATTTGGTTTTTAAAGTTTGATAAAGATTGGTTATTTTCTGGGTGTACGTTGGTATCGGAGGACGGGAACTTTTAATATTAGGGACTGTCACGGGGTGGGGCCCAGGTACGGGGGGCAGATGTTGTGATGTGTCGGGGCGGTGTGAGGTTTTCGATAGGTGAGGGTGGGGGGTTCCTCGGATGACGGTCTTATGGAATTTCATTTTGGCTTTGCTTTTGGAACAAAACGGGTTGGGGGGGGAAAAGGAAAAGTGGGGTCTTTTATTAATAAGAGTTGTTTTTTGTTAAATTATTGTTAAAGATTTGGGGGTTGAATTCATGATTGGGGTTTTTACTTGGTTGGTTTTCGAGGGAAAAATAAAAGAAAAAAAGCAGATGAAAAGAAAAAAGGGGGTTTTTTTAAGATATTGGGGGAATTTGTCCTCGAATTTTACTTTGATGTTTTTTGTATGTATGGGTTTTTTTGCGCGGGGGTTGCGTCAGTATTCAAAGTGTTTTCCGAGCTTGTGGTGTCGGTAGACAATGTTTAGCGCGCTCGGAAACCTTGTCGAGCTTATGTAATTGGGATTGTCATCGGTTTATAATTTTTGATGACATTTGTGAATTGTGTTGTGCTGCTAGGAAATTGGGTACCGGGTTAATTCTATTTTTTTTTGGTTTGCTTGAAAGTGTTTGAGTCATTAAGCATGTTACTGAGAAATCGATCCTAAATTGTGC
>CM031617.1:15936369-15955892 GCA_018398815.1 Conus ventricosus
GTGCGGTGTTGTCAAGAACATGCCGAATGGCAAAATGGTGCGGCGTTGTCAAGAACATGCCGAATGGCAAAATGGTGCGGCGTTGTCCAGGACATGGCAAACTGCAAAATAGTTTAGCATTGTTATAAAGTGCTTAAGAAACTGCAAAGTGGTGCAGTTTTCCTTAGTACATTGCTAATTGCTAACAGACGCAGAGTTAATTAGTTCATGGGAAATTGCAAAATAACGTCGTGAATTTGTTTGCTTGTTTTTTAGTACATGGCACTTTGCAGAGTAGAAAAGCGTTGTTTAGCACATTGCAATTCGTAAAGTAGTAAAGTGTTGTTTAGCACATTGCAATTCGTAAAGTAGTAAAGTGTTGTTTAGCACATTGCAATTCGTAAGTAGTAAAGTGTTGTTTAGCACATTGCAATTCGTAAAGTAGTAAAGTGTTGTTTAGCACATTGCAATTCGTAAAGTAGAAAAGTGTTGTTTAGCACATTGCAATTCGTAAAGTAGTAAAGTGTTGTTTAGCACATTGCAATTCGTAAAGTAGTAAAGTGTTGTTTAGCACATTGCAATTCGTAAAGTAGTAAAGTGTTGTTTAGCACATTGCAATTCGTAAAGTAGAAAAGTGTTGTTTAGCACATTGCAATTCGTAAAGTAGTAAAGTGTTGTTTAGCACATTGCAATTCGTAAAGTAGTAAAGTGTTGTTTAGCACATTGCAATTCGTAAAGTAGAAAAGCGTTGTTTAGCACATTGCAATTCGTAAAGTAGTAAAGCGTTGTTTAGCACATTGCAATTCGTAAAGTAGTAAAGTGTTGTTTAGCACATTGCAATTCGTAAAGTAGTAAAGTGTTGTTTAGCACATTGCAATTCGTAAAGTAGTAAAGTGTTGTTTAGCACATTGCAATTCGTAAAGTAGTAAAGTGTTGTTTAGCACATTGCAATTCGTAAAGTAGTAAAGTGTTGTTTAGCACATTGCAATTCGTAAAGTAGTAAAGTGTTGTTTAGCACATTGCAATTCGTAAAGTAGTAAAGTGTTGTTTAGCACATTGCAATTCGTAAAGTAGTAAAGTGTTGTTTAGCACATTGCAATTCGTAAAGTAGTAAAGTGTTGTTTAGCACATTGCAATTCGTAAAGTAGTAAAGTGTGTTTAGCACATTGCAATTCGTAAAGTAGAAAAGTGTTGTTTAGCACATTGCAATTCGTAAAGTAGAAAAGTGTTGTTTAGCACATTGCAATTCGTAAAGTAGAAAAGTGTTGTTTAGCACATTGCAATTCGTAAAGTAGAAAAGTGTTGTTTAGCACATTGCAATTCGTAAAGTAGAAAAGCGTTGTTTAGCACATTGCAATTCGTAAAGTAGTAAAGTGTTGTTTAGCTCATTGCAATTCGTAAAGTAGAAAAGCGTTGTTTAGCACATTGCAATTCGTAAAGTAGTAAAGTGTTGTTTAGCACATTGCAATTCGTAAAGTAGTAAAGTGTTGTTTAGCACATTGCAATTCGTAAAGTAGAAAAGTGTTGTTTAGCACATTGCAATTCGTAAAGTAGTAAAGTGTTGTTTAGCACATTGCAATTCGTAAAGTAGTAAAGTGTTGTTTAGCACATTGCAATTCGTAAAGTAGTAAAGTGTTGTTTAGCACATTGCAATTCGTAAAGTAGAAAAGCGTTGTTTAGCACATTGCAATTCGTAAAGTAGTAAAGTGTTGTTTAGCACATTGCAATTCGTAAAGTAGTAAAGTGTTGTTTAGCACATTGCAATTCGTAAAGTAGAAAAGTGTTGTTTAGCACATTGCAATTCGTAAAGTAGTAAAGTGTTGTTTAGCACATTGCAATTCGTAAAGTAGTAAAGTGTTGTTTAGCACATTGCAATTCGTAAAGTAGTAAAGTGTTGTTTAGCACATTGCAATTCGTAAAGTAGAAAAGTGTTGTTTAGCACATTGCAATTCGTAAAGTAGTAAAGTGTTGGTCAGTACATGGCAAATTGCGAAATGGTGCCGTGTTGTTCACTACATGGCAAATTGCGAAAATGGTATGGTGTTTATATATTTCTCTTTCTTTCTTTCTTTAGCAGATGGCAAATTGTAAAACTAAATGGCAAAACGGTGCAACTTTGTTCACAAGGCACATAGCAAAATGATGCAGTGTTATTGAATACACAGCAAATTGCTAAATGGTGAGTGTTGTTTGGCACATGGCAAATTGCTAAGTGGTGAGTGTTGTTTGTCACATGGCAAATTGCTAAGTGGTGAGTGTTGTTTGGCACATGGCAAATTGCTAAGTGGTGAGTGTTGTTTGTCACATGGCAAATTGCTAAGTGGTGAGTGTTGTTTGGCACATGGCAAATTGCTAAGTGGTAAGTGTTGTTTGGCACATGGCAAATTGCTAAGTGGTGAGTGTTGTTTGTCACATGGCAAATTGCTAAGTGGTGAATGTTGTTTGACACATGGCAAACTGCTAAATGGTGAGTGTTGTTTGGCACATGGCAAATTGCTAAGTGGTGAGTGTTGTTTGGCACATGGCAAATTACTAAGTCGTGAGTGTTGTTTGGCACATGGCAAATTGCTAAATGGTGAGTGTTGTTTGTCACATGGCAAATTGCTAAGTGGTGAGTGTTGTTTGGCACATCGCAAATTGCTAAATGGTGAGTGTTGTTTGGCACATGGCAAATTGCTAAATGGTGAGTGTTGTTTGGCACATGGCAAATTGCTAAATGGTGAGTGTTGTTTGGCACATGGCAAATTGCTAAGTGGTGAGTGTTGTTTGGCACATGGCAAATTGCTATGTGGTGAGTGTTGTTTGGTACATGGCAAATTGGTAAATGGTGAGTGTTGTTTGTCACATGGCAAATTGCTAAGTGGTGAGTGTTGTTTGGCACATGGCAAATTGCTAAGTGGTGAGTGTTGTTTGTCACATGGCAGATTGCTAAGTGGTGAGTGTTGTTTGGCACATGGCAAATTGCTAAGTGGTGAGTGTTGTTTGGCACATGGCAAATTGCTAAGTGGTGAGTGTTGTTTGGCACATGGCAAACTGTTAAATGGTGAGTGTTGTTTGGCACATGGCAAATTGCTAAGTGGTGAGTGTTGTTTGTCACATGGCAAATTGCTAAATGGTGAGTGTTGTTTGGCACATGGCAAATTGCTAAATGGTGAGTGTTGTTTGGCACATGGCAAATTGCTAAGTGGTGAGTGTTGTTTGGCACATGGCAAATTGCTAAGTGGTGAGTGTTGTTTGTCACATGGCAAATTGCTAAATGGTGAGTGTTGTTTGGCACATGGCAAATTGCTAAATGGTGAGTGTTGTTTGGCACATGGCAAATTGCTAAGTGGTGAGTGTTGTATGTCACATGGCAAATTGCTAAGTGGTGAGTGTTGTTTGTCACATGGCAAATTGCTAAATGGTGAGTGTTGTTTGCACATGGCAAATTGCTAAATGGTGAGTGTTGTTTGGCACAAAACAAAATGCCACATGGTGTAGCCCGAGTTTGTTGAGATGATGAAGTTATTGTGCCAGCTACACGACACGACCGGCACTGCACTGCACTATACTACATTACACTGCACTATACTACACTACATTACACTGCACTATACTACACTACATTACACTGCACTATACTACATTACATTGCACTATACTACACTACATTACACTGCACTATACTACACTACATTACACTGCACTATACGACACTACACTGCACTGCACTATGCACTACACTACATTACATTACATTACACTACACTACACTGCACTGTACTACACTACATCACATTACACTACATTACACTACATTACATTACACTATACTACACTAAATAACATTACATTACACTACACTACACTGCACTATACAACACTACATTACATTACATTACATTACATTACATTACATTACATTACATTACACGGCACTATACTGCACTACATTACATTACATTACACTACACTACACTACACGGCACTATACAACACTACACCACACTACATTACACAACACTACACGGCACTATACTACACTACACTACATTACATTACACTACACTACACTGCACTATACAACACTACATTACATTACACTACACTTCACTGCACTATGCAACACTACACTACACTACACTACACTACACTACACTACACTACACTCACCATACTACACTGTTATACACTATACTACACTGCACTACACTTCTCTACACTGCACTACCCAACGCTGGACTGCACAACGCTACACTGCACTGCACTGCACTGCACTACACTACACTACACTACACTACACTACACTACACTACACTACACTACACTACATCACACCACACGATACGAGCTGGCACTACACTACACTACGCTACACTACACGACACTACACTACGATACACAATGCTGCACTACGCTACACTCACCACACTACACTGTTATACACTATACTACATTGCACTTCACTTCTCTACACTGCACTACACAACGCTGGACTGCACTACACTACACTACACTACACTACACTACACTACACTACACTACACTACACTACACTTTTTACCATTAACAGATTAAATGAAAAAGTTCAATGCGCATTATATATAAGGTGCGGCTTTGAATACTTAAATATTTTCCGTGGCCAGTACCAAATGATAAAGAAGGTTGTTTTGCTGTCGGTACTGCAGTAAATGATAACTCAATATATAACATATTATCAATGTATGTAAATGATAGCTCAATATATAACATATTATCAATGTATGTAAATGATAACTCAATATAATAACATATTATCAATGTATGTAAATGATAGCTCAATATATAACATATTATCAATGTATGTAAATGATAGCTCAATATATAACATATTATCAATGTATGTAAATGATAGCTCAATATATAACATATTATCAATGTATGTAAATGATAGCTCAATATATAACATATTATCAATGTATGTAAATGATAGCTCAATATATAACATATTATCAATGTATGTAAATGATAGCTCAATATATAACATATTATCAATGTATGTAAATGATAGCTCAATCTATAACATATTATCAATGTATGTAAATGATAACTCAATATATAACATATTATCAATGTATGTAAATGATAGCTCAATATATAACATATTATCAATGTATGTAAATGATAGCTCAATATATAACATATTATCAATGTATGTAAATGATAACTCAATATATAACATATTATCAATGTATGTAAATGATAGCTCAATATATAACATATTATCAATGTATGTAAATGATAGCTCAATATATAACATATTATCAATGTATGTAAATGATAACTCAATAATAACATATTATCAATGTATGTAAATGATAACTCAGTATATAACATATTATCAAATTATGTAAATGATAGCTCAATATATAACATATTATCAATGTATGTAAATGATAGCTCAATATATAACATATTATCAATGTATGTAAATGATAGCTCAATATATAACATATTATCAATGTATGTAAATGATAGCTCAATATATAACATATTATCAATGTATGTAAATGATAGCTCAATATATAACATATTATCAATGTATTACCCGTCCGGACCAAAGGAGGACAATACAGATTGGCGTAAAAATACGGATATCTCTCAGAAAAAATGGATAGTTTGGGGTGATTTTAATGCCCATTCCCTTTCTGGGATACAAACAGCTCTAAAGTAACATGTAATAGGTTTGCTGAGAATGTAGATTCGGAGTTAATATTATTGAATGATGGTCGTATTACAAGAATTCCTGATGTCTCAACTCATAATCCCAGCGCTATTGATTTGTCTTTAGTGTCCTCAAACTTAGCTGTAGATTATGACTGGTCCCGAGGAGAAGATTGTCTTGGAAGTGACCATCTTCCCATTACCATCGCTCTCAATGTCAATTTCAATTCAAACTCGACAGATCCAGTGGAAAACATACCAAAATATAACTACAAAGTTGCAGATTGGGAAGATTACAGCAAATTCTTAGATTCTCATGATCCTGATTCAATAATCAGTGAAGATATCGACGAATTTTATTCAAATTTTAAGACAATATTACTACTTGCAGCTGATAAGGCGATACCAAAATGTGGTTACAAGAAAATTGGTAAATATATCGGTAATGTGTAGTGGACGGAGGAGTGACATCAAAGCACAAGGCATTTAAGACATGGATTAGAGATAAGACTGAGGAAAAATTTCAATCCATGAAAATAAAGAAAAATATTTGCAAAAAGATCATCGCTCAAGCAAAAAAGATATATTGGGAAATATTTTGCAACTCGGAGATTACAGAATCAAAGGATATGTACAAGGTTTGGAAAAAAATAAAATAGATGAAAAATTTTAACAGGACACAGTCATTTCCTGTTAAATTAGATACGGATTTCCAACTGCTTTGGATAAGGCTGAGGCATTTGTGGATAAGTTTAATGTAACAGCTGTTCTGCAAGCCTGGATTCAGAGGCTAAGCTTTTTAGAACAACCAAGGAAGAAAAAGATATGTATTCAGACCCTAGCACAATTCAAGAACACAACTTAAATTCTCCTTTACAAATCACAGAATTGAAAGAAGCATTAGCTTCTATTTCTTCTTCAATTTTAGCAGTTGGTCTAGATGGCGTTTCTTACCAGATGCTCTGTCACATGCCTTCTTCTTGGATAGGGTTGCTACATTCTTTATCCCAAAAATGTTGGGATATTGGCGCTATTCCTACAATCTGGAAGAGTTCAGTAGTTGCACCAATTCTAAAAGAGGGCAAAATTAGATCTTCGGTTAACAGCTATAGACCAGTTTCGCTTATTTCTCATGTTGGAAAAATTATGGAAAAAAATTATATTCAAACGGATCACTTTTTATTGTGAAAAAAATAACATCATTCCAGTTCAGCATGCTGGCTTTAGGAAAGGGAGATGCACTACAGATCATTTGGTCAAGCTTATTACTCAGGTCAAACGTCAATTTTCACGAAGAAAAAGTACACTAGCTACATTTTATGACGTTAAAAAAGCATATGATAGTGTTTGTCATGCCAGATTATTGTTCAAATTAAAGGACATAGGAGTTTGTGGCAAATTGTATGGATACATTAAAGCCTTTTTTAAGGATAGACACATGTGTACAAAAATTGGCAATACCTACTCGTCGTTCAGAAGTGTAAATATGGGGATTCCACAAGATTCAATCATTGCTCCAATTTTATTCTCTATTTTTGTTTATGATCTTCCAAAAGCTTTGTCTAAGATCACACATGTGGTTGAATGCGCTGATGATATTGCAATATGGATAAACACCAGTTCAAGAAAAATTTCGAATAAGAGGATTATCAGTCTTGTGCAGACAATGTATCAACAGGAACTAAACAATTTACCAAATTATATAAAAGAAAATGGTTTAAAATTGTCAGGTGAAAAAACATGTTTGCTGCTATTTAATAATGGTGAAAAGCCTTCCATATTACCTATTTTGAAATTAGAGGATAATATCTTGAAATATCAAAATTGTGTTAAATTTTTAGGAGTCTTTTTGACAACAAAACTTAGTTGGAAAAAGCATATAGAACAGTTATTAACCAATGCAAGAAAAAGATTAAACTTTTAAAGAAATAATCAACTATCAGCCTTGGGGGTAAGAGACGAAAACTTGATTGCATTTGTCTACTTCTTTAGTTCTCTCCAAATTAAAACATGGACAAGAAGTATATTATTCTGCTCCAAAATATCTGTTAAAAAAAGCTACAAAGTTGGGATAGCAAAGCAGTGAAACTGGCCTTAGGGGTACAAGTTCATGCAAATACTATCAAAAGTTTTCAAGCTGCAGAGGTTTCACCTTTTCGAGAACAACGGCTCTGAAACGTATCAAAATATGTGATTAGATGTCTGTCAGTTAAGAACTCAGTTACAGCAGAACTATTGATGGATTGGAACAAAGATTATCCCAAACGAGCTAGAAATGTTTTATATTTACAACCAATTAGAAATTACGTGTATAAGCTTATGTCTGATTGTAAAATTGATTTATCAACAGTTTCTGAAGATCCCATCACGCCTAAGATTCCCCCTTGGGAGCATTTGTGTGGAAATTTTGATTATAATTACACAAGTGTTTCTAAACCTGAAAACGTTAATCTCTTGGTTAGTGAGGTCAGAGTTCATCTTGACAATTTTTATAGCAGTCACCTGAAAATTTACGTGATGGCTCAGTCCTAGATTACATTGGAAGTGGTTCTGATTTTGTCATTCCTAGCCTAAATGTGAAAACGAATTATCATCTTGGCGAAGGGCTTTCCATATTTACAGCAGAATTATATGCAATATTGATGGCTTTGAGCTACATTTATGATGCTCCCATTTTTCATAATATTCTTATATGTGTTGATTCAAAATCTGTCTTGCAATCTGTAGAACATTGGGATGGTAAGGCTCGGAAAGATTTACTTTTTGATATTCATCACCTCATAACACTGTTTAAGGATTCATGGAATATGTATTGACTTTTGCTGGGTTCCCTCTCATAGTGGGTTGAAATGGAACGAAGCAGCAGATAAACTTGCTAAAGCTGGAGCTAAACATTGCCTCGATTGTAACTTAGTATCTTCACTGAAAAAATCTTCGTCAGAAATTTTGCTAAAATTATAAAATTGTGTTTATTACAGAAATTGTAGAGAAAAGCTCAAATATGTAAATACTTGTCCTCGTCACATTTCAAAGATAGTAACAAAACTCAAGTTTAATGCATGGAAACACAAAATATTCTTGCCATGTTTTTTGTACTTGTGGTAAGCCTATTTCAGTGCATCATTTGTTGATAGAAAGTTCTGTCTTAACTCCAATTTATAAAGAAAATTCTATTGATATCAACGCCCAAGATATCAGCCAAATATTGTCCAGCCCTTCTATCATAAACATTGCTACTATTATCGCACAATCTGAAATTGCCAAGTTGCTTTGATGCGTGTTTATTTTTACCACTAATTCAAAAGTTATTGTTGTTATTTTTTATCTTTGAGGTTAAGCTTTGTTAGTTAGAGATGACGTTTTAAATCATTTTTCGTCTAATATCATCAATGGTGAACAGACGTTAAATAAACCACTGAACTGAACTGAACTACACTACACTGTACTGCATTCCACTGCATTACACTACACTACACTACACTACACTGACTACTCTACACTATACTGCACTGCACTACACCATACTGCACTGCACTACACTACACTACACTACACTACACTACACTACACTACATGAAAAAACATGACATGACACTAAACTACACGGCACTGTACTACACACTCAACACAACACGACTTGACACTAAACTACACGGAACTGTACTACACACTCAACACGAAATGACACTAAACTACACGGCACTGTTCTACACACTCAACAGGACACGACATAACACTAAACTACACGGCACTGTACTACACACTCAACAGGACACTACATGACACTAAACTACACGGCACTGCCCTACACACACAACAGGACACGACATGACACTAAACTACACAGCACTGTACTACACACTCAACAGGACACGACATGACATTAAACTACACGGCACTGTACTACACACTCAACAGGACACGACATGACACTAAACTACACGCCACTGCATTACACGCACAACACGACACGAGACAAGACGAAATGAAACCGTAATGCCATGAAATACAATGCAACGTTATACAACACAACACAATACAACACGCCACGACACATCACAAAATACAATAAAAGACGGTACAATACAATACAATACAATACAATACAATACAATACAGTACGGTACAACACAACACAATACAATACATGTCGTGTTTTATCGTAATCCACATCACAAAACGATGTGAATGTGGTGATCGTTTTTTTTTTAGTCTACCACAGATATGCCGACGACATAGAGATGTGGGCTGTCACCACATAACCGAAAAGGCCTTCCTGTTTCGACACAATGAAAGAAAACAAAATCAACAAACAGACCCAGGTAAAACAAACAAACAAACAAACAAACAAACAAACAAACAAACAAACTAATACAGCAATCGATAACATGGTAGCCAAACTACTGACATCCTTAATTAATCTGCTTAAAACTCGGCCGTGTCAAAGGCGCCAGCAATTGTGTTTAATTGATCAACCCTAGATCACTCAAAACTATTAAAAAGAGAAAGAGAAAGAAGAAAATGACAGGGAAAAAATAAATGAACTAAACTAAACTAAACTAAACTAAACTAAACTAAACTAAACTAAACTAAACTAAACGGTATCGAATAAAACGCCTTATGCAAAGCAGGGTAGTTGCTAGAGATAACTGTAAACATTGTTACCAGTATCAGTACTAACTGATGGTTGTACCAGCCAGTATGTCGTTTAGTCATAATATATGGATAGTGTCCGTTCTCTAAAATGTTAACAGTCTTACTACCTCATCGTCAATATTGTATGAAGATGGTTGTTCCAGTGTGTATGAGTTTACTCTTAATGGATAGCTAGTGTCCACCGTGTCCGTTCTCTAAAATGTTAAGTCTTACTACCTCATCGTCAATATTGTATGAAGATGGTTGTTCCAGTGTGTATGAGTTTACTCTTAATGGATAGCTAGTGTCCATCCTGAACATTGTTAATTAACAATATCAGAACACCAAGATGGTTATACCAGCCTATATGACATTTACTAAGAATAGATAGCTAGTGTTCAATCTGAACATTGTTAATTAACAATATCAGAACACCACCAAGATGGTTATACCAGCTGTATGTCATTTACTAAGAATAGACAGCTAGCGTTCAATCTGAACACTACTAACAGCATAACTACGTGAATTTTGTTCTTTTATGTCAGTTTCTTGCCAACGAAGATGCTGACAAAATGTTGACTGTCTACGCACAGCGACAAAGATGGAAGAAGAAAGCGCCAGTGCAGGTGTCCATCGTGAATATCACGTCATGTGTCCATCGTAAGTGTACGTCAGGACATGTAGTAATTATCACTATACATTCTGTCATGCATTTACTGTAAGTGTGCATGAAGTCATGTAGTCATTATTAGTGTACATCACGTCAAGTAGTCGTTATAAATGTATATCACATCATGTAGTCATTATTAGTGTACATCACGTCATGAAATCATTATAAATCTACATCACGTCAAGTAGTCATTATACATGTACATCACGCCATGTAGTCATTAAAAATGTATATCACGTCAAGTAGTCATTATAAATGTACATCACGTCATGTAGTCATTATAAATGTACATCACGCCATTAGTCATTATAATGTACATCACGTCAAGTAGTCATTATAAATGTACATCACGCATGTAGTCATTATAAATGTACATCACGCCATGTAGTCATTATAAATGTACATCACGTCATGTAGTCATTATAAATGTACATCACGTCATGTAGTCATTATAAATGTACATCACGTCATGTAGTCATTATAAATGTACATCACGTCATGTAGTCATTATAAATGTACATCACGTCATGTAGTCATTATAAATGTACATCACGTCAAGTAGTCATTATAAATGTACATCACGTCATGTAGTCATTATAAATGTACATCACGTCATGTAGTCATTATAAATGTACATCACGTCATGTAGTCATTATAAATGTACATCACGTCAAGTAGTCATTATAAATGTACATCACGTCATGTAGTCATTATAAATGTACATCACGTCATGTAGTCATTATAAATGTACATCACGTCAAGTAGTCATTATAAATGTACATCACGCCATGTTGTCATTATAAATGTACATCACGTCATGTAGTCATTATAAATGTACATCACGTCATGTAGTCATTATAAATGTACATCACGTCATGTAGTCATTAGAAGTGACGTCACGAGCTATGATGACCGTACGTGAACATTATTGCCGTTTCCTACTACTACTACTACTACTACTACTGCTACTATTACTGCTACCACTACCACCACCACCACCACCACTACTTCTACTGCTACTACTACTACTACTACTACTACTACTACTACTACTACTACTACTACTACTGATTATGAAGTTTAAACGCTATCCATTTCGGCTGAGCTTCGGGCATATAAAAACAAACAAGGGAACATCAAACAAACAGAAAATATCAACCTTTGTGTACCCATGAACGTGTTCTCCCATCTGACACGCACCAAAACATCTCCCTCATCCCCACCACCACCTTCCACCCCTCCATTCTCTTTCTGTACCTCCATCCCATCCCCCGCCTTCCCTCCCCTCGGAAGGTTCTTGAGAGCGCGCACAGATTCCGACCAGAAAGGAAAACTATGTATAGATCAGGGATGCGAACAGATAACACCAAACATGGTCGGTCAGCGTTCTCCTTGTGATAAAGCAAAGTGCGTACCCCTAAGTCCAAACCAACGCTGCGGGCCGCATGCATCTACCAATTAAGTCAGATTCTAGGTGAACAGGTACCGCTCAGGTCACACTAGTAAGGTAGTTAGTTTGGTGCCAGTCATGTCATCGTAGCAAAGCAAGCAGGTGGTAACGTTCGATTGACACAGAAACAGCCAGCAGAGAGGTCAGATAAGAGGTCATCACATCAGTGACCATGACAACGGCAGTCACACGTGATCGGTCACGCGGCCACGGCGAGGAGCATTGGACTCCGCGGAGTGGACACCAGCACCTGTCCAGCGGTCCTTCTTTCCGGACTGACCACAGGCTGGCAGTGACCTGTGGGAGACGGACGGGTCAGCGGAGTGCCGTTATCTGGATGACAGCGCACAGACCACAAAGAACTTGCACACACACACAGTCTGACCAGGATGGCCGCCGTCTGACAGGTGTTCGGACAGTAGGCTTTAAATACAGGTGTTCGGACAGTAGGCTTTAAATACAGGTGTTCGGACAGTAGGCTTTAAATACAGGTGTTCGGACAGTAGGCTTTAAATACAGGTGTTCGGACAGTAGGCTTTAAATACAGGTGTTCGGACAGTAGGCTTTAAATACAGGTGTTCGGACAGTAGGCTTTAAATACCGATGGCTCCAGCCACCAGTCGGAGGATATGACCACTTTAGTGCGTCCGGGGAATGGTGGAGAGGGATGGGGACGAGGGTTGGGGAGGTGGGGGGGGGGGGGGGATAGTGGCTGAATATAATTGGAAAAGAGTTCCTCCTCATTCTTCTAACCTTGTCAGCACTGTTATAGTTATGATGGAAGGACGAAGAACGCGGAGGAAGGGAGGAGGAGCGGCAGGGGAAAAGAGCGTACATGATTGTATTACAGGTGCGTAGGTGTTGACAGGATTGTATTACAGGTGCGTAGGTGTTGACAGGATTGTATACAGGTGCGTAGGTGTTGACAGGATTGTATTGCAGGTGCGTAGGTGTTGACAGGATTGTATTGCAGGTAAGTATATGTTGACAAGATTGTATTACAGGTGAGTAGATGTTGGCAGGGTTGTATTACAGGTGAGTAGATGTTGACAGGATTGTATTACAGGTGAGTAGATGTTGACAGGATTGTATTACAGGTGAGTAGATGTTGACAGGATTGTATTACAGGTGAGTAGATGTTGACAAGATTGTATTACAGGTGCGTGATTGTTGACAGGATTGTAGTACAGGTGCGTAACTGTTGACAGGATTGTATTACAGGTGAGTAGATGTTGACAGGATTGTATTACAGATGAGTAGATGTTGACAAAATTGTATTACAGGTGCGTAATTGTTGACAGGATTGTAGTACAGGTGCGTAAGTGTTGACAGGATTGTATTACAGGTGAGTAGATGTTGACAAGATTGTATTACAGGTGCGTGATTGTTGACAGGATTGTAGTACAGGTGCGTAACTGTTGACAGGGTTGTATTACAGGTGAGTAGATGTTGACAGGATTGTATTACAGGTGAGTAGATGTTGACAGGATTGTATTACAGGTGAGTAGATGTTGACAGGATTGTATTACAGGTGAGTAGATGTTGACAAGATTGTATTACAGGTGCGTGATTGTTGACAGGATTGTAGTACAGGTGCGTAACTGTTGACAGGATTGTATTACAGGTGAGTAGATGTTGACAGGATTGTATTACAGATGAGTAGATGTTGACAAAATTGTATTACAGGTGCGTAATTGTTGACAGGATTGTAGTACAGGTGCGTAAGTGTTGACAGGATTGTATTACAGGTGAGTAGATGTTGACAAGATTGTATTACAGGTGCGTGATTGTTGACAGGATTGTAGTACAGGTGCGTAACTGTTGACAGGATTGTATTACAGGTGAGTAGATGTTGACAGGATTGTATTACAGATGAGTAGATTGTGACAGATTGTATTACAGGTGCGTAATTGTTGACAGGATTGTAGTACAGGTGCGTAAGTATTGACAGGATTGTATTACAGGTGAGTAGATGTTGACAGGATTGTATTACAAGTGAGTAGATGTTGGGAAGGTTGTATGACAGGTGTGTAGATATTGTGTACCCGCTGAGAGGTGGCACTACCGGCAGAAGGCGCCTGGGTGGCAGACAGGTGTAGGGCGGCACAGCCTACCTTCCCCACATCAGCAATGGCGACGGGACCAGCCTGTGTCGCCGGGGGACGGTTCTCGAGGCTGTGGGGCATTTCGGCGACAAGGCGCTACCACTCTGCGACTTCACCAGTGGCCTGCACGACCAGCAGGGCCCCCATTGGGGGAAGGGAATGGTGAGAACGTGCCTCATGGGCGCAGGGTGGACATGGCGCCGTGGTTTGACGACTTGTGTCCTGCTTGTTTCCTCAGTCGGCCTGACGCGGCACACGACCGTCGCCACTCAGCACAAAGACGGCCACCCTGTATCCATGACGACAGTCTTGGAGGGAGGAGAACCAGGAAGATACCATCATCATCTCGGACCACGGAGGAAGGAGAACATCGACTAGCAACGAATGAACAACTTGACCCAGGGTCCTGCCTGAGGGAATCTGCTACCCTGAGTGCGTCCCAACCCAGCGCAGATACAGACTTCCATAAAGCCCCCAGCCACCACGTGGCCAGACAACTGACCGCACGTGCTGCAGCTGGCTGTAGCACACAACTTCTCCTAGAAGCCGTGCTGTGAGAACGTTAAACTCAACCAGGAAAAGAACTGTGAACAGAGGCATCCAAGGTGAAGGCGTCTGATGAATGGCCTGTACTACCTGTTGGAGGAGGAAGTTCCGGTCTTGCAGGGATCTGGGTGAAAAAGAACAAGCTTCGTCAGCCTGAAGGGCGAGCGGTGCTTGTTTGCTGGTCATGGCAGTTCTGGTCCTGGATCTTGGGGCTTTGTGGAGGCTTCTGGCGCTGGCCTTTTGCCGCTGTGTCCGGAGGAAGCATTTGGCGTGGCAATGGACAGGCAGGCTGTCTTCTTCTCTGCAGCGTGGACTTTGCCAACGTGGTGTTGGCACTGGAGATGCTTCGATAACCATCATGATCAAGCCCGCCCTTCTTCTGTGGGCAATTCCTGTCACTCTTTTCTACTTATAGCCTGAGAGACAACATTCATTTATTTATTCTTTCTTTCTTTTCTTTTTTTCCTTTCTTTTCTTCTTCTTTCTTTCTTCATTACTTATTCATTTATTTGTTCATTTATCTATACTGCTGTCTCATCTTTCGCGCCAGTTCAGTGGCAGTTCCACCACGCCGGTGATTCCAGTCCTGTACACAGCCACAGCTTGGTCCGTCCCATTACAACTCCAGTACGGACAATCCGCAGACAGCAGTTCATTTCGACAAGACAATCCACAGACAGCAGTTCATTTCTGACAATTCGCAGACAGCAGTTCATTCTGACAATCCGCAGACAGCAGTTTATTTCTGACAAGACAATCCACAGACAGCAGTTCATTTCTGACAATCCGCAGACAGCAGTTCATTTCTGACAAGACAATCCACAGACAGCAGTTCATTTCTGACAATCCGCAGACAGCAGTTCATTTCTGACAATCCGCAGACAGCAGTTCATTTCTGACAATCCGCAGACAGCAGTTCATTTCTGACAATCCGCAGACAGCAGTTCAACTCTGACAATCCACAGACAGCAGTTCATTTCTGACAATCCACAGACAGCAGTTCATTTCTGACAATCCGTAGACAGCAGTTCATTTCTGACAATCCACAGACAGCAGTTCATTTCTGACAATCCGCAGACAGCAGTTCATTTCTGACAATCGCAGACAGCAGTTCATTTCTGACAATCCACAGACAGCAGTTCATTTCTGACAAGACAATCCACAGACAGCAGTTCATTTCTGACAATCCGCAAACGGCAGTTCAATTCTGACAATTCACAGACAGCAGACAGCAGTTCATTTCTGACAATCCGCAGACAGCAGTTCATTTCTGACAATCCGCAGACAGCAGTTCATTTCTGACAATCAGCGGACAGCAGTTCATTTCTGACAATCCACAGACAGCAGTTTATTTCTGACAATCCACAGACAGCAGTTCATTTCTGACAAGACAATCCACAGACAGCAGTTCATTTCTGACAATCCGCAGACAGCAGTTCATTTCTGACAATTCACAGACAGCAGTTCATTTCTGACAATCCGCAGACAGCAGTTCATTTCTGGCAAGACAATCCGCAGACAGCAGTTCATTTCTGACAATCCGCAGACAGCAGTTCATTTCTGACAATCCGCAGACAGCAGTTCATTTCTGACAATCCACAGACAGCAGTTCATTTCTGACAATCCACAGACAGCAGTTCATTTCTGACAATCCGCAGACAGCAGTTCATTTCTGACAATCCGCAGACAGCAGTTCATTTCTGACAATCCGCAGACAGCAGTTCGTTTCTGACAATCCCCAGACAGCATTCATTTCTGACAATCCGCAGACAGCAGTTCATTTCTGACAATCCACAGACAGCAGTTCATTTCTGACAATCCACAGACAGCAGTTCATTTCTGACAATCCGCAGACAGCAGTTCGTTTCAAGTCGTCACGAGGAAGCCCACGAGAGGAGACATAGCACGCTGTCGATTCATTTCTGACAATCCGCAGACAGCAGTTCATTTCTGACAATCCACAGACAGCAGTTCATTTCTGACAATCCGCAGACAGCAGTTCATTTCTGACAATCCACAGACAGCAGTTCATTTCTGACAATCCGCAGACAGCAGTTCGTTTCAAGTCGTCACGAGGAAGCCCACAAGAGGAGACATAGCACGGCTGCCCGATTCACTTCGGTGCGTGTTCGTTCACATCTCTTCTTACCCAACATACGCAGGACAGCACCCACAAAGCCCCAAGCTATCGACAACAATATCATAGTCGTGGAGCCAGTGTTAGTGAGCCGTCCCTCCGAGGGCACCATCACGTCCGTCCAACGACAGCCCCCATGAATTTGCCGATACCAGCGACCCCGACAGAACTAAACCTGGGGCAGAGACTTGGATAGGTCATCGAAACTGGGTCACCATCGCAATAGGTTATGAAGGGCCACAGAATTTGAGACTGTTTCAAATTCTGATCGATGAAGATGGTGATAATGAAGATGATGCCACGGAGTTTCATCAAGATCTGAAACTGTACGACAGGGGTGTACTCTACGCTTACTTCCAAAACATATTCCGGCTTCACCAGGCCCGAGAGAAGACACACCTGCAGTCAGTCAGAAACGTGAACAACACTACCAAAGACTTAACCATGAATCAGGTCAAATCAGACTGTGTGGTCCCAATCTGCCCAATAAATTATTGAGCCCATTACAAAATCAAATCTGAGTAAGAGCCGTTAGAAGCCAAAACCCTCACAAATTAAATGGCTCTGATGGGAATCGAACCCAAGGACTCCCAGCCGGGAATCCGCCACGCTAACCACTTCGCCAAAATGAGGACACAAACGTTAAAAAAAAGGCGGAATTAGGTTTCTAAATTGTTTCAAACTTTGTATTATATTTTTGTTCTGTCTTCCATTTGTTTACAGCTATTAATTTGCATGTCGGGTCGTGTGATTTGCTGAATTCAGTCAACCATTAATTTGGCCATCGACAGGAACAGCTGTACGTATTCACCGGTGATTCCTTGTGCATGTCGTTCATAAGTTCCTTCTCAAGTACCGACACGTCAGTCCGTTTTCATTCCACGATCGTTGGTTCAGTGGTAACTTTTGGCGTGGAGTGGAGACTGGAGGGATGAGAGGTGGAGGGTGGGGAGATAGGGTGGGGACAACGGGAGTTCACGCTTGGCCGTCGACCGAGCGGACGTGGTAGTGTCGCTCGCCTTCTCCCTGTGAACTCGCCTCACTATGTAGCCAGTGCAGCAAGCCTTGGAGTGAATATGTGACTGTGATTTGTGACGGAGATATGTGCAGTGTTTTTGAAACTTTATTTGATGACTGTCAAGTATGCCTGTGTGTTATTTTCTATTCAAGTGTGCCATTTGGTGTTACTGTGATTAGGTTTGATGAGAAGTTTCAAGATGAATATTTCGCGAAGCACACCGGACATTAACACGGGATTTTAATACTGCCTGTGTTATTCTTTGGACTAGCATGAGTTCATCTGTTTCAAAATATTTCACAACCAAAGTGAATAGTTATAAGCGTAAGCCGTCCTCAGATAGTTGTGCTAGTCCAACAGAATCCTACCCTCCTGATAGCAAGAAGCAGGAAACGAAAAAACAGAAAACAGAGCTGAGCTCAGATTGCAGTTTAGACATGGAGGAACTGAAAACAAACTTAGAATGTATAAAGGAAAAGTTAGCGTTCGTGTGTATGAAGGATGACATCCAAGCGCTCAGAGAAGATATCCAAAATCTCGGACACTTTGACCCGTAGGGTGGACATTTTGGAGGGTACACTGTTTGAACTTCAGCAAGATAAGGACAGGCTGGTGGAGGATGTGAAACAGCTGAAGACGGACAACACGTCGCTGCGCTCCCAACTGGAAACAGTCAAGAGGGAGAATCGAGACCTGACGGTAGCCCAGAACGACATGGAGCAGCACGGTCATTTGTGGAACGTGAGGTGCACGGGATCAAAGAGGGACAGCGGCCTGGAACGGAGACAGTGACAGACTGCATTCAGAAATGTGTGGACGTTTTCACCAAGAAAATGGGTGTGTCTGTGCGTTCTGAGGACATCGAGATCGCTCACCGTGCAGGGAGACCGAGGGGAACGACGGTGGACGGGGACCACAGCAAACCAAGACCCATTCTTCTTCGTTTTTTTTCTCCAGGCAAAAAAGTCTGAAGTTATACACAATAGAAAGAAACTTAAACAAACTGGCATATCAGTCAACGAGGACTTGACCATGGCGAACTATAAACTTTTAAAGCAAGCAGCCAACCATTCTGCAATAATGTCAGCCTGGTCAACCAACGGAAAACTGATCGCTAAGCTGAAGAATGGTGTTACTACGCGACTGACAGTAGGTACTGATCTCAATCAACAGATACAACCAAACATGAATCCTTAAAAACCCATATAGAGTCTGGCATACAGATGGACAGATAGACATCTCTCTCTCTCTCACTCTCCTCTCTCTGTCTCTCTCCTCTCTCTCTTCTCTCTCTCTCTCTC
>CM031617.1:15955992-15985992 GCA_018398815.1 Conus ventricosus
GTAAATTTAAAATAAATGGCAAAACGGTGCAACTTTGTTCACAGGCACATAGCAAAATGATGCAGTTTATTGAATACACAGCAAATTGCTAAATGGTGAGTGTTGTTTGGCACATGCAAATTGCTAAGTGGTGAGTGTTGTTTGTCACATGGGAAATTGCTAAGTGGTGAGTGTTGTTTGCACATGGCAAATTGCAAGTGGTGAGTGTTGTTTGTCACATGGCAAATTGCTAAGTGGGGAGTGTTGTTTGGCACATGCAAAAATTTCTAAGTGGTAAGTGTTGTTTGGCCATGGCAAATTGCTAAGTGGTGAGTGTTTGTTTGTCACATGGCAAATTGCTAAGTGGTGAATGTTGTTTGAACACATGGGAAACTGCTAAATGGTGAGTGTTGTTTGGGGACATGCAAATTGCAAGTGGTGATGTTTGTTTGGCACATGGCAAATTACTAAGTCGGGGGTGTTGTTTGGCACATGGCAAATTGCTAAATGGTGATGTTGTTTGTCACTGGCAAATTGCTAAGTGGTGAGTGTTTTTTTGGCACATCGCAAATTGCTAAATGGTGAGTGTTGTTTGGCACATGGCAAATTTCTAAATGGTGAGTTGTTTGGCACATGGCAAATTGCTAAATGGTGAGTGTTGTTTGGCACATGGCAAATTGCTAAGTGGTGAGTGTTGTTTGGCACATGGCAAATTTCTATGTGGTGAGTGTTGTTTGGTACAAGGCCCAAAATTGTAAATGGTGAGTGTTTGTTTGTCACATGGGAAATTGCTAAGTGGTGAAATTTTTTGTTGCACATGGCAAATTGCTAAGTGGTGAGTGTTGTTTGTCACATGGCAGATTGCTAAGGGTGAGTGTTGTTTGGCACATGGCAAATTGCTAAGTGGTGAGTGTTGTTTGGCACATGGGAAAATTTCTAAGTGGTGAGGTTGTTTGGCACCCTGGCAAACTGTTAAATGGTGAGTGTTTTTGGCACATGGCAAATTGCTAAGGGTGAGTGTTGTTTGTCACATGGCAAATTGCTAAATGGGGAGTGTTGTTTTGGGACATGGCAAATTGCTAAATGGTGAGTGTTTTTTTGGCACATGGCAAATTGCTAAGTGGTTTAGTGTTGTTTGGCACATGGCAAATTGCTAAGTGTGATGTTGTTTGTCACATGGCAAATTGCTAAATGGTGAGTGTTGTTTGGCACATGGCAAATTGTAAATGGTGAGTGTTGTTTGGCACATGGCAAATTGCTAAGTGGTGAGTGTTGTATGCACATGGCAAAATGCTAAGTGGTGAGTGTTGTTTGTCACATGGCAAATTGCTAAATGGTGAGTTTTTGTTTGGCACATGGCAAATTGCTAAATGGTGAGTGTTTTTTTGGCACAAAACAAAATGCCACATGGTGTAAGCCCGAGTTTGTTGAGATGATGAAGTTATTGTGCCAGCTACACGACACGACCCGGCACTGCAAATGCACTATACACTTACACTGCACTATACTAAACTACATTACACTGCACTATACTACACTACATTTCACTGCACTATACTACAATTTCATTGCACAAAACTACACTACATTACACTGCACTATACTACACTACATTACACTGCACTATACGACACTACACTGCACTGCACTATGCACTACACTACAAATTTCATTACATTACACTACACTACACGCACTGTACTACACTACACACATTACACTACATTACACTACATAACATTACACTATACTACACTAAATAACATTACATTACACTACACTACACTGCACTATACAACACTACATTACATTACATTACATTAATTACAAATTTCAAATACATTACATTACACGGCACTATACTGCACTACATTACATTACATTTCACTACACTACACAACAAAGGCACTATACAACACTACACCACACTACATTACACAACACTACACGGCACTATACTACACTACACTACATTACATTACACTACACTACACTGCACTATACAACACTACATTACATTACACTACACTTCACTGCACTATGCAACACTACACTACACTACCACACTACACTACACTACACTACACTCACCATACTACACTGTTATACCTATACTACACTGCACTACACTTCTCTACACTGCACTACCCAACGCTGGACTGCACAACGCTACACACTGCACTGCACTGCACTGCACTACACTACACTACACTACACTACACTACACTACACTACACTACACTACACTACATCACACCACACGATACGAGCTGGCACTACACTACACTACGCTACACTACACGACACTACACTACGATACACAATGCTGCACTACGCTACACTCACCACACTACACTGTATACACATACTACATTGCACTTCACTTCTCTACACTGCACTACACAACGCTGGACTGCACTACACTACACTACACTACACTACACTTACACTACACTACACTACACTACACACACTTTTTACCATTAACAGATTAAATGAAAAAGTTCAATGCGCATTATATATAAGGTGCGGCTTTGAATACTTAAATATTTTCCGTGGCCAGTACCAAATGATAAAGAAGGTTGTTTTGCTGTCGGTACTGCAGTAAATGATAACTCAAATAATAACATATTATCAATTATGTAAATGATAGCTCAATATATAACATATTATCAATGTATGTAAATGATAACTCAAATATAATAACATATTATCAATGTATGTAAATGATAGCTCAATATATAACATATTATCAATTATGTAAATGATAGTCAATATATACCATATATCAATTTATGTAAATGATAGCTCAATATATAACATATTATCAATGTATGTAAATGATAGCTCAATATATAACATATTATCAATGTTGTAAATGATAGCTCAATATATAACATATTAATCAATGTATGTAAATGATAGCTCAATATATAACATATTATCAATGTATGTAAATGATAGCTCAATCTATAACATATTATCAATGTTAATGTAAATGATAACTCAATAATATAACATATTATCAATGTATGTAAATGATAGCTCAATATATAACATATTATCAATGTATGTAATGATAGCTCAATATATAACATATTATCAATGTATGTAAATGATAACTCAATATATAAACATATTATCAATGTATGTAAATGATAGCTCAATATATAACATAATTATCAATGTATGTAAATGATAGCTCAATATATAACATATTATCAATGTATGTAAATGATAACTCAATATAAAACATATATCAAATGTATGTAAATGATAACTCAGTATATAACATATTATCAAATTATGTAAATGATAGCTCAATATATAACAATATATCAATGTATGTAAATGATAGCTCAATATATAACATATTATCAATGTATGTAAATGATAGCTCAATATATAACATAATATCAATGTATGTAAATGATAGCTCAATATATAACATATTATCAATGTATGTAAATGATAGCTCAATATATAACATATTATCAATGTATTACCCGTCCGGACCAAAGGAGGACAATACAGATTGGCGTAAAAATACGGATATCTCTCAGAAAAAATGGATAGTTTGGGGTGATTTTAAATGCCCATTCCCCTTTCTGGATACAAACAGCTCTAAAGTAACATGTAATAGGTTTGCTGAGATGTAGATTCGGAGTTAATATTATTGAATGATGTCGTATTACAAGAATTCCTGATGTCTCAACTCATAATCCCAGCGCTATTGATTTGTCTTTAGTGTCCTCAAACTTAGCTGTAGATTATGACTGGTCCCCGAGGAGAAGATGTCTTGAAGTGACCATCTTCCCATTACCATCGCTCTCAATGTCAATTTCAATTCAAACTCGACAGATCCAGTGGAAAACATACCAAAATAAACTACAAAGTTGCAGATTGGGAAGATTACAGCAAATTCTTAGATTCTCATGATCCTGAATTCAATAATCAGTGAAGATATCGACGAATTTTATTCAAATTTTAAGACAATATTACTAACTTGCAGCTGATAAGGCGATACCAAAATGTGGTTACAAGAAAATTGGTAAATATATCGGTAAATGTGTAGTGGACGGAGGAGTGACATCAAGCACAAGGCATTTAAGACATGGATTAGAGATAAGACTGAGGAAAAATTTCAATCCATGAAAATAAAGAAAAATATTTGCAAAAAGATCATCGCTCAAGCAAAAAAGATAATATTGGGAAATATTTTTGCAACTCGGAGATTACAGAATCAAAGGATAGTACAAGGTTTGGAAAAAAATAAAATAGAATGAAAAATTTTAAACAGGACACAGTCATTTCCTGTTAAATTAGATACGGATTTCCAACTGCTTTGGATAAGGCTGAGGCATTTGTGATAAGTTTTAATGTAACAGCTGTTCTGCAAGCCTGGATTCAGAGGCTAAGCTTTTTAGAACAACCAAGGAAGAAAAAGATATGTATTCAGACCCTAGCACAATTCAAGAACACAACTTAAATTCTCCTTTACAAATCACAGAATTGAAAGAAGCATTAGCTTCTATTTCTTCTTCAATTTAGCAGTTGGTCTAGATGGCGTTTCTTACCAGATGCTCTGTCACATGCCTTCTTCTTGGATAGGGTTGCTACATTCTTTATCCCAAAAATGTTGGATATTGGCGCTATTCCTACAATCTGGAAGAGTTCATAGTTGCACCAATTCTAAAAGAGGGCAAAATTAGATCTTCGGTTAACAGCTATAGACCAGTTTCGCTTATTATCTCATGTTGGAAAAATTATGGAAAAAATTATATTCAAACGGATCACTTTTTATTGTGAAAAAAATAACATCATTCCAGTTCAGCATGCTGGCTTTAGGAAAGGGAGATGCACTACAGATCATTTGGTCAAGCTTAATACTCAGTCAAACGTCAATTTTCACGAAGAAAAAGTACACTAGCTACATTTATGACGTTAAAAAAGCATATGATAGTGTTTTGTCATGCCAGATTATTGTTCAAATTAAAGGACATAGGAGTTTGTGGCAAATTGTATGGATACATTAAAGCCTTTTTAAGGAAAAGACACATGTGTACAAAAATTGGCAATACCTACTCGTCGTTCAGAAGTGTAAATATGGGATTCCACAAGATTCAATCATTGCTCCAATATTATTCTCTATTTTTGTTTATGATCTTCCAAAAGCTTGTCTAAGATCACACATGTGGTTGAATGCGCTGATGATATTGCAATATGGATAAACACCAGTTCAAGAAAAATTTCGAATAAGAGGATTATCAGTCTTGTGCAGACAATGTATCAACAGGAACTAAACAATTTACCAAATTATATAAAAGAAAATGGTTTAAAATTGTCAGGTGAAAAAACATGTTTGCTGCTATTTAATAATGGTGAAAAGCCTTCCATATTACCTATTTTGAAATTAGAGGATAATATCTTGAAATATCAAAATTGTGTTAAATTTTTAGGAGTCTTTTTGACAACAAAACTTAGTTGGAAAAAGCATATAGAACAGTTATTAACCAATGCAAGAAAAAGATTAAACTTTAAAGAAATAATCAACTATCAGCCTTGGGGTAAGAGACGAAAACTTGATTGCATTGTCTACTTCTTTAGTTCTCTCCAAATTAAAACATGGACAAGAAGTATATTATTCTGCTCCAAAATATCTGTTAAAAAAAGCTACAAAGTTGGGATAGCAAAGCAGTGAAACTGGCCTTAGGGTACAAGTTCATGCAAATACTATCAAAAGTTTTCAAGCTGCAGAGGTTTCACCTTTTCGAGAACAACGGCTCTGAAACGTATCAAAATATGTGATTAGATGTCTGTCAGTTAAGAACTCAGTTACAGCAAACTATTGATGGATTGGAACAAAGATTATCCCAAACGAGCTAGAAATGTTTTATATTTACAACCAATTAGAAATTACTTTGTATAACTTATGTCTGATTGTAAAATTGATTTATCAACAGTTTCTGAAGATCCCATCACGCCTAAGATTCCCCCTTGGGAGCATTTGTGTGGAAATTTTGATTATAATTACACAGTGTTTCTAAACCTGAAAACGTTAATCTCTTGGTTAGTGAGGTCAGAGTTCATCTTGACAATTTTTATAGCAGTCACCTGAAAATTTACGTGATGGCTCAGTCCTAGATTACATTGGAAGTGGTTCTGATTTTGTCATTCCTAGCCTAAATGTGAAAACGAATTATCTCTTGGCGAAGGCTTTCCATAATTACAGCAGAATTATATGCAATATGATGGCTTTGAGCTACATTTATGATGCTCCCATTTTTCATAATATTCTTATATGTGTTGATTCAAAATCTGTCTTGCAATCTGTAGAACATTGGGATGGTAAGGCTCGGAAAGATTTACTTTTTGATATTCATCACCTCATAACACTGTTTAAGGATTCATGGAATATGTATTGACTTTTGCTGGTTCCCTCTCATAGTGGTTTTAAATGGAACGAAGCAGCAGATAAACTTGCTAAAGCTGGAGCTAAACATTGCCTCGATTGTAACTTAGTATCTTCACTGAAAAAATCTTCGTCAGAAATTTTGCTAAAATTATAAAATTGTGTTTATTACAGAAATTGTAGAGAAAAGCACAAATATGTAAATACTTGTCCTCGTCACATTTCAAAGATAGTAACAAAACTCAAGTTTAATGCATGGAACACAAAATATTCTTGCCATGTTTTTTGTACTTGTGGTAAGCCTATTTCAGTGCATCATTTGTTGATAGAAAGTTCTGTCTTAACTCCAATTTATAAAAAAAATTCTATTGATATCAACGCCCAAGATATCAGCCAAATAATTGTCCAGCCCTTCTATCATAAACATTGCTACTATTTTCGCACAATCTGAAATTGCCAAGTTGCTTTGATGCGTGTTTATTTTACCACTAATTCAAAAAGTTATTGTTGTTATTTTTTATCTTTGAGGTTAAGCTTTGTTAGTTAGAGATGACGTTTAAATCATTTTTCGTCTAAAAATCATCAATGGTGAACAGACGTTAAATAAACCACTGAACTGAACTGAACTACACTACACTGTACTGCATTCCACTGCATTACACTAACATACACTACACACACTGACTACTCTACACTATACTGCACTGCACTACACCAAAACTGCACTGCACTACACTACACACACTACACTACACTACACTACACTACATGAAAAAACATGACATGACACTAAACTACACGGCACTGTACTACACACTCAAACACAACACGACTTGACACTAAACTACACGGAACTGTACTAACACACCAACACGAAATGACACTAAACTACACGGCACTGTTCTACACACTCAACGGGACAACGACATAACACTAAACTACACGGCACGTACAACACACTCAACAGGACACTACATGACACTAAACTACACGGCACTGCCCTACACACACAACAGGACACGACATGACACTAACTACACAGCACTGAACTACACACTCAACAGGACACGACATGACATTAAACTACACGGCACTGTACTACACACTCACCAGACACGACATGACACTAAACTACACGCCACTGCATTACACGCACAACACGACACGAGACAAGACGAAATGAAACCGTAATGCCATGAAATACAATGCAAACGTTATACAACACAACACAATACAACACGCCACGACACATCACAAAATACAATAAAAGACGTACAATACAATACAATACAATACAATACAATACAATACAGTACGGTACAACACAACACAATACAATACATGTCGTGTTTTATCGTAATCCACATCACAAAACGATGTGAATGTGGTGATCGTTTTTTTTTAGTCTACCACAGATATGCCGACGACATAGAGATGTGGGCTGTCACCACATAACCGAAAAGGCCTTCCTGTTTCGACACAATGAAAGAAAACAAAATCAACAAACAGACCCAGGTAAAACAAACAAACAAACAAACAAACAAACAAACAAACAAACAAACTAATACAGCAATCGATAACATGGTAGCCAAACTACTGACATCCTTAATTAATCTGCTTAAAACTCGGCCGTGTCAAAGGGGCCAGCAATTGTGTTTAATTGATCAACCCTAGATCACTCAAAACTATTAAAAAGAGAAAGAGAAAGAAGAAAATGACAGGAAAAAATAAATGAACTAAACTAAACTAAACTAAACTAAACTAAACTAAACTAAACTAAACTAAACTAAACGTATCGAATAAAACGCCTTATGCAAAGCAGGGTAGTTGCTAGAGATAACTGAAACATTGTTACCAGTATCAGTACTAACTGATGGTTGTACCAGCCAGTATGTCGTTTAGTCAATAATATATGGATAGTGTCCGTTCTCTAAAATGTTAACAGTCTTACTACCTCATCGTCAATATTGTATGAAGATGGTTGTTCCAGTGTGTATGAGTTTACTCTTAATGATAGCTAGTGTCCACCGTGTCCGTTCTCTAAAATGTTAAGTCTTACTACCTCATCGTCAATATTGTATGAAGATGGTTTTTCAGTGTGTATGAGTTTACTCTTAATGGGTAGCTAGTGTCCATCCTGAACATTGTTAATTAACAATATCAGAACACCAAGATGGTTATACCAGCCTATATGACATTTACTAAGAATAGATAGCTAGTGTTCAATCTGAACATTGTTAATTAACAATATCAGAACACCACCAAGATGGTTATACCAGCTGTAATGTCATTTACTAAGAATAGACAGCTAGCGTTCAATCTGAACACTACTAACAGCATAACTACGTGAATTTTGTTCTTTTATGTCAGTTTCTGCCAACGAAGATGCTGACAAAATGTTGACTGTCTACGCACAGCGACAAAGATGGAAGAAGAAAGCGCCAGTGCAGGTGTCCATCGTGAATATCACGTCATGTGTCCATCGTAAGTGTACGTCAGGACATGTAGTAATTATCACTATACATTCTGTCATGCATTTACTGTAAGTGTGCATGAAGTCATGTAGTCATTATTAGTGTACATCACGTCAAGTAGTCGTTATAAATGTATATCACATCATGTAGTCATTATTAGTGTACATCACGTCATGAAATCATTATAAATCTACATCACGTCAAGTAGTCATTATACATGTACATCACGCCATGTAGTCATTAAAAATGTATATCACGTCAAGTAGTCATTATAAATGTACATCACGTCATGTAGTCATTATAAATGTACATCACGCCATGTAGTCATATAAATGTACATCACGTCAAGTAGTCATTATAAATGTACATCACGCCATGTAGTCATTATAAATGTACATCACGCCATGTAGTCATTATAAATGTACATCACGTCATGTAGTCATTATAAATGTACATCACGTCATGTAGTCATTATAAAATGTACATCACGTCATGTAGTCATTATAAATGTACACACGTCATGTAGTCATTATAAATGTACATCACGTCATGTAGTCATTATAAAAGTACATCACGTCAAGTAGTCATTATAAATGTACATCACGTCATGTAGTCATTATAAATGTACATCACGTCATGTAGTCATTATAAAATGTACATCACGTCATGTAGTCATTATAAATGTACATCACGTCAAGTAGTCATATAAATGTACATCACGTCATGTAGTCATTATAAATGTACATCACGTCATGTAGTCATTATAAAATGTACATCACGTCAAGTAGTCATTATAAATGTACATCACGCCATGTAGTCATTATAAAATGTACATCACGTCATGTAGTCATTATAAATGTACATCACGTCATGTAGTCATTATAAATGTACATCACGTCATGTAGTCATTAGAAGTGACGTCACGAGCTATGATGACCGTACGTGAACATTATTGCCGTTTCCTACTACTACTACTACTACTACTACTGCTACTATTACTGCTACCACTACCACCACCACCACCACCACTACTTCTACTGCTACTACTACACTACTACTACTACTACTACTACTACTACTACTACTACTACTGATTATGAAGTTTAAACGCTACCATTTCGGCTGAGCTTTCGGCATATAAAAACAAACAAGGGAACATCAAACAAACAGAAAATATCAACCTTTGTGTACCCATGAACGTGTTCTCCCATCTGACACGCACCAAAACATCTCCCTCATCCCACCACCACCTTCCACACCCTCCATTCTCTTTCTGTACCTCCATCCCATCCCCCGCCTTCCCTCCCCTCGGAAGGTTCTTGAGAGCGCGCACAGATTCCGACCAGAAAGGAAAACTATGTATAGATCAGGGATGCGAACAGATAACACCAAACATGGTCGGTCAGCGTTCTCCTTGTGATAAAGCAAAGTGCGTACCCCTAAGTCCAAACCAACGCGCGGGCCGCATGCATCTACCAATTAAGTCAGATTCTAGGTGAACAGGTACCGCTCAGGTCACACTAGTAAGGTAGTTAGTTTGGTGCCAGTCATGTCATCGTAGCAAAGCAAGCAGGTGGTAACGTTCGATTGACACAGAAACAGCCAGCAGAGAGGTCAGATAAGAGGTCATCACATCAGTGACCATGACAACGGCAGTCACACGTGATCGGTCACGCGGCCACGGCGAGGAGCATTGGACTCCGCGGAGTGGACACCAGCACCTGACCAGCGGTCCTTCTTTCCGGACTGACCACAGGCTGGCAGTGACCTGTGGGAGACGGACGGGTCAGCGGAGTGCCGTTATCTGGATGACAGCGCACAGACCACAAAGAACTTGCACACACACACAGTCTGACCAGGATGGCCGCCGTCTGACAGGTGTTCGGACAGTAGGCTTTAAATACAGGTGTTCGACAGTAGGCTTTAAATACAGTGTTCGGACAGTAGGCTTTAAATACAGGTGTTCGGACAGTAGGCTTTAAATACAGGTGTTCGGACAGTAGGCTTTAAATACAGGTGTTCGGACAGTAGGCTTTAAATACAGGTGTTCGGACAGTAGGCTTTAAAATACCGATGGCTCCAGCCACCAGTCGGAGGATATGACCACTTTAGTGCGTCCGGGGAATGGTGGAGAGGGATGGGACGAGGGTTGGGGAGGTGGGGGGGGGGGGGGGATAGTGGCTGAATAAAATTGGAAAAGAGTTCCTCCTCATTCTTCTAACCCTTGTCAGCACTGTTATAGTTATGATGGAAGGACGAAGAACGCGAGAAGGGAGGAGGAGCGCAGGGAAAAGAGCGTACATGATTGTATTACAGGTGCGTAGGTGTTGACAGGATTGTATTACAGGTGCGTAGGTGTTGACAGGATTGTAATACAGGTGCGTAGGTGTTGACAGGATTGTATGCAGGTGCGTAGGTGTTGACAGGATTGTATTGCAGGTAAGTATATGTTGACAAGATTGTATTACAGGTGAGTAGATGTTGGCAGGGTTGTATTACAGGTGAGTAGATGTTGACAGGATTGTATTACAGGTGAGTAGATGTTGACAGGATTGTATTACAGGTGAGTAGATGTTTGACAGGATTGTATTACAGGTGAGTAGATGTTGACAAGATTGTATTACAGGTGCGTGATTGTTGACAGGATTGTAGTACAGGTGCGTAACTGTTGACAGGATTGTATTACAGAGTAGATAGTTGACAGGATTGTATTACAGATGAGTAGATGTTGACAAAATTGTATTACAGGTGCGTAATTGTTGACAGATTGTAGTACAGGTGCGTAAGTGTTGACAGGATGTATTACAGGTGAGTAGATGTTGACAAGATTGTATTACAGGTGCGTGATTGTTGACAGGATTGTAGTACAGGTGCGTAACTGTTGACAGGGTTGTATTACAGGTGAGTAGATGTTGACAGGATGTATTACAGGTGAGTAGATGTTGACAGGATTGTATTACAGGTGAGTAGATGTTGACAGGATTGTATTACAGGTGAGTAGATGTTGACAAGATTGTATTACAGGTGCGTGATTGTTGACAGGATTGTAGTACAGGTGCGTAACTGTTGACAGGATTGTATTACAGGTGAGTAGATGTTGACAGGATTGTATTACAGATGAGTAGATGTTGACAAAATTGTATTACAGGTGCGTAATTGTTGACAGGATTGTAGTACAGGTGCGTAAGTGTTGACAGGATTGTATTACAGGTGAGTAGAAGTTGACAAGATTGATTACAGGTGCGTGATTGTTGACAGGATTGTAGTACAGGTGCGTAACTGTTGACAGGATTGTATTACAGGGAGTAGATGTTGACAGGATTGTATTACAGATGAGTAGATTGTTGACAAGATTGTATTACAGGTGCGTAATTGTTGACAGGATTGTAGTACAGGTGCGTAAGTATTGACAGGATTGTATTACAGGTGAGTAGATGTTGACAGGATTGTATTACAAGTGAGTAGATGTTGGGAAGGTTGTATGACAGTGTGTAGATATTGTGTACCCGCTGAGAGGTGGCACTACCGGCAGAAGGCGCCTGGGTGGCAGACAGGTGTAGGGCGGCACAGCCTACCTTCCCCACATCAGCAATGGCGACGGACCAGCCTGTGTCGCCGGGGGACGGTTCTCGAGGCTGTGGGCATTTCGGCGACAAGGCGCTACCACTCTGCGACTTCACCAGTGGCCTGCACGACCAGCAGGGCCCCCCATTGGGGGAAGGGAATGGTGAGAACGTGCCTCATGGGCGCAGGGTGGACATGGCGCCGTGGTTTGACGACTTGTGTCCTGCTTGTTTCCTCAGTCGGCCTGACGCGGCACACGACCGTCGCCACTCAGCACAAAGACGGCCACCCTGTATCCATGACGACAGTCTGAGGGAGGAGAACCAGGAAGATACCATCATCATCTCGACCACGGAGGAAGGAGAACATCGACTAGCAACGAATGAACAACTTGACCCAGGGTCCTGCCTGAGGGAATCTGCTACCCTGAGTGCGTCCCAACCCAGCGCAGATACAGACTTCCATAAAGCCCCCAGCCACCACGTGGCCAGACAACTGACCGCACGTGCTGCAGCTGGCTGTAGCACACAACTTCTCCCTAGAAGCCGTGCTGTGAGAACGTTAAACTCAACCAGGAAAAAGACTGTGAACAGAGGCATCCAAGGTGAAGGCGTCTGATGAATGGCCATGTACTACCTGTTGGAGGAGGAAGTTCCGGTCTTGCAGGGATCTGGGTGAAAAAGAACAAGCTTCGTCAGCCTGAAGGGCGAGCGGTGCTTGTTGCTGGTCATGGCAGTTCTGTCCTGGATCTTGGGGCTTTGTGGAGGCTTCTGGCGCTGGCCTTTTGCCGCTGTGTCCGGAGGAAGCATTTGGCGTGGCATGGACAGGCAGGCTGTCTTCTTCTCTGCAGCGTGGACTTTGCCAACGTGGTGTTGGCACTGGAGATGCTTCGATAACCACTCATGATCAAGCCCGCCCTTCTTCTGTGGCAATTTCCTGTCACTCTTTCTACTTATAGCCTGAAGACACAATCATTATTTATTTATTCTTTCTTTCTTTTTTTTTTTCCTTTCTTTCTTTCTTTCTTCTTCATTTACTTATTCATTTATTTGTTCATTTATCTATACTGCTGTCTCATCTTTCGCGCCAGTTCAGTGGCAGTTCCACCACGCCGGTGATTCCAGTCCTGTACACAGCCACAGCTTGGTCCGTCCCATTACAACTCCAGTACGGACAATCCGCAGACAGCAGTTCATTTCTGACAAGACATCCACAGACAGCAGTTTCATTTCTGACAATTCGCAGACAGCAGTTCATTTCTGACAATCCGCAGACAGCAGTTTATTTCTGACAAGACAATCCACAGACAGCAGTTCATTTCTGACAATCCGCAGACAGCAGTTCATTTCTGACAAGACAATCCACAGACAGCAGTTCATTTCTGACAATCCGCAGACAGCAGTTCATTTCTGACAATCCGCAGACAGCAGTCATTTCTGACAATCCGCAGACAGCAGTTCATTTCTGACAATCCGCAGACAGCAGTTCAACTCTGACAATCCACAGACAGCAGTTCATTTCTGACAATCCACAGACAGCAGTTCATTTCTGACAATCCGTAGACAGCAGTTCATTTCTGACAATCCACAGACAGCAGTTCATTTCTGACAATCCGCAGACAGCAGTTCATTTCTGACAATCCGCAGACAGCAGTTCATTTCTGACAATCCACAGACAGCAGTTCATTTCTGACAAGACAATCCACAGACAGCAGTTCATTTCTGACAATCCGCAAACGCAGTTCAATTCTGACAATTCACAGACAGCAGACAGCAGTTCATTTCTGACAATCCGCAGACAGCAGTTCATTTCTGACAATCCGCAGACAGCAGTTCATTTCTGACAATCAGCGGACAGCAGTTCATTTCTGACAATCCACAGACAGCAGTTTATTTCTGACAATCCACAGACAGCAGTTCATTTCTGACAAGACAATCCACAGACAGCAGTTCATTTCTGACAATCCGCAGACAGCAGTTCATTTCTGACAATTCACAGACAGCAGTTCATTTCTGACAATCCGCAGACAGCAGTTCATTTCTGGCAAGACAATCCGCAGACAGCAGTTCATTTCTGACAATCCGCAGACAGCAGTTCATTTCTGACAATCCGCAGACAGCAGTTCATTTCTGACAATCCACAGACAGCAGTTCATTTCTGACAATCCACAGACAGCAGTTCATTTCTGACAATCCGCAGACAGCAGTTCATTTCTGACAATCCGCAGACAGCAGTTCATTTCTGACAATCCGCAGACAGCAGTTCGTTTTCTGACAATCCCCAGACAGCAGTTCATTCTGACAATCCGCAGACAGCATTCATTTCTGACAATCCACAGACAGCAGTTCATTTCTGACAATCCACAGACAGCAGTTCATTTCTGACAATCCGCAGACAGCAGTTCGTTTCAAGTCGTCACGAGAAGCCCACGAGAGGAGACATAGCACGGCTGTCGATTCATTTCTGACAATCCGCAACAGCAGTTCATTTCTGACAATCCACAGACAGCAGTTCATTTCTGACAATCCGCAGACAGCAGTTCATTTCTGACAATCCACAGACAGCAGTTCATTTCTGACAATCCGCAGACAGCAGTTCGTTTCAAGTCGTCACGAGGAAGCCCACAAGAGAGACATAGCACGGCTGTCGATTCACTTCGGTGCGTGTTCGTTCACATCTCTTCTTACCCAACATACGCAGGACAGCACCCACAAAGCCCCAAGCTATCGACAACAATATCATAGTCGTGGAGCCAGTGTTAGTGAGTCCGTCCCTCCGGAGGCACCATCACGTCCGTCCAACGACAGCCCCCCATGAATTTGCCGATACCAGCGACCCCGACAGAACTAAACCTGGGGCAGAGACTTGGATAGGTCATCGAAACTGGGGTCACCATCGCAATAGGTTATGAAGGGCCACAGAATTTGAGACTGTTTCAAATTCTGATCGATGAAGATGGTGATAATGAAGATGATGCCACGGATTTCATCAAGATCTAGAAACTGTACGACAGGGGTGTACTCTACGCATACTTCCAAAACAATATTCCGGCTTCAACCAGGCCCGAGAGAAGACACACCTGCAGTCAGTCAGGAAACGTGAACAACACTACCAAAGACTTAACCATGAATCAGGTCAAATCAGACTGTGTGGTCCCAATCTGCCCAATAAAATTATTGAGCCCATTACAAAATACAAATCTGAGTAAGAGCCGTTAGAAGCCAAAACCCTCACAAATTAAATGGCTCTGATGGAATCGAACCCAAGGACTCCCAGCCGGAATCCGCCACGCTAACCACTTCGCCAAAATGAGGACACAAACGTTAAAAAAAAGGCGGAATTAGGTTTCTAAATTGTTTCAAACTTTGTATTATATTTTTGTTCTGTCTTCCATTTGTTTACAGCTATTAATTTGCATGTCGGGTCGTGTGATTTGCTGAATTCAGTCAACCATTAATTTGGCCATCGACAGGAACAGCTGTACGTATTCACCGGTGATTCCTTGTGCATGTCGTTCATAAGTTCCTTCTCAAGTACCGACACGTCAGTCCGTTTTCATTCCACGATCGTTGGTTCAGTGGTAACTTTTGGCGTGGAGTGGAGACTGGAGGGATGGAGAGGTGGAGGTGGGAGATAGGGTGGGGACAACGGGAGTTCACGCTTGGCCGTCGACCGAGGCGGACGTGTGTAGTGTCGCTCGCCTTCTCCCTGTGAACTCGCCTCACTATGTAGCCAGTGCAGCAAGCCTTGGAGTGAATATGTGACTGTGATTTGTGACGGAGATATGTGGCAGTGTTTTTGAAACTTTATTTGATGACTGTCAAGTATGCCTGTGTGTATTTTCTATTCAAGTGTGCCATTTGGTGTTACTGTGATTAGTTTGATGAGAAGTTTCAAGATGAATATTTCGCGAAGCACACCGGACATTAACACGGGATTTTAATACTGCCTGTGTTATTCTTTGGACTAGCATGAGTTCATCTGTTTCAAAATATTTCACAACCAAAGTGAATAGTTATAAGCGTAAGCCGTCCTCAGATAGTTGTGCTAGTCCAACAGAATCCTACCCTCCTGATAGCAAGAAGCAGGAAACGAAAAAACAGAAAACAGAGCTGAGCTCAGATTGCAGTTTAGACATGGAGGAACTGAAAACAAACTTAGAATGTATAAAGGAAAAGTTAGCGTTCGTGTGTATGAAGGATGACATCCAAGCGCTCAGAGAAGAGATATCCAAAATCTCGGACACTTTGACCCGTAGGGTGGACATTTTGGAGGGTACACTGTTTGAACTTCAGCAAGATAAGGACAGGCTGGTGGAGGATGTGAAACAGCTGAAGACGGACAACACGTCGCTGCGCTCCCAACTGAAACAGTAAAGAGGGAGAATCGAGACCTGACGGTAGCCCAGAACGACATGGAGCAGCACGGTCATTGGGGAACGTGGGGGTGCACGGGATCAAAGAGGGACAGCGGCCGGGAAACCCGGAGACAGTGACAGACTGAAATTCAGAAATGTGTGGACGTTTTCACCAAGAAAATGGTGTGTCTGTGCGTTCGAGGACATCGAGATCGCTCACCGTGCAGGGAGACCGAGGGAACGACGGGGAAACGGGACCACAGCAAACCAAGACCCATTCTTCTTCGTTTTATTTCTCCAGGCAAAAAAAGTCTGAAGTTATACACAATAGAAAGAAACTTAAACAAACTGGCATATCAGTCAACGAGGACTTGACCATGGCGAACTAAAAACTTTAAAGCAAGCAGCCAACCATTCTGCAATAATGTCAGCCTGGTCAACCAAAGGAAAACTGATCGCTAAGCTGAAGAATGGTGTTACTACGCGACTGACAGTAGGTACTGATCTCAATCAAAAGATACAACCAAACATGAATCCTTGAAAAACCCATATAGAGTCTGGCATACAGATGGACAGATAGACATCCTCTCTCTCTCACTCTTTCCCCACTGCTTCTCTCTCTCACTCATCTCTCTCCTCTCTCCTCTCTCTCTCTCTCTCTCCTCTCTCTCCCTCTCTCTCTCCTCTCTCTCCCTCTTTTGTTTTTTCCTTTTACTTGTGCACTCAGGACATAAAAATGACAACAAATCAGAACTCATGGCCATCGAGAATGGACTGAGAATTTGCCATTTAAATATCAATAGTGCAGTCAGTAAGATCTCTGATATCTCGACCCTGATATCGAACCACCAAAAGCCATTCCATGTTCTGGGTCTCTCCGAAATCAAGACTAAATACCTACATTAGTGATAAAGATGTAGCAGTCCCAGGTTATAATATCGTTCGAAAAGACCCTACTAAAGACAAAGAGGACAGGTCTCTAGTGTATGACAGTGAATCTCTCAACCAAGAGACTTTCCACCTAGAACAGCATGACGTAGAAGCATGTGGATACAAATCAACTGAACAAATCACGATCCAATTTTATTCCGGTTTTCGCTATCGGAACCCAGCAAGAAAGAGTTCAGCTGGACTTGAAAAAATATTATACTCTGATGACGCAGTATCCTCTAAATGTAAGAGATTGTTATACTTCTGTGACTTCAATGTTAGATCTTTTTGAAATCAAACTCCAATGGAGCCAAAACGATAAGTTGTGTTTAATATAACATCAGATTATCAAAACACCCACCATAGTAACAACCAACTTTCAGACCATCATTGTACCGCAATCTATATCTCAAAGAAAAAAACATACAAGAAGCTTGTTTAACCCCGTCATCTCTTCTAGGTGATCATTACCCATTGTGTGTACCAAGTGTCTATAACATGGAGTGACAATCCCAAAAGCCAGGCCAAAAAGACCATAACCTAATCGATGCTAGTCTCAAAATTTAAACGAACAAAACTATTGCTTGAATTACTTGAACTCAGAACTAAAATACAGAAACACTATTGCAGATCCAGATTCAGCGAGATTGACTTTTGGATCGAAATTTTTACAGAAGTCTATAACAGACACTGCAGCCATTAAAACAAACAGAGTAACGCATAACCCAAAACCACCGTGGAACCGAAAGAATTACAGGAGGCTGCAACCTTAGAGACATTTTGAAAGAACATGGCTATGAAGAAAATCAAGAACACTAAGAAATGCAATAACCCCAGAAGCGCAGGGAACAAACTAAATACATCGGGGGAGGGGGCGATTATTAAACTTCCAAACAAAAATCCAAGAACAGTTTGGCAATCCCTATCACCATCTTAACAAGCAGTTCTTCTTCAAAAACAACTGTATCAAGGTCAAAGCATCAGAAGCCACTTAACCCACAATCGCACACCAGTTACAGAAACTGTTGTTACAAGCGTGATCCAGTCAAGCTCATCAAAACTTAAAGACCTCCAACCAATAGTCACGACACAAAAAATCACGTCTGAACTACACATTCCCTCATAACTGTGCACGATGAGAAATCTTAACCACCATCATCACAAAAGTCAGGAACCACGTGGACTAGATGGCATAGATGGCAAAATTTGAAAACTCTCGGCTCCAGTTATAACTGTCGACTTTAACGTATTCTTTAATCTGTGCAGATAAAAAAGTAATTTTCCCTACTGCGATACAAAAAAGCAAAAGTTATACCCATGTCAGTGAAATCTGGTGATAATAACTGATCCTTCAACTACAGACCAATATCTATCGTTATCAAATGCCTTTCCCCACCTCAATAAAAGGCATTCAATAAACACATCCCTACAACACATCAACAAGTATACGGAATTTGATTCCATACCCGGACCGTCCTGGTTATCAGACAGAAACATTCCTCCATTCTGCATTAAACCATCTTAGATTTGTGGGCTTTAATAATAATAATACCCCCAGATAATGATGTGTCTTATTACGTTTGATTTTTAAAAAAATCATTTCGATTTTAATTGACCACAATCACTCCTATTCGAAAACTGGAGATATACTGTCTTTCAAAAATCCGCCCTATCCTTCTAAGAAATGCATACATCACAAAACGACAACAATGCGTCTATCGTGGGACGGGGCAGTCTCTGTCTAAAACAACTCTTATTATGCGTTTCCACAAGGCTACAAATTAAGGCCCGCTACTCTCTCAATCTACATATAAATGACCTACCCCTACATGTGAGAACTCCATGCTACTCTTTGCAGATGACACGCACAAATACACACCAGCCTATAATGATCCTTACAGTCTTACAAAACATTTGCAAAGAGAACCCCATAGGCCTTGTCAAACTAGCCCGAGAACTAAATCATATGTCACTTAGATCACCCTCAAAAAACAAAAGCTCAAGTACCTTACCACTAGTGCAACAACTACAAAACTCACCAATGCTTTTCCCTCCAAACATCTCAATAATGTACTTGTGGAACAAGTCACGACATCCCAAAGTATTAGGACTAATAATTGACATAGTCTCAGCTGAATCCCCTACATAACGTTACTTAACTATGCAAAAAGCTCTCCCATAAAGTCTATCAGTTCACACCCAAAAAACTATATAACACTTTCTTGACCTTCATTCACAGAAAACTTTTATTTCATGCTCAAATAGTCAGTCTCCTGTTGATTATGCCTCGACTATGGGATTCGCAAATTGCAAACTACACTCAAACGCAATGTTCAGCGGCCTACATAAACTGAGCGCTCAAACTAATCCTTCAGAAGAAAACTAGCCCGAAAGCTCTGATTAAACACATCATGCACCTTCTATCCATTCAGCCAGAGACTCAAAAACAACAAAGGGCTCAAGATCACAAGATTCTGACCGGTGAATGCTCCAACAAACTTTAATGAGACGATTCTCAAAAGTCCGTCGAGACACTCCCACAAACTCCATATCCAATCCCCCAGAATTGACCTATTTAAATCAAGTCTAACGTACTCGTGAACCTCTTTGTTGAACTCTCCATCCAGAATACATCAAACAAATCCATTGTGCCACAAACTTTTCTAAAACACGTACCATACCCATCTTATGCGTAAAAAATAATAAAAAAAAGAAACTTAAATAAAAATAAAATAAAAACCCATAAGTAATACCATTAATCGGACAAAAGTGATAAATCCTCGCCATTTTCAATGTACTTACCCCAAGAGTTGTCTTTTCTATTTTTTTTTTCTCTTCTTTTCTTTTCATATAACAAGTAGCAAGATATATATATATCCGCAGTGGTGTGTGTATGTATTTAGTATGTTTGTATGTATAATGGTATGTGTGTATAAAAATATAAGTACTTGTGTTCATGCATGTGTAAGTGTTGAGCGGAGTATGCTGTATGTACATGTAAGGTGTTATAAAGTATGTGTGTGGGTGTATAAATATATAAATATATATCTAGTATCTATAATATAATATGTGTTATAGGTAAAAGTGAGTGTGTAAATCTAAGATACTATAATATATTAAGTATATATGGTATGAGTCAATGTATGTATGAATGTAAATGTATGTGTGTATATATATATATATTTATATTAAATATAAAATAGATATATATATATATATAATATATATAATATATATATATATCTGTGATGTGTGTGTGAGTTGTGCGTGTGTGTTATGCCATATGTGTGTGTGTCAGGGTATATTATAAGTGGATCATAAGTGATCTAAGTCTTATGAAAAATGATTATATGATGTCACCTTTTTCACTCTCTCTCTCGTCTACTCCTCTCTCTCTCTCACTCTCTCTCACTTTCTCTCGGGTCCTCCTCTCATCTTCTCCTCTCTCTCTCTCTCTGGCCTCTCTGCTACGTTGGGGAGGTGGGGGCTCTCTTTCCCGCTCATCGTGCTCTCTCTCTCCCTCCCTCTCTCTCTCTCTCTCCTCTCTGTCCTCTGCCTCTCTCAATCTTCTCTCCACGTCTCCTCTTCTCACTCTCTCACTCTCTCTCCTTCTCTCTGCTCTTCTCACTCGCCTCTCTTCTCTCTCTCTCTGTGCATGTGTGCGTGTGTATGTTCCGAATTCCGTACATAGTATTTGTCATGTTTCATTTTACTGTCTGATTTTTATACATGCATAATATTGTACGATTTAGTACAGTTCCATTTACAAATCATTACATCTCATGCAGTTCCCCCTCGTCACTTCCATCCTCGTCACTCTCTCTCTCTCTCTCAACATCAGCTCTTCGGGGAAACTCTCTCTCTCTCGGTGGGTCCGTGGCTCTCTCTCTCTCAGCTCTCAACTCTTTTTTTTAATATTTTCTCCCCCCCCCCCCCCCCCAATGTACATCTTCACTTTGCTTAATACCGTGTCTACGTATTTTCATGCTTGCGAAAAATGAATGCATGTGGTGCCTTGCTTGCCACTCTCTACTCTCTCACTCTCTCTTCTCCACATCTCTCCTCTTCGGAATCGTCCTCGGTCACTCTCTACTCTCTCCTCTCCTCTCCTCTCACTCTCATGCGTGCAAACGTGCGTGTATTTTGTGTTCAAAGAATATTTACGCACCTTGACATATTCACCTTCACTGTCTGTTTCATACATGCAATCCATATGTACGATGTAGTACAGTTCCTCCAGCCCACCTCACTCCTACCCCACCCCCGCTGATCCCATCCTTCCTCTTCATTATTAATATTCTCTTTCTTTTTTATTTTTGTTATTATTATTTTGTTGTTGTTGTTTGTTTATTATAATTCCTTAATTTCGTTTGTTTTCATTTATCTTCTGTTTTCCATTTGATGTTCTCTATGATTACATGACCGCTTTTGGCTGCTGCTTTTATTATCTTACATTAATTAATTCACTGCATGTTGTAGATCCCTACTCAGGGCGCGGACTGGATGTAAAAAAGCACGTATAGTGTTTCTATTTTCCTCTTAAATAAAGAATTTTTGTCTTCGTCTTGTCTGTCTCCTCTCACTGCTCTCACTCTCTCTTGGCAGTCCTCAATCGGGTGCCTCTTCTCTGGCACTCTCATCCTCTCACACCGTCCACTCTCTCTCTCTCCTCTCTCTCTCTTCTCGTCTCAAGTCCAGTGCATGCGTGCGTGTGTAAGTTTCCGAATTCCGTCCCTAAAATTGTCATGTTCATTTAACTGTCTAATTTTATACAGCTAATAAATGTACTTTATAGTATACATTTTCCATATCACACAACATTACAATCTCATGCAGTATCCCCTCACCTTCATCCTCGTCTCATTCTCGCTTCCCCCCCGGCCCGCTCTCCCCGCCCCCCCCCCCGCCTTCCCCCCCGCTCCCCCCCCCCTTTATAATTCCATCTCCTTTGCTTAATAGCCTTCTACGTATTTTCATTCCTTGGCGAAAAATGAATACCATGTTGTTCCTTGCTCTCACTCTCTTTCTCTCTCTCACTCTCGCAGGTCTCCCTCTCGATCACGACACACGTTCTTGCTCTCTCCTCTCTCTCTCTCGGACTCTCTCTCTCTCAGTCTCTCTCTCACCTCCCGCCCCACCTCTCTTGCGTGCGAAACGTGCGTTATTTGTGTGTTCTAAATATGTACGCACATGTCCATATCACTTCACTGTCTGTTTTCATACATGCCACTCTTGTACGTTGTAGTACACTTACTTATGTTTCCCCTGCCCACCTCACTCCCTACCCCCACTCTCTCCTTCCTCTTCATTATTGTTATTCTCATTTTTATTTTTTATTTTTTTATTTTTTATTTTGTTATTAATATTTTTATTGTTGTTTTGTTTGTTATTATTCTTATTTTTTGTTTTGTTTTCATTTATCTCTATTTTCATTTGATGTTTCCTCTATGATTACATGACCGCTTTGCTTGCTTCTTGATTTCTTACATAATTGATTTCACTGCATGTTGTAGTCCCTTCTCAGGCGAGGACTGGATGTAAAAAAGCACGTTAGTGCTTATCTATTATCCTCGTAAATAAAGAATTTTGTCTTGTCTTTGTCTTGTCTTCCTCTCTCTCTCCTCTCTCTCCTCTCTCTCTCCCTCTCTCTCTCTCTCAGCGCTTGTCTACAAATACACACGCGTGCGCAGACACACATGCACACCGTTGCGCGTGCACATAAGCAGGCACACACAATACGCACACATTGTCCAGCATAGAGTATGTTTGTAGGTATTTTGATGTACCTGTGGCGCCGTAGTTTGTGTCAGTACATTTCGTTATAGATGATGCATTGTGGGGAAGGGGCGGGGAGAAATCAACCACTGTATATCTTTAAGTGATCTTAGAAAATTTCCTTCCCAACCCTCCAGTCTCAATTGTATGTCTTTACACTGTAAGTTGGCTGGGACACTAGAATGATTCCTTTTTGATTCCTCTAATCGTGGTTGGTTTAAATCTGTATAACTCATCTGTTTATTGAGTATTTTCCATCGGGGACTTGTGTGCACTGGGTTTTGCCAACAGATAGGTATGTGTCTGTATTTTGACATGATTCTGATTTGTGCCAGTCTTCTACCAAAGTTTAAAAACACAACGAGCTCGGACACACACACGCGCGCCCCGCGCGCACACACACACATCACACTGACTTGATCAATTTTGTGGTGTGTGTGGTTTTTTTTTTGTTTTTGTTTTTCAATGTTTTTTAATTTTATTTTTTTTATTTTATTTTGTAAAGGTTTTCCAGAAGTGTCCAGAACAAAGTTTTTTTTTTTGTTGTTGTTGTTTTCTAAGTAGGTTTTCTAATTTTAAGGTAATCTGTTGCATTCCATGTTGGAAACTTTGTCATTGGTTTGTGTCCTTTTCCAGCTGTAAATATGTTTTTAGACTATGTCATGCAAAACAGTTAAGATTACCTTTGATTACATCAGTCAGATATGTAATAATGAACCTATTTACCCTTTTTCACCTGCTCTCTGTCTCTGTCTGTCTGTCTGTCTGTCTGTCTGTCTGTCTCTCTCTCTCTCCTCTCTCTCTCTCTCTCTCTCTCCTCTCTCTCTCTCCCCCTTCTCTCTCTCTCTCTCTCTCTCTCTCTCTCTCTCTCTCATGGAAATGGTTGTCCTGTTTAAATATCAGTGGAGAGTACCCCCTTCTCGCTTTGAGCGAGGGCAGCATTTTTCTTTCTTTCTCTTTTTCACGTATTTTTGATGTTCCAGACGGTTAGGTGATTTCCCTTAGATGTGTATGTGTATAATGAATATATCGGAACAACAATATGAGACTGGACTGTGATAAATTTGGAACACACACACGCGTGCGCGTGTGCGCGCGAGCGCGCACACGCGCGCACACACAGATGTAAATGAAATTGGGTCAAATGAATGTATAAGGTTTTGCATGTGATAGGAAGAAGAGTTTCTTTTTCTTTTTTCCCCCTTCCTCTGTCTGTCGGTCTGTCTATCTGTCTCTCTCTCTCTCCCCTCTCTCTTCTCTCCCTCTCTTCTCCTCTCCTCTCTCCTCCTCCCTCTCTCTCCCCATCTCTCTCTCTCTCTCCTCTCTCTTTTCTGTCTTATTTGTAGCTGGAAATCATACTACAGTTTGGGGGGGGGGGAGTGGGTGGGGGGGAGGGAGAGACAGGATAAGATGTTTGATACACGAACAGATACGCGCGCGCGCGTGCCCACATACACACACACACACACACAAAACACTCTCTCTCTTTCTGTCTTCCTCTCTCTCTCTCTCTCCCCTCTCTCACTCTCTCTCTCTCCCCTGTTTTCTCTCTCCCCACACACACACACACACACACACCACACTCACACACGCGCGCGCGCGCGCGCACGCACGCACACACACGTACACTGACTTGATCAGATTTTGTGGTGGTTTTCTTAAGGGTTCTCAAGAAGTGTCCAGAACAAAGGTTTGTTTTGTTTTTGTTTTGTTTCGTTTTGTTTTTGTTTTGTTGTTGTTGTTTTTTTTCTAAGTAGGTTTCTGATTTTAAGGCAATCTGTTGCATTCCATGTTGGAAACTTTGTCATTGGTTTGTGTCTTTTTCCAGCTATGAATATGTTATTTAGACTATTCATGCAAAACAGTCTACGATTATCTTGGAATACATCTGTCAGATATGTAAATTATGAACCTATGTACCCTTTTCAGGTTGCTCTCTGTCTCTGTCTCTCTCTTGGTAATCTCTCATGGAAATGGTCGTTGTGTTTAAATATCAGTTGAGAATAGCCCTTTCCGCTATGAGCGAGGGCAGCTTTTTTTCTGTATTTCGCTTTTTCACGTAATGTTTTGATGTTCTGGACGGCTTGGTGATTTCGCTTGGGTGTATGTGTGTGTGACGAACGTGTTTAAGAACAACAATATGAGACTGGGACTGTGATAAAATTGGAACACACACATATACACATGTGCGCGTGTGTGTGTGCGCGCGCACACGCGCCATGCACATGCACCACGCAGGTGTGAGAGAAATTCGGTCAGATAAAATCAATAAGGTGCATGTGACAGGGAAGAGAGTTTTGTTTGTTGTTGTTTTTTCTCCTTTCCCCTGCACTCTCTCCCTTTCTCTCCCTGTCTCTGCCTTCGTCTCTCTCTCTCTCCCTCTCTCTCTCTCTCTCTCTCTTTCTCTCCTCTCTTTCTTTACACCTATACTTGTGTTTATCAAATTGATCTGAGCAATATTTTCCCAATTCCCCTCATCCCACCCCTTCTCCCATCTATCTCGCTCTTTTATGTATCCCGCCACTACATCCTCATCCCACCTACCTCCTGTTCTCCTTTTTTCCCCTACATTTGATACCTGCTTCTGTAAACAGCTTCTTCTCTGTTGTTGGTGTGACTTTAAACAGGTTAAGATTTTAGTATTGTATTTCATGCGTGATACTTTTCATTGAATCCCTTTTTTTTTTTTTTTTTGTATTCATTATTAGCATGTTTTCTTCAAGTGTATTTTTGTACTGATTTTTGTGATGATTTAGTTTAGTCCATGTCGAAATTGCTATTTTGTGTATTTCTTCTGTTACAAGTATGGGATGCAGATTGCTTTACATAAAATGGTCTACGATTGCCCTTGATATTTGTCACATGCCCAAAGTATTATACTCTCTCTCTCTCTCTCCTCTCTCCCCCTCTTTTCTCTCTCTCTCTCTCTCTCTCGTCCTCTCTCTCTCTCTCTCTCTCTCTCGCCCCCCCCCCCCCTCTCTCTCTCTCTCTTTCTGATATGGTTATAATTTATGGCTGATTTTTCTTTCTGTGTGTGTGCGTGTGTGTGTGTGTGTGTGGTGTGTGTGTGTGGTGTGTGTGTGTGTGTGTGTGTGTGTTGTGTGTGTGTGTGTGTGTGTGAGTATGTATATGTATGTATATGGTATGTATATGCATGTATGTATGTAATATATATAATATAAATATATATATATATAATATAGTATATGTGTGTATGTGTGTGTGTGTGTGTGTGTGTGTGTCGGAATAAATGTTTGTCCCCTTGACATGTATACATTATGTATGATGTGTATGTTTATGAACGTAACGACTGACATGGGAGGGACATGCGAGATTACTGATCACTGTATGCTTTCTCATCTGTTCATACTGCATGTGTGCATTCTCACAAACTGATGCGGCTTCACACACGCGCGCACACACACTGATTCATACTGGTGTTTTTTGTGTGTTTTTTTAATTGCAAGGTGGACTGATATGTCTAAGTTTTATTTAAGTGTGTGTGTGTGGTGGTTTTTTGTGTTGTTGTTGTTGTTTGGGTTGTTGTTGTTGTTGTTGTGTGAAAATTTGGTCTGGTCCATTTGGCCGGTGTTTGGTGTCTTTCTTCGGTGTAAAGTTGTGATCTTAAATTGTGTAAACAAAACATCTAACAGTACAGTAAATGATATCTGTCACTCATCTAAAACATGAATACTCTCTCTCTCTCCTCTCTCTCTTCTCTCCTTCCTCTCTCTCTCTCTCTCTCTCTCTCTCTCTCATCCTCTCTCTCTCTCTCTCTCTCTCTCTCCGTTTTTTGCTTCTGCTTTGAAGTTTGGGTTCCTTTTCTTCAATGAAGATTCCTGTTGTACATCTGTGATTGAAAAAAAAAAGTGAATCAGATGCCCCCCCCCCCTCCTCCTCCCCCCCCCCCCCCCCCCCCCACCCCCCTTTTTTTTTTTTTTGTTTTTTGTTTTTTGTTTGTTTGTTTGTTTGTTAATTTCTTTGTTAACCATATTTTATGTGGAAACACATGCGCGCATCCCCTTAATTTGCGCGCACTCGAAAATATGTCTACACGTGTACAAACATTTAACTGTTGCGTACCTGGCACAGTATCTGTGAATGTTTACAGTAAACTGTTTTGATATATTTTGCTTGGCAGGCAAAGATCCTGCTGCTATCTAATTTTCTTTTTGTGTCAATATAATGCACACACTCCTTTTTGGCTTCTAATTGAACTGGCTGCATATTGATCTATTTATTGTCTTTTACTAGCATATTTAAGGTTTGATTTGTGCTTATAAATATGTATTTTTCTTTTTCTTGTCCTTTAAGATTTTTGTCTATTACGACTCTGTTGCTTTCTTAAGTGATATATTTATTCTATGGTTTTCAATGTATATGACTAAAAGATTTGAAACGGATGTTTTAGAAGAGAGTGTATGATTTTTAATTATTCATTTCAAACATTTGTTAATTATGGATAGTAATATATCTGTTATTTCAGTAAATTGTCAGGGCCTCAATAATTCACAGAAAAGACGTGATGTCTTTCATTTTTTGAGAAAAAAAAAACATTCAGTCTATTTTTGCAAGATACGCATTTTGAGAAAAACGTGGAGCAATGTATTGTAGCTGAATGGGATACCAGGATATTTTCAAGTTTTGCATCAAATGCAAGAGGGTCGCAATTTTGTTTAATAACAATTTTGAGTTTAAAATCAAAAGAGTCATTAAGATAGTTCTGGAAATTATATAATGTTCTAGCAGAAATTCAAAATAACAACTTCCTCTTCGTCAATATCTATGGACCAAACAGAGATGATCCGGAGTTCTATGATAACCTAAAACAGAAGATTAATGACATAATCGTTGAAAATATAGTAATGGCCGGGGATTTTAATCTGGTTCTGCAGCCTGAGAAGGATTACTAAATTACAAACATGTAAACAATCCCAAAGCGAAAGAAGTAGTTGAAAACATGATTGAAAGCTTAGAGCTAAATGACATCTGGAGAGATTTAAACCCGGAATGTCTCCGTTAAACAATGGAGAAGAGCCAACCCTTTTCAACAGGCCCGGGTTAGATTTTTTCTCATTTCAGATTCAGTTGTTTCATTTGTAAATGACGCAGATATTGAATGTGGATATAGAACCGATCATTCTGCAATTTCACTAAGCCTTAAATGTAAAGAAACTGCAAGCATCATACCTTCTGGAAATTGAAAAGTATCCCTTTTAAAAGATAAAGAATATATGCATAAAATAATATGGAGATTGAAAAAGTCAAAGAAGAATATACAGTAAATGCGGTTGAAAAGACACTGGATGAAAATACACAGCTTTCTGTCCCAGATGATGTCTTCCTCGATTTTCTGCTGATGAAACTTAGATCAAAAACAATTGCATATGCTACAATGAAGAAAAAGAAATTGGCAGATGAAGAGAGGGAGCTAGAAGAGGATATGCGAAAACTGGAGAAAGTTGAAAAGAAAACGGGGGAAGACACATTAATAATGGAAATGAAGAAAGTACAATTAAACATATTCGTGAAAAACGAATGGAAGGGTATTATTAAGGTCCAGGCTAGATGGTAGCTGATGGGGAAAAGTTAGTAAATATTTTTGCAATTTAGAAAAGCGACACTATGTTAGTAAAAACATGGCTAACTCATAGACCAGCAAGATAAAATTTTGATAGACCGAAAGATATCATCCAAGAAGTGCAGAGATTTTATGAATCATTATATCCTGAAACTGTAGTAGATGACTGTGAGATTAGAAACTTAGTGAATGATATCCCTTGTATAAACGAAACAGACGCAGAAAGATTAGAGGGAGAAATAACGTTAGAAGAAGCTACATATGTTCTGAGTAAAATGAAAAATAATAAAAGTCCAGGCACAGACGGCTTTAGTGCAGAATTCTTTAAAGTATTTTGGAAGAAATTAGGTGGATTTGTTGTAAGAGCACTTAATGCGAGTTTCAGAAAAGGAGAGCTATCTTGAGTACAGAGAGAAGGAATTATAACTTCTATCCCTAAAGGTGATAAACAAGGCAATACATAAAAAACTGGAGACCTATCTCACTTTAAATGTGATTTATAAATAGGATCATCCTGTATAGCAAATCGGGTTTAAAACAAGTTCTACCAAATATAATTGATGAAGATCAAACAGGGTTTATCTCTGATAGATATATTGGAGATAATTTAAGATTGATATATGATATGATAGCTTATCTAGACAAACATAATCTACCCGGATTGCTTCTGAATATAGATTTTGAAAAGGCTTTCGATTCGATAAACTGGAACTTTATGTTTAAAGTACTGAAAGCATTTTGGTTTTCAAAATGATATATGTAGATGGATAGGTACGTTTTATAAAAATATTAAATCATGTGTAATTGTAAATGGTCAGTTTCGGATTGGTTTTAAAATTAAAAGAGGCTGCAGACAAGGAGAACCCTCTATCTCCATATATATTTGTGTTATGCGTAGAAATATTGGCTATTATGGGCAGACAGAATT
>CM031617.1:16000992-16003492 GCA_018398815.1 Conus ventricosus
AATGTTAAACCGTCGCCTCGTCTTTACTCCCCTCAACCGAGAGTGTCCCTTAACTGCAACGCCAAGGGACGTAATCGCCCTGAAGTGTAGCGTGTTGCTTTGACCTTTGGGTTCGGATGCTTCACCCATCGCAAGGTCATTTCCGGCAACCGACTAAGGGAAGCAATCGTCTCCTCGTCTTTACTTCCCTTTACCGAGAGTGTAGTAAACCTGAGCGTACGTTGACACATTTTTCCTGTCATTATCTGGGGGGGGGGGGGGTGTGTGTGTGTGTGTGCAGGGGGAGGGGGGCAGGGGGGACGGGGGGGGGGGGGGGGAGGGGGCGATCAATAACACTTAATCAGGGGAGGCTAGAGGGGGGGGTTGCACCTGACGTTCAATACCGCTTCATACAACGATGACAATTTTTTTTTTCTTTTCCTTTCATCCCTGGGGCTAGCGGGGGGGGGGGGGGGGGGGGGGGTTGCACCTGCCACAAAAAACGGTGACACAGGTTTTTTCCCTTCCCCATCCATCTAGGAGTGGTCCGTGAAGCCGTCACATACTGCACCATGATAACAAATTCACCGGGGTTCACTGGGTCGTGCGGGTTCAAAACGAGGATCGTGATCGAGACAGAGACAGAGCAATACACATAAAGACAGACAGACAGAGAGACAGACGGACAGAGACACAGACTTACGAAAATGAAAAAGGAGGAGGAGGAAGAGGAAAAGGAGGAGGAGCAGAAGAAGAAGATGAAGAAGAAGAAGAATCACTACTAAATTCACTGTACTAAAAACTACTTGTATTTTCAAATCGAACAAAAGAGTTATTTCTAACATCGAACTCCATGTGGTAAAATTCTCACTGAATAATTTCAGGGTTTTTTTAAGCTCCTTATCCACATAACATAATGATAACGCTCTGGTCCTGATCTTTATTAATAAACTTATAAAATAAAAATTACTTACCAGTGAGATATTCATCACAATTATTATTTCAGCAACAGACATTCTGCAGAAATAATACCGTTTAAGATGGGTCTTACTATATAGCGTTTGGCCCTTAATTAAACAAGCACTGACCCGTGAAAGTTAAATCAGAAGCGTTCATACCTTCATTTCACGGTTTATTGTGAAGGTTTTAAGACGGTATGTACTTGACCGAGTGATAGGACATTCAAAAGTGACCACAATGAAGGCATTAAACACCCGACAACAGATCATCAGCACCATCCAGCAGCTGCACTCCTAAACGACCAGCATGGTATTCACATGTTATGCTTTTGGAGAGAGATTCTGTTTGTTGTTGGAGTTCGTCAAGGCTTTCTAATATCTCTCACATTTTTTCAACAAAATTTTTGGAAGGCATAATGACTGATACACGTCAAGATCATGTCATCACTGTCAACATCAGGAGAGGAACCATCAAGAACGTTTTGGTTTACAGACGAACATTCTTGTCCTGGCAAGATTCAGCAAGATTCCCGTTCAAGTAAGCAAGCTATTGCCCGTTAAAATGTCTAGCGTCCTCGCATATAAGCAGTGCACGTTTTTATTGGTACACGATACCATAGACTCTTTCCCTTCTTCTCTCCTCATGTAAGTTTGTGGTAAAAACCAAAGTGTGAGGATAGTTGAGGATTGAAAAGGGGGAGAATTACGATGGTGATGAGGCTTGAGAGAGGAGGGGAGGAGGAAGGGGTGTAAGGGAGGGAGGGATGACTTGAGAAAAGAGGACAAAATATTAAATTTCTGTTCTTGGGATCTGGCTGGTCCGGTGGGTAGGACGTCAGACTCTTGTTCCAAGGTCTGAGTTTGGATTCCTACTCCAGACAGGCCGGCGTGAGAGGTATTCACTTCGGAGCAAACTTTTGGGCAGACTTCAGTCCCTTCCTAATCCCTGGATCAGGCTTTACACCGAAATCCTCTCTAATCCCCTGGTTAAGATTTTTCACCGAAATCCTTCCTAATCCCGTGAACCAGACTTTACACCGAAATCCTTCCTAATCCCCTGAACCAGACTTTACACCAAAATCCTTCCTAATCTCCTGAACCAGACTTTACACCAAAATCCTTCCTAATCCCCTGAACCTGACTTTACACCGAAATCCTTCCTAATCCCCTGAACCTGACTTTACACCAAAATCCTTCCTAATCCCCTGAACCAGACTTTACACCGAAATCCTTCCTAATCCCCTGAACCAGACTTTACACCAAAATCCTTCCTAATCCTCTGGATCAGACTTTACACCGAAATCCTTCCTAATCCTCTGGATCAGACTTTACACCGAAATCCTTCCTAATCCTCTGGATCAGACTTTACACCGAAATCCTTCCTAATCCTCTGGATCAGACCTTACACCGAAATCCTGGTCATAAATGCATGCAGGGGAAGAAACATCGGAGAAGAGGAGGCCAAGGTAGGCTGGTGGTGTACGTGACACACAGTTCAAACACATGCACAGTGGCGTCGTGTTTACACATCCTGGAAGGCGACATGTGGCTACCTTAATGGT
>CM031617.1:16010992-16013492 GCA_018398815.1 Conus ventricosus
GATGTGGGAGGGCAGGGGGAGGAGGGAAGGCAGGGGGAGATGTGGGCGATGTGGGAGGGCAGGGGGAGGAGGGAACACAGGGGGAGATGTGGGAGATGTGGGAGGGCAGGGGAGGAGGGAACACAGGGGGAGATGTGGGAGATGTGGGAGGGCAGGGGGAGGAGGGAACACAGGGGGAGATGTGGGAGATGTGGGAGGGCAGGGGGAGGAGGGAACACAGGGGGAGATGTGGGAGATGTGGGAGGGCAGGGGAGGAGGGAACACAGGGGGAGATGTGGGAGGGCAGGGGGAGGACGGAACACAGGGGGACATGTGGGAGATGTGGGAGGGCAGCGGGAGGAGGGAACACAGGGGGAGATGTGGGAGATGTGGGAGATGTGGGAGGGCAGGGGGAGGAGGGAACACAGGGGGAGATGTGGGAGATGTGGGAGGGCAGGGGGAGGAGGGAACACAGGGGGAGATGTGGGAGATGTGGGAGGGCAGGGGGAGGAGTTAACACAGGGGGAGATGTGGGAGATGTGGGAGGGCAGGGGGAGGAGGGAACACAGGGAGAGATGTGGGAGATGTGGGAGGGCAGGGGAGGAGTTAACACAGGGGGAGATGTGGGAGATGTGGGAGGGCAGGGGTAGGAGGGAACACAGGGGGAGATGTGGGAGGGCAGGGGTAGGAGGGAACACAGGGGGAGATGTGGGAGATGTGGGAGGGCAGGGGGAGGAGGGGACATAAGGGGGGATGTGGGAGATGGGGGAGATGTGGGAGGGCAGGGGGAGAGGGAACATCAGGGGGAGATGTGGGAGGGGCCCGGGCGTCACCAACCGAACGTTTTCCGGGGGAACAGACACAGGTTTCATCCACACACAAATATGTAAATAATAAATAAGGGCGGTAACTCCTCCTCTCATGATAGGACAATCAAACGTCCATTATCTCTAAAGGCTGCTATTTACGACGTCAATTCGTCCAGCGGATAATTCGGCTACTTTCCTTTAAGAGCGGAAAGATCACCCACTGTAACCTTTCACGCAGAGAACGTGATCCTGTTCAAATTATTCATAAAAGGGTCACGTGATCCTGTTCAAATTATTCCCAAAGGTCAGCAGGGTTCACAGAGATTTCTCAGCGAGGCTCCGGCCATAAACACGGTGACCGAGGTCACTGGGGAGTTACGGTCACAACGTGGACAGTGCTTTGGTCCAGTGGTCACAGCGTCAGAGTCTGTCCTGTGGGAAGTTGACACTGACCTCCTGTCCAATGATTCAGGATTCAACATGCAGGAAATCGAAGGCAAACGTCACAAACAGGTCATCTTTCAATATTCAGCAGATCTTGTACATTCGTCACAATAATATCATGTTCAAACACGTAGAAATCAATTACAAAAGTTAAACTCATCTCATGTTTAAGAACGCAGAGAATAAAAAACCGAACGGTATATACATTCCATGTTTAAGTCTGCTGAATGTCAAACATGCATGTTGTAGCCATGTCATACTTAAGCAAGGTCAAAGTTGCAAATTACAATCAATAACTATTCAACACACGTAGGATATACCACATATGTACGTTGAAATCATGTCAGTTTTCAACACACAAAAGGTCAATTACGAAAGTTGTGATCACGATATGTTTCGTCACGCAGATAATCAAACACACATGTTATCATCAAGAAAGGTTTAATCGAGTAAAAAAGTAAATACGCATGCCATAATCATGTAACTTTTCGTGTCAAAAGAGAACAAATACACGGGTTATAATCACGTCATTTCAAAATTTGGAAAGAGATATGGTACGTTACCGCCAACAACACAGACAAACAGAGTACAGGACTAGACACAATGCATTTCGACCTCTTGGGTCTTCTTCAGGTGAAATAAACAACATTTAGGACAGCGACAAGAACTTGGAACCACTCAGCTGCGCTTCTCCTGTTCGTCTCCAAAATAAAATGGCCGCCAGACCCAATTAAAAAAAACCGGTCTGGCGGCCATTTTTAATTTGGAGACGAACAGGAGAAGCGCAGCTGAGTGGTTCCAAGTTCTTGTCGCTGTCCTAAATGTTTGTTTCTTTCACCTGAAGAAGACCCAAGAGGTCGAAATGCATTGTGTCTAGTCCTGTACTCTGTGTTGTTGGCGGTGAGTAACCCACTCTCTTTCCAAATTTTGCTTCATTTTCCGCCCTCAGTCACTCCGTTTTGAAACTCAACACGTTATTTCAATATGGCAGAAGACAAGCCATACACGTCAAACAATGATACAGCGCGTCAAGGCGCAATGTGTGGACACTGAGGCTTCCAGTTCAAAACGGAGCTAAAGGGCCTCTTTTTTAAATAAATATAACGGATTATTCACAAACTTGTATGTTTCTTTGGCACTTTCAAACTACTGGTTAAATTAAAGAATGATTCATACGTTTGTGAAAAGAAGATTTGGCTGTAACTCAAAACCACCGAATGACCAAAGAAGGATGTCCTGAGCATTCGGTTTGAAAACACAGAAAGATC
>CM031617.1:16020992-16028492 GCA_018398815.1 Conus ventricosus
AAACCATGGCCAAGCAAAGAAAAGATGTTTGCTAAACAGATCACTACCATACTACATCACTACCGTCAGTACCATGCAAAATTGTCAACTTCTATCAGTTTCAGGACTTCCTGAATAGCCGAAAAGATGAATTAAAATGGGTACAGTCTTTCAACTACCTTACTTAGGAATGAACAGGTGATGCTTGTATATATTCCTTTATTGTGTTTTCAACACGCTCTTAGAGTATTTCTGTTATTCCAGTTCCACCTTTCTAAATCAGTCTAACAGTGTCAGGGCTACAGTTTGTTGTAAAAAAAAAGTGCCCTTTCCATAATCGAACCAACAGTGCCAGGTCTAGTCTTTCAATGAAGATATCATCTCCACAATCAGACTAGCAGTACCAGAACTACAGCCTGTGTAAAGAGACATCATGTCAATAAACCAATAAACCGACAGGCAGTACCGGAACTATAGACTGTTGAAGATAATGATCTCATTACAATCAGACCAGCAGTACCAGAGCTACAGCCTATTGAAGAAGACACCCTCTCCCCAATCAGACCAACAATGCCAGGATAACAGCCTATCAGAGGCTATTCCTTCTCCACAATCACAGTGCCAGAGCTGCAGCCTATTGAAGAAGACACCCTCTCCCCAATCAGACCAACAATGCCAGGATAACAGCCTATCAGAGGCTATTCCTTCTCCACAATCACAGTGCCAGAGCTGCAGCCTATTGAAGAAGACACCCTCTCCCCAATCAGACCAACAATGCCAGGATAACAGCCTATCAGAGGCTATTCCTTCTCCACAATCACAGTGCCAGAGCTGCAGCCTATTGAAGAAGACACCCTCTCCCCAATCAGACCAACAATGCCAGGATAACAGCCTATCAGAGGCTATTCCTTCTCCACAATCACAGTGCCAGAGCTGCAGCCTATTGAAGAAGACACCCTCTCCCCAATCAGACAACAATGCCAGGATAACAGCCTATCAGAGGCTATTCCTTCTCCACAATCACAGTGCCAGAGCTGCAGCCTATTGAAGAAGACACCCTCTCCCCAATCAGACCAACAATGCCAGGATAACAGCCTATCAGAGGCTATTCCTTCTCCACAATCACAGTGCCAGAGCTGCAGCCTATTGAAGAAGACACCCTCTCCCCAATCAGACCAACAATGCCAGGATAACAGCCTATCAGAGGCTATTCCTTCTCCACAATCACAGTGCCAGAGCTGCAGCCTATTGAAGAAGACACCCTCTCCCCAATCAGACCAACAATGCCAGGATAACAGCCTATCAGAGGCTATTCCTTCTCCACAATCACAGTGCCAGAGCTGCAGCCTATTGAAGAAGACACCCTCTCCCCAATCAGACCAACAATGCCAGGATAACAGCCTATCAGAGGCTATTCCTTCTCCACAATCACAGTGCCAGAGCTCAGCCTATTGAAGAAGACACCCTCTCCCCAATCAGACCAACAATGCCAGGATAACAGCCTATTCCTTCTCCACAATCACAGTGCCAGAGCTGCAGCCTCAAAGACAGTACCTGCACAGACTCTTTCAGAAAACTATGTTAGGTTTTAAGATGTACTTATACAGTGAGAAAACGGTATTTCATCTTTCTGTATAACCTGATCGAAGAGAACTGTGTCTCTCATATTCAAGGATGTCTTGAGGTATTGAAAAATGATGCATGTTCAGAGGAATCAGAAGTGAAAATGCAGCATTAGATTAAAAGAAAGAAAAGGTATAAATCCAACATACTATTGATCCGAAAAGAAGGTTGAAAATACAATGTAATGTCAAGATGAACAAGGTGTGAAATACAGTTCATATTACGAGGAGAAAGATGTGAACATACAAAACAAGATTAAGTGGAAGGTATGAAAATACAACGTCATGTTTTAGAGAACGAAGAAATAAAAGTACAAAATCAGATCAACAGGAAGGAGAAAAAGTGAAAACAGTCATAACAAAACAGAAACGAAGTGATAGGACACTATTCTGTTAAAGGAAAAAAAGGTAATATTTCACCATGTTATGAAAGGGAAATATGAAAACACATTTTTCTATTAAGAGGACAAAGCTTAAAATACATTATTACATTGACAGGGAAAAAGAGATTGTTTTCAAGACATACTACAATATTTTGACCCCAAAAAAGGACCAACATACACGTGATCATAATATGAGTTAAAAGGAGTAAAATGCACAAATATACTGAAAGGGAGAAGGACACTGTGACAGACAGCCTTTCACATTGGATGTTATTAATGTTCTGGACCTGGAGGAGGGACTGGGTGGGGGGGGGGGGGGGGGGCAAAGAGTGGGGTTTAGGTGGACGGAGCAGGAGCCAGAGGGGAAGGTGAGGGGAAAGAGTGAGGGCAGGTTTCAGCCAATGGTACACACAGAGAAGTGTATACGGATGACGCGCGGTGCCACAACAGAAGCGCAATAGGCATCAACATGAAGAGAACTGAGGCAGCACAAGTAAAAGACAGCAGCAGAAAGATATGTCATTATCATAGGAATTAACTGAAAACACTTTGCTGACTCTAATTGCCGCCAATTATTCAAAACTGGTAAGTTTGTAGATATTTGCAATGTAGGAATAACGTGCCTGTGGATACAAGGACTCGTGTCTTTCAGTGTGCAATTAAACAAATTGTAGAACTTCTCACGAGTTCATCTACATCATATGAATTATTACATTGTTTGCACTGGTTAGACTTGGAAGTCTGCTGAAATGAAATTAGACTTTAGGGTGGCATAAAAAGAAGAAAAAGAAAAGGAAGGGAAGAAGAAAGAAGGGAATGACCAGACAAACTGGAATGAGAAAAAAAAGGGGTGGGGGGTAAGGAACCCTAAAAAAATAATAACTGCAACGTGGAAAATATCAAGAAACTGAAAACAACAACAACAACAACACAGAGACAAACTGCATCACCATTTTAATCACCATCGTAATCTGAACAGCAAACGTTAATGATTAAAAAGAGAATCAGAAGAAGCTGACCAACAAGGGGAAAGCCGACAGGAGCAGAAAAGGACTGCCATTGTACGTCACGCATCGTCCGTCCTGCCTTCGTATGCATGAGGTTGTGCACGTCCCTGCAACAGTACCCGTATGACGTCATTGGTAGGAGCACCTCCCCACACCCCACCCGTCTCTACTGCCCCCACCCCCACATAAACACCATCAAACGTCATGACGTCATCAAAAAACCGATACCTACCAGTTCCGTGTCCTAAGCCCCCACCCATGTTGCACCACGATCAACGTCATGAGGTTGTCACAAAGAGCACATTCGTTGGCTCCGATGGCGACATCTTTAACTTTATCCGATGACTCACTGGCTCCAATTGCAACATCTTTAACTTTCTCCGCTCTCCATGACGTCATGGCTTTTGCTCAAACAGTAGCCGTTATTCTCCTGAAGTATTCCAGGAGATGAGAACGGAGAGGTGACGTATGGTCAAGGAGAGGGAGAGAGAAGGAGTAACGAAGGAGAAAAAAGGGCGTGCAGAAGAAGGTCGGAGAGATGGAGAGAAAACAGAGAGAGACATACACACTCTCAGAGAGAGAGAGGAGAGAGAGAGAGAGAGAGAGAGAGGAGAGGGAGAGAGAGAGAGAGAGAGAGAGAGAGAGGAGAGGAGAGAGAGAGAGAGAGAGAGAGAGAGAGAGAGGACAGACAGACAGACAGACAGAGAGAGGGGGAGGGAAGGAGAAACGGAAACGGAAAGTTTATTCATGTATAGGCCATTGCCCTCATGAAGGGGTACATAACTTCTATACACAAATGCATAATTAAAACATATTTAGTATCTAATCAAGAACCAGAACAGAACGCAACTTGAATGCTTTGTAAAGATAAATGGACAGTTGTTTCACAGTTTGTTTATGCTCTGTTGCCATAAGCAATGCAAGTCTAAATTTATTTGGATCTGCATAAAATTTACTAGGTATATACTGTCTTCTTAAGTCACTCAAAACAGGACAACATAAGACAAAATGAACATCATCTTCTTTTTCATTTTTGCAAAGCGGGCATTTTAAGTTAGCATTACTATGTGTTTTGTAACGTAAACGATGTTGCGCTATTTCAGAAATGCCAAATCGAAACCTCGTTAATGCATACCTTAAATGCCTATCTAAATTCATCAGTAAATAAATTTTTACCTCAGGCACCTTGCAAAACGTACTGTAAACATAAAACCTTTCACTATCACTAATATGAGAGTCCCACTCTTGCCATCTACATAAAATTAACCGTTCTCTGAAAACTTGAAGAAATCTGTCTATTCCCTCAACACCTTGGTTAAGCCATACATATCCAAAACCAAACAAATATAGTTTACAACGAACATTTGTAACCCAATTTTTCTTTCCACGTATATCTAAATCATACAACTTTTGTAAGCTTTTTGGGGAAGCCTAGATTCCTCCATTCTTGTCAATTTTACCAAAACTTACACATTTTACAGCTGAATTAATATATATGGGGTATTGTTTGTCTCTCCGTAAACAAAGTCATTAGGAGTTCGCATCTCTACGCCTAAAAATCTTTTGAGAGCAAATAAGTGAACCTTTTCACATTCATATGCCGCATTATCAAGTCCACATAGCTCTGCGCCGTACTGAACAATCGGCTGAATTTGTGAATCGAAAATCTTCAAAGGACAGTCAACGAGTTATTTTTAAACTTATATAACTTTTGTGAAATGCACAGTAAAGCATTTTTAGCTCTACTACTTAAATTACGACATGCCATAACAAAACTCAGTCTTGTTGAAAAACAAATTCCTAGGTATTTGTATGCATTAACAACAGGCATCACAGCTCCTGCATACATCATCTTTCTCTAGCTCCTAAATACCCCCTTTTCTGAACACAATAATATTGCTTTTGTCCATATTTACCTTTAGCTGGAGAGCTGAAGCTGCTTTATACAGATTATTCAACTGTGTTTGAAGACCAATAACAGTTTCAGACAGCAACACAACATCATCAGCCAAAAGCAATATAAACAGTTCAAATAGTCTGACGAAAAAATAGCCCGTGTTTCCCTTCCCTAATAACTTCTAATGCTAATTCGTTTATAAACAAGGAAAACAAAACGGGACTGCACGCATCCCTTGTTTCACTCCACGTGTGCAGTTAATGTAATCTGTAAGCATGGAACCACATTTAATTCTGGTTTTAACATTAGTATACATGCTATGAATACAACGAAACATTTTGCCTTTTATGCCATTTCTCAAGAGTATAGGCCATAATAGGTGTCTGTTAATGGAATCAAAAGCTTTCTCAAAATCGATGAAGGCTACATACAATTTGCGGTTTAAACAAAATTGCTTCTGGACCAATGACAACAACGTAAACATATGATCAACAGTAGAATAGCCCCTTTTGAACCCTGCCTGATATTCACCTGTCAAATTATATTCTGTAACCATTCTTGAAGTCTGCTATTTATGATTGTACTATAGATTTTACTGCTCGTATCACATAAATATATACCCCTATAATTACCTGGATTATCTGCGTCTCCCTTTTTAAACAAAGGAATTACAATAGAGTTTGTCCAATTATCTGGATAAACGCCTTTATCAAACAACACATTAAACAATTTTACGAAAAAATCAATAACTCGATCCCCACCATGTTTCAACATTTCTCCTATAATTTCATCTGGGCCTGCAGATTTACCGTTCTTTACCTTTCTAACAGCAAGTAACACTTCTTCTTTTGATATCGGACGGTTCATCGTGCTAAAGTCTTCTTCAACATTATAATTTGTTTCAAAGTCATCATTAGCTTCGTTATTACACTCTTAGTTACTTCCACTTCAAGTAAACCTTTAAAATGGTAAAACCAATCATCAACTGTTAAATTATTATGTACTTGTTTTCTTTTACTTGACACTTTATGTACATTCTCCCAAAATTCTTTTTGATTATTTACTGAAGAAACAAGCCTTTCCAATATTAAATCATTATACTGTTTTTCTTTTCTATCTATTAGATGTTTATGCTCTCGTCTTGCTATGCAGTATGCATCACTGTCAGTTTTCTCTTTTGATTTTCTAAAAATGTTAAGCAGTTGTTTTGCTTTCTTCTTGCTTGACTTACATTCTCCATCAAACCAATTATCACTTTTATGATATTTTGTCAAGTTGATTTTCTTTTTCATACATTGGCCTTGTTTTTTGATGCACTCATTAAAGACATCAGAGCACCATTGTAAACAGAATCAATCAGGCTAATGGCCCCATCGAGTTCAGATAATATTTCGTCAGATAACATTTTCTGACAATATATAGTTTCTAAATCATTATCCCACACAAACTTTTCAATAAACTGATCATCGATAATGGTATGCCCCTTGTAACATTTCTTTTCAATTTAAATTTTAAATGCAGTTCAACTGGCAAATGATCAGACTCTATTCTCTCCGACACTAACAATTTACACGACGAGACAACAATAACAAACAGTCTCTTAGACAGCAGAAAGTAGTCATTGACACTGTTTCCTGACTCAGATATGTAAGTATAATTTCCATCTATATCCCCATTACACACTCCGTTTAGAATACACAGACTGAAAGCTGTGCACATATTCAATAATTTTTTCCCATATTTATTAAGTACATTGTCAGCCGAATTCCTTGTGATGCTAGCCAGATCAGAATGATCATGAAGAAAATTACAACTTACATCATTGAGTCTATAATATCAGGAAAAATGTTAGAAGTTCTACTGTTAAGATCGCCCGATAGAATCCAAAACACATCATCTAACTCCAACATGCAATCAAAAAGACATTGTTCAAGTTCATCAACACCATTGTCAACATCAAAATGATTATAATAAGGTGATCCTTCAGGTGGGATATACGTACATACATATATAATGTTCTCTTCAAGGTCAAACACACTCTTGTCAATCAGAAACAGAAGAACGTTGGGATGGTCTGTCTTAATTTCCTGAATATAAGATATAAACTCATTTTTAATTAGGCAGACAATTCCACCTGATCTTCGTCCTTGCTTTGTAAACTTAATAGCTGGTTTATAAAAAACACTGTAACCCAGGAAAGTGAGGTTTTTAGGACATTCAACAAACGTCTCAACAAGACATTAAAGTCAAATTTTAACAAAAAAGACATGAATTCCTTATTACTTAGCTTTGGTAAAAGTCCATTAACATTCCAATGCAGAAATGAACATGTCTCGAATTCATTAGATTCACCATAATCACACATGCTTTCATACATACTACTGCTTATGTTTGTATACTCATTCATGTCTTTTTCTGTTTGAATACAAGAAGTTACATCACAATAACGAACCCCGACTTTGTCATCATTCGATTCCTTTTGAAATGACCCCCACCATAACTGTCACTGACAGTGTCACAGCATTCGGTTCATGACATACTCCTTTTGAGATGACCCCCACCGAAACTGTCATTGACAATGTCACAGCCATTCACTTCACGATGTGATGAAG
>CM031617.1:16033492-16043492 GCA_018398815.1 Conus ventricosus
GGAAAGAAGAAGGGTGGATTCCTGTCAAAACTAGCCAGAAAGAAGGGAAGGAGAAGAGTGGGTTCCTGTCCAAACTAGTCAGAAAAAATGGAAGAAGAAGGGTGAATTCCTGTCAAAACTAGCCAGAAAGAAGGGAAGAAGAAGGGTAGATTCCCGTCAAAACTAGCCAGAAAGAAGAAGGCTGGATTCCTGTCAAACTAGCCAGAAAGAAGGGAAGGAGAAGGGTGGATTCCCGTCACAACTAGCCAGAAAGAAGGGAAAGAAGAAGGCTGGATTCCTGTCAAACGTAGCCAGAAAGAAGGGCAGAAGAAGGCTGGATTCCTGTCAAAAGTAGCCAGAAAGAAGAGAAGAAGAAGGCTGGATTCCTGTCAAAACTAGCCAGAAAGAAGGGCAGAAGAAGGCTGGATTCCTGTCAAAAGTAGCCAGAAAGAAGGGAAGGAGAAGGGTGGATTCCTGTCATAGCTAGCCAGAAAGAAGAATGGAAGAAGAAGGGTGGATTCCTGTAAAAACTAGCCGAAAAGAAGGGAAGAAGAAGGCTGGATTCCTGCCAAAACTAGCACAAAAGGAGGAAAGAAGAATGGTGGATTCCTGTCAAAACTAGCCAGAAAGAAAGGGAAGAAGAAGAGTGGATTCCTGCCAAAACTAGCACAAAAGAAGAGAAAGAAGAAGGGTGGATTCCTGTCAAAACTAGCCAGAAAGAAGGGAAGAAGAAGGGTGGATTCCTGTCAAAACTAGCCAGAAAGAACGGAAGAAGAAGAGTGGATTCCTGTCAAAACTAGCCAGAAAGAAGGGAAGAAGAAGGCTAGATTCCTGTCAAAGCTAACCAGAAAGAAGGTAAAGAAGAAGGGTAGATTCCTGTCAAAACTAGCCAGAAAGAAGAGAAAGAAGAAGGCTGGATTCCTGCTAAAACTAACCAGAAAGAAGGGAAGAGAGAAGGGTAGATTCCTGTCAAAACTAGCCAGAAAGAAGGGAATAAGAAGGCTGGATTCCTGCCAAAACTAGCACAAACGAAGGGAAAGAAGAAGGGTGGATTCTTGTCAAAACTAGCCAGAAAGAAGAAGGGTGGATTCCTGTCAAAACTAGCCAGAAAGAAGGGAAGAAGAAGGGTAGATTCCTGTCAAAACTAGCCAGAAAAGAAGGGAATAAGAAGGCTGGATTCCTGCCAAAACTAACACAAACGAAGGGAAAGAATAATAATAATAATAATAATAATAATAATAATAATAATAAGGAACATTTAGTGCGCTTAATCTTAAACAAAAGCCCTAAGCGCTTACAGCAATAAGCCCTAACACACACACACACACACACACACACACACACACACAACACACACACACACACACACCACACACACACACACACGCACACACCCACACACCAGCGAAGGAGCAGAAAAATTATGTTTTGAAGAGAGTTGTTTTGAGGGAGGACTTGAAAGAAGAAAGACTGTTTGAGTTTCGGAGTGCAGAAGGGAGATTGTTCCAGCAGGAAGGAGCCTGAAAAGAAAAAAGAACGTTCACCAAGTGTTCTGGCTCGAAACGAGGATCTGCAGAATGCGAGTGTCAGAAGAAGAGCGAAGCTGTCTGGAAGGAGTATAGGTCGACAGAAGTTTAGAGAGGTAAGATGGAGCGAGGCCATCCAATGCCTTGTAGCAGAGCAAAGAAAGTTTGTACTTGATGCGTTTTTCAACAGGAAGCCAGTGCAAAGATTTAAGCAAGGGAGAAACATGAGAGGTTTTCGGAGATTTCGAGACAAGGCGAGCAGCATTATTTTGGACTTCTGCAATTTTGCAAGGAGATTCTGTGGACAGCCAGCAAGAAGAGAATTACAGTAGTCAAGTCTTGAAAGAATGAAAGCAGAAACCAGAGTCTTGGTGGCTAGATTCCTGTCAAGCAAACCAGAAAGAAAGTAAAGAAGGGTGGATTCTTGTCAAAACTAGCCAGAAAGAAGAAGGGTGGATTCCTGTCAAAACTAGCCAGAACGAAGGGCAGAAGAAGGCTGGATTCCTGTCAAAAGTAGCCAGAAAGAAGGGAAGGAGAAGGGTGGATTCCTGTCAAAACTAGCCAGAAAGAAGGAAGGAGAAGGGTTGATTCCTGTCAAACTAGCCAGAAAGAAGGGAAGGAGAAGGGTGGATTCCTGTCATAGCTAGCGAGAAAGAAGCAGGGAAGAAGAAGGCTGGATTCCTGCCAAAACTAGCCAGAAAGAAGGGAAGAAGAAGGCTGGATTCCTGTCAAAAGTAGCCAGAAAGAAGGGAAGGAGAAGGGTGGATTCCTGTCAAAACTAGCCAGAAAGAAGGGAAGGAGAAGGGTGGATTCCTGTCAAAAGTAGCCAGAAAGAAGGGAAGGAGAAGGGTGGATTCCTGTCAAAACTAGCCAGAAAGAAGGGAAGGAGAAGGGTGGATTCCTGTCAAAAGTAGCCAGAAAGAAGGGAAGGAGAAGGGTGGATTCCTGTCATAGCTAACCAGAAAGAAAAAGGGAAGAAGAAGGGTGGATTCCTGTCAAAACTAGCCAGAAAGAAGGGAAGAAGAAGGCTGGATTCCTGCCAAACTAGCCAGAAAGAAGAAAAGAAGAAGGCTGGATTCCTGCCAAAAACTAGCACAAAAGAAGAGAAAGAAGGGTGGATTCCTGTCAAAACTAGCCAGAAAGAAGAAGGGTGGATTCCTGTCAAAATTAGCCAGAAAGAAGGGAAGGAGAAGGGTGGATTCCTGTCAAAACTAGCCAGAAAGAAGGGAAGGAGAAGGGTGGATTCCTGTCAAAACTAGCCAGAAAGAAGAGGAGAAGAAGGCTGGATTCCTGTCAAAACTAGCCAGAAAGAAGGGAAGAAGAAAAGTGGATTCCTGTCAAAACTAGCCAGAAAGAACGGAAGAAGAAGAGTGGATTCCTGTCAAAACTAGCCAGAAAGAAGGGAAGAAGAAGGCTAGATTCCTGTCAAAGCTAACCAGAAAGAAGGGAAAGAAAAAGGGTAGATTCCTGTCAAAACTAGCCAGAAAGAAGAGAAAGAAGAAGGCTGGATTCTTGTCAAAACTAACCAGAAAGAAGGGAAGAAGACGGGTAGATTCCTGTCAAAACTAGCCAGAAAGAAGGGAATAAGAAGGCTGGATTCCTGCCAAAAACTAGCACAAAAGAAGGGAAAGAAGAAGGGTGGATTCTTGTCAAAACTAGCCAGAAAGAAGAAGGGTGGATTCCTGTCAAAACAAGCCAGAAAGAAGGGCAGAAGAAGGCTGGATTCCTGCCAAAAACTAGCACAAAAGAAGGGAAAGAAGAAGGGTGGATTCTTGTCAAAACTAGCCAGAAAGAAGAAGGGTGGATTCTGTCAAAACAAGCCAGAAAGAAGGGCAGAAGAAGGCTGGATTCCTGTCAAAACTAGCCAGAAAGAAGGGAAGGAGAAGGGTGGATTCCTGTCAAAACTAGCCAGAAAGAAGGGAAGGAGAAGGGTGGATTCATGTCATAAATAGGCAGAAAGAAGAAGGGAAGAAGAAGGGTGGATTCCTGTCAAAACTAGCCAGAAAGAAGAGAAAGAAGAAGGCTGGATTCCTGCCAAAACTAGCCAGAAAGAAGGGAAGAAGAAGGGTGGATTCCTGTCACAGCTAGCCAGAAAGAAGGGAAGAAGAAGAGTGGATTCCTGTCAAAACTAGCCAGAGAGAAGGGAAGAAGTAGGGTAGATTCCTGTCAAAACTAGCCAGAAAGAAGGGAAAGAAGAAGGGTTGATTCCTGTCAAAACTAGCCAGAAAGAAGGCAGAAGAAGGCTGGATTCCTGTCAAAAGTAGCCAGAAAGAAGGGAAGGAGAAGGGTGGATTCCTGTCAAAACTAGCCAGAAAGAAGGGAAGGAGAAGGGTGGATTCCTGTCAAAAGTAGCCAGAAAGAAGGGAAGGAGAAGGGTGGATTCCTGTCATAGCTAGCCAGAAAGAAAAAGGGAAGAATAAGGGTGGATTCCTGTCAAAACTAGCCAGAAAGAAGGGAAGAAGATGGCTGGATTTCTGCCAAAACTAGCCAGAAAGAAGAAAAGAAGAAGGCTGGATTCCTGCCAAAACTTGCACAAAAGAAGGGAAAGAAGAACGGTGGATTCCTGTCAAAAGTAGCCAGAAAGAAGGGAAGGAGAAGGGTGGATTCCTGTCAAAACTAGCCAGAAAGAAGGGAAGAAGAAGGGTGGATTCCTGTCAAAACTAGCCAGAAAGAAGGGAAGAAGAAGGGTAGATTCCCGTCAAAACTAGCAGAAAGAAGAAGGGTGGATTCCTGTCAAAACTAGCCAGAAAGAAGGGAAGGAGAAGGATGGATTCCTGTCAAAACTAGCCAGAAAGAAGGGAAAGAAGAAGGGTGGGAAGAAAGAAGTACCCACCATGGCCTTGGCCGATTTGCGTCCCTCCACTCTCCCTTCCTCGCGAACTTTATACAGATAGATGAACCCGTCGTGGCATCCCACGGCTAGGTGCATGTATCCGCTGACGTCAGCTGCAACATAGACGTCATAGAGCGTTCTGCAAGGCAGATGACGTCATCTACAGAGACATTACGTCACTGCGGAGTCTTCTACGTCGCGTTTCTACGAGCTGTAGGTTGTGCTGAGTTGTATTGTCCAGTCATCCTTCACCCTACCCTGCCCCTAACCCCCACTTCTCCCTACCCCCCCCCCCCCTCTCTCTCTCTCTCTCTCTCTCTCTCTCTCTCTCTCTCTCTCTCTCTCTCTCTCTCTCTCTCTCTCCTTCCCGTTGTACTCTCTCTATGTCTCTTTCTCCTTAACCTCTCTCCCTCAATCATAATCTTTCTTAATCTGTCTCTCCCCTTCCATGCTGCCCCTTTGTCTGTCTGTCTGTCTGTCTGTCTGTCTGTCTGTCTGTCTCTCTCTCTCTTCTCTCTCTCTCTCTCTCTCTCTCTCTCTCTGTCCTTTTCTGTCTTTCTCTCTCTGTCTTCCTCCCCACATCTTTCTCTCTGTCTGTCTGTTTCTCTCCCCCCCCCCCCCCCCTCTCTCTCCCTCTCTCTCAATCGCAGTTTCTTTTCCTCTGTCCCATCCCTACCTTCCCTCCTTGTACCCCCCCCCCCTCCTCACTGTCTGTCTGTCTGTTCTGTCTGCCGTCTGTCTCTTTCTCTCTCTCTCTCTCTCTCTCTCTCTCTCTCTCTCGGGGGCACGACGGGTAATGGCGTCTGGATAGCAGCTCATGTGAAGTGGTGCGGACATTTCTGCTTTCTATTGACTTATTTAGGACTGTGTGAATTAGGTGTCTGGAACGACAAGTCAGTAACAGTGAAGTGAAAGTGAAGACTGTGAGAAATGGTGGACCTAGCGACCTGGAGGGCCGCTATTGGAACTTTCTGTACACAATTTCAATCTGGGTCACGTTTGACTCGAATGTGTTCCCAGGTGAGCGATGACACAGGTAATGCACCACATCTGTCGTCAGCCGATGTTGTCGTGGGTTGTGTTGTGTGCCTCAGTATCGTGGTCCTGATGGTCAGTTTCTGTTGGAACATTCACAGTGTGGCATCTCCTGATAATACGTGGGTGAAAGGGCAAGTAAGCAAACAAGGAACCATGTTGTGGCAGGAGGAAGGATTGTGTGTCGACGCCTGTCCGTGTCAGTTTGCCACGCACGTGCTGCCGGTGTTGTTCTCGGCTTGCTGTGCTGTGCAGGCAGTGTTCTTGCTGTGTAGGCTGCTCCTCAGTGGTGACATTGAGTTAAACCCTGGCCCCAACCCTGACCAACACGATCACGCTATGGAGGAGACTGACAATATGACGAAGTCAGAGACAGGAAAAGAAGACATGATAGACAGACTGACGAAAGCCATGCACCGACAGTTCCAAGAGCAAACACAACTACTAAGAAACGATCTTGGAGAAATCAAAGACGACCTGAGTGAAGTAAAACATCAATGCGAAGAGATTAATCGACGATGTGACAGACTAGAAAAGGATTACAGGCATTTGACAGAGACAGTGACAGATTTTGACAGTAGAAATTCAAGAACTGTTTGCTCTGTCAAATGAAGGGAAAAAAGAATTTCATCAACTTTCCGAAACAATCACGACAATGAGACAAGACGTTGACAAACTAAAGTTTGACACGGACAGATTGGAAGATTATTCTCGGAGGGACAATCTATGTTTCTTTGGGATCCCTCAAGTGCAGCCCAATGAAACATTTGATATGTGTGCCAGTGCAGTAGTCAGCATCCTAAATAGTGTTGACGATCGTAAGCACTGGACTGATGACCACAATGCAGGAGCACACCGGACAGGCCATGCACGTGACGGCCAGCCCACCCCAATGACCGTCAAGTTCAGTAGATGGAAAGACAACATGTCCATCATCTCTGACAGTGACACGAGACACAAACTGAGGGAACGGGGTGTGAAGGTTGCCAACGATCTGACCAGAGCACAGGCCCAGATCGTCGCCAGTGCCAGGAAGGAAGGGAAACGGGCATTCTTCTCGAAAGGAAAGCTTGGGGTTGGCCCCAAACTTCCAGACTCCCGCAAATATGCCGAAGTTGCCGGCAGTCGTGAGTGCAAGGGCAACACACCGCAACGTGTCACTCGAGCTACGAGAGGGGGGTGTGCGCCGTCACCACTCGATCAACGACAGGCGTCCCATCGCCGCCAGGACAACATCTCCATGCAGCACGAGAAGGGCAGCGGCAGTCCTCCCTCCCCCTACCCCGTGGCATGATTGCCACCCAGGTTGAGGCCCGGCGTGACAGCAGCAGTGAGGGTGGAGGACAGGTGTTCAAAGGAAACGACATGGAGGGTGGACAACATGCGTCAGCCAGTGGCGGCGGGGATTCCCCGTGCCGTGACACGGGGGACAATCGTGGCAGTGACGCACGTGCAGCTTGTAGCGGACTCGTGTCAGGCAGGCAGACGGGCTTGCATGCGTATCTTGGAAACCAGTCCCGCAAGGCTCCAGCAGTTTCAACGAAGGGTGGGGGGTCAGGCGGTAGTGGAAGAAGGGAGAGGAATTTACGTTCAAGCGTTTCAAAAAAGCCATAGGACAGGCTCGACCATCCAAACCAGTGGACGTTTTTTTTAAAGATGTTTCTTTTGTTATTATGTGAATATGTTTGACTTTGTTTGCCTCACCGAAACATTTCTTGATCTTTCATTTGATTTTAGTAACGTGTTTACGAATTACATACATAAAGTTTCATGCGCCAGCAAAAAAAGTTCTCTTTTCATGGCAGGGATTCCGGAGGAGTATTACTGTTAGTAAATAAGCAACTAGAAAAGAATATAACTGAAGTAAATTTAGATTGTGATAATGCTATTGCCATTAAAGTTGACAAGAATGTATTTGGAACAGATAAAGATGTTGTTTTAATTGCCTGCTTTGTGGTTCCGGAAGGAGGCCCTTTGTACAGTCCTTCGAATGAGACTATAAACCGAGGTTCCGTGTGTGAACGCATGCATAACATCTTGCACACACGTAAAAATCCCATCACCAACTTTCGGAAGAGTAGGCCAGTTTGGCCGTTGGTATGGATGACACGTTACACATAGCATGCACCCTGCGTGAGAAATGGAAAGAATGAAGGAAGTAAGGAAAATGAGTGATCGATATTGAACGATATTGACTGGATGACACGGGAAACGACTGAATGAAGCGCCAGCTGGCAGCTCTTCAGTCGGCACTACCCAGGTAGGCAGCCCGTTGTGTAAACGAGTGTGGATTGTAAAGCGCTTAGAGCTTGGCCTCTAGCCGAGAATAGGCGCTATATAAGTACTCATTATTATTATTATTATTATTATAAAATGGTTAAGATGGTATTATGATTTTAGAAGAAACATTGTTACAACATTTTGAAAAAGATGAAGTTTATTTTATTATTATGGGGGATCTTAATGCCAGAACAGGCCAGAAACAAGCTGATTACGAAAGTATGGTTAACTATGAGTGGGAGGGGGAGTGTGTAGAAATGGATGAAGAAAATTCTACACGTTTTTCCAAAGATGACATTGTTAATAATTTTTGGTAAATCATTATTAGATTTCTGTTTCTTGCTTGATCTGATTATTCTGAATGGTTTCTGTGATGGTGATAAAGAAGGAGAGTATACTTTTGTGTCCCCCAATGGATGCAGCGTGATCGATTATTTTTTGATCCATGGTGATTTATTGTCGAGTGTTGATTTGCATGTTGGTGATTGTGTAGATTCGTGGGCACCTACCACTGGAAGTGTCATGGAGAAATGTGTGTAATGTAGTAAAGATCGGGGATGAGAGTCAACAGAGAGAAGAAAAAATAATTTGGTCAGAGGAAAATGTTAATGTATATAAGAATGAGCTTGACAGTGACGCATTTCAAGACAGTGTTCAGAAAGCTTCACAGACGCTATATCTACTAATGTTGATGATGGGTTAAACCAGTTCGCTAATGCTTTGTGTGGAGCTGCTGCGTGCATGGTGCGAACAGTGGGACGGAGCAGAAAGAAACATAATGACTTGTTTGATGCGGATTGTGAACAAAAAAGCAGGAGGTCAAAAGGTTACTCAAGAGATTTCAAAGATGTAAAACGGCTAAAGATAAGAAAGAAAAAAGAGAAGCCTGTGTGACATCACGAAGAGAATATGTCAAGTTAAGAAAATCAAAAGAAACAGAGTTTGAAGAAAACAGGTTACAGAAGTTGAGAGACTCAGTGAATGATTCGAGGGCATTTTGGTCAATTATACGATCAGTTAATAAAAAAAAACGTCTTATATATAACAAAATCTGTATTCAACAATGGCATAATCATTTCTTTAATGTTTTCCATGAATCAGTCAATGATATAATTCAAGAAGAAAACTTAGGGGAAGAGGAAGAGGAAGTTGAACCATTGTTTAATAATCCTATAAGTAAAGAAGAGGTTATTGCTGGTATTAAACATCTAAAATCGGGGAAAAAGCGCAGAACCGGACAAAATTGTTGGAGAAATGTTGAAACATGCTAATGAGACAGTAACTGATTTTCTTATTCAACTATTTAACCAACTTTTTCAATGTGGACAATTTCCGTTGGAATGGGCGAAATCTATAATCATTCCAATGCACAAGAAAGGAGATATTAATAACCCTGATAACTATCGTGGAGTTTCACTTACTAGTATTCTAAGTAAAGTTTATACTTTTATTCTGAACAGACGATTGACAAAATGGGCTGAAAATAAAGGAAAGATAATGGAAGAACAAGCAGGTTTTAGAGCTAATTAGAGCACGACGGATCATATATTCACGTTATATTCACTTGTAGAAAAATACTTACTTGGCAACAAGAAACTATGTAGCACTTGTAGATTTTAGGAAGGCCTTCGATTCGGTTAATCGAAATGTGTTGTGGAATGTATTGCGTAAAAGTAGTGTGAATGGTAAACTATACACGGCTGTTAGAGGTGTTTATAACTCGGTGCTTGCGTGTGTCCGTGCGAAAGGCGTGTATTCAGATTATTTTCAATGCCCAAATGGTGTAAAGAAAGGATGTCTCCTAAGTCCCCTGTTGTTTTCCTTCTTCATAAACGAATTAGCGGAAGAATTATCAAGAAATGGTAAACATGGTATTCAGTTGATTCCTGGAGCTATCGAATTGTTTTTATTACTCGTTGCTGATGATGTTATTCTTCTTTCTGGGACTGTTATAGGATTACAAAACCAGTTAAGAAATTTGAAACACGAAGCAGATCGCTTAGGTTTGACGGTGAATTAAATAAAACAAATATCATGGTATTCAGAATGGGTGGTCACTTATCTGTGAATGAAAAATGGTTTTATGGAAATGCAGAAGTTAATATAGTCAACTCATATAAATATTTGGGAATGTTTTTTTCAACAAACTAAGTATGAATTATACATGGGAAGAATCTTGCAGAAAAGGCAAAAAAGGCGTCATGGAAATTTTGAAATCTTTAAGAAAACTTAACAGTATTGATTGTAGCTTATTTTGGAAACTATCTGACGCACAAATAGAACCCCCACTAACATATGCAGCTGAAGTGTGGGGATTAAGCGGAAAATTGCCAATCGAAAAAGTACA
>CM031617.1:16053492-16070992 GCA_018398815.1 Conus ventricosus
CAATGAACATAAACAGTGCAATCAGCATTGGTCACGGGACAGGGATCAATTCAGCAGCTGAGATCCATGAACAATCAGCATTGGGTCACGAGACAGGGATGAACTCAGCAGGTCAGGTCAATGAACATAATTATGCAGTGCAATCAGCATTGGGTCACGGGACAGGGATGAACTCAGCAGGTCAGGTCAATGAACATAATTATACAGTGCAATCAGCATTGGGTCACTGGACAGGGATGAACTGGGCAGGTCAGATCAATGAACAATCAGCATTGGGCCACGGGACAGGGATGAACTGGGCAGGTCAGGTCAATGAACAATCAGTATTGGGTCACTGGACAGGGATGAACTCAGCAGGTCAGGTCAATGAACATAATTATACAGTGCAATCAGCATTGGGCCACGGACAGGGATGAACTGGGCAGGTCAGATCAATGAACAATCAGCATTGGGCCACGGGACAGGGATGAACTGGGCAGGTCAGGTCAATGAACAATCAGTATTGGGCCACGGGACAGGGATGAACTGGGCAGGTCAGATCAATGAACAATCAGCATTGGGCCACGGGACAGGGATGAACTGGGCAGGTCAGGTCAATGAACAATCAGTATTGGGCCACGGGACAGGGATGAACACAGCAGGTCAGGTCAATGAACAATCAGTATTGGGTCACTGGACAGGGATGAACTGGGCAGGTCAGGTCAATGAACAATCAGCATTGGGTCACGGGACAGGGATGAACTCAGCAGGTCAGTGCAAGTAGGTTTCGGGTCATTAATGACAGGAGGGAGGATGGGGAAGGGCAGGAGGAGGGGTAGGGTGAGAGAGGGGGGAGGGGCTGAGGAAGGGAGGTGTGGGGATGGTGGGTAAACGGTATGAGCTGCACGACATGGGAGGTCTACTGCAACTGCGGCAAAGACTGGCGCCCTGTGTTTAGGTAACAACCAAAAACCCCCAAAATAAAACAAAAAAAGGCCACCCAACAAACAAATAAACAAACAAACCCAAACAGAACACAACGCGCATCCCAACTACCCCCCCCCCCCCCCCCCCTCCCTTATTCTCACATTTTAGTCATATATTGATAACTCGTAATTTATTTACTTTCACTCATATATTCATGCAGTTTAATTCAAGGATTAGTACTATATTGTTTGGTGTTGTTTATTGTGGGTGTGGGTGTTGATAAATCAATGATGTGATCGAATTGTTGCAATCCTGATAAAAGTAAAGTGACAGCTGACGCATTATTTATGCGTGAAAAGTTATCTTCTTTAGCCCCCCTCCCCTCCCCCCCTTCCCCCTTTCTCCCCCTAAAAAAAATTAAAAAAAGAGAGGGGGGGGGGGGGGGAGAAGACTAGAACTAACAAAGAAACAGGGCAAACGCTATATCCAACAGGACTTTCATCATTCCATCAGAGAAAGTATACATGTAATATATGTGTTTATTCGACAATATCAGGTGAAACCGTGCGTGTTCATATGCGCGCGCACGAGCGTGCGCGTGTGTGTAAGAGAGAGAGAGAGAGAGAGAGAGAGAGAGAGAGAGAGAGAGAGAGAGAGAGAGAGAGAGAGAGAGAGAGAACAAACGGCTAAGTTCTGACCATGACTATTGGCGGGATTTGAAGCACAACAGCAGAAGCTGATTTAGTGAAGTACTACATGAACAGAGCAATAAAGTTACTTTACAGTCACCTAGCGTCAGTTTCGTAACTTCTTTGTTATGGCCGTTTGGCAGTTCAATACCCCACCATTACCTCGTTTGCATTATAAAAAACAAAAAACAAAAACCATACAAATCAACATGGGAGACAACTTCCACTCGTGACTTTTAAAGTGAGTATGCTCTACTTCCCTTTATCTGAGGGTTCTTTTTTTCTATTAGAACAATGCTGGTCTATGAATGGTAGACGAATCCCTGACGAACATGGGGAGAGGGCAAACAAGCCGCCTGTGTCTGATCTATGCGATCTAACTGAATTACAAATGCGCAAGAACGTGGCATGTGCAGGCGCGCGCGCGCGTATGTGTGTGTGTGTGCGTGTGTGTGTGTGTGTGTTGTGTGTGTGTGTGTGTGTGTGTGTGTGTGTGTGTGTGTGTGTGTGTGTGTGTGTGTGTGTGTGTGTGTGTGTGTGTGCGTGTGTATGTGTGTGCGTGCGTGCCTGCGTGCGTGCTTGTGTGTGTGTGTGTGTGTGTGTGTGTGTGTGTGTGTGTGTGTGTGTGTGTGTTATTGTGTGTGTGTGTGTGTGTGTGTGTGTTAGTGTGTGTGTGTGTGTGTGTTAGTGTGTGTGTGTATTTGTGTACACCCGTCTGTCTGTCTATCCGTCTCTCTCTCTCTTTCTCTCTCTCTCTCTCTCTCTCTCTCTCTCTCTCTCCTCTCTCTCTCTCTCTCTCTCTCTCTCTCTCTCTCTCTCTCTCTCCTTCGTTTTCCTTAGTGTAACATACTCTTTACGTGACACAGCGTATTCTCCTCTTTTCTTACTTTTATCCTTGGCTGTTTTGCACCTCTGAAATCTTTTTAATAACCTTTTAACTTCCTGTTTCTTTCGTTCGCACTCATTATCAAACCAGTCATTGTATGTTCTGCTGCCTCTGCGAATAACTCGAACCATACAAGCTGCGGCTCCGCACAAGGCACTGACAAATTTATCTAGACTCTCATTCACATTAATTTGCAATAACTGACGCGCTTTCTGCATGCTGTCTAGAAATTCATCACATTCAAGTTCATTTCTGAATATACCAGCATATTCATCAGCCAGACAATTTTTTTTTCACATTGTTCTGGGGAATACCTCTTCTCTAATTTACAACAATTACTTCTCCATATAGCTTCAGTTGGTAAGTGCCATGAATAAATGCAATCACCAATGTGTAAATCAAAGTTTGACAACAAGCCATTGTGAACCAGTACGTAATCGATCACACTACATCCGTTTGGAGACACAAAAGTATACTCGCCCTCACTATCACCATCACAAAAACCATTTAAAATGCTCAAGTCGAACTGATACAGAAATCCAACAATGTTTTGCCAAAATTGTTGATAACTGTGTCTTTAGAGCAACGTATGCAATTGTCGTCATCCACATTAACATTCTCCATACAGCTCACATAGTTTGTCATAATTTCATTTTCAGCTTGTTTGCAACCTGTTCTGGCATTCAAATTTCCCATAACCATAAAATAAAGTGTATCCATTTCTTTTCAAACTTTTGAAGTAAGGCATCTTCCATTATTAGAACACCATCTTTGATCAATTTATCGTTGTATATCGGGCCTCCTTCTGGGACCACATAGCAAGCAACCAAGACTACATCTTTATCAGTGTTAAATATACTTTTATCTAGTTTTACTGCAATAGCATTGTCACAACTAAACTTTGTTTCTTTAACCTTGTTATGAAAACTCTTCCTTATTAACAGCAACACACCTCCTGACTTCCTTCCATGAACTGATAGTTTTTTGGCTGGTACAGGAAACTTCAGATAATCAGTGAATATACTGCTATAGTCAAATGACAAGTCGAGGAAGGTTTCAGTCCCGTTTTAGCAGGCAAGCCTATGATATGATGCTTTTAGAAATGGAAAAAGGTAAAGAAAACTGGGCTCATAAAGTAAAGAAAGTCCTTTCAGAACAGGGTTTTGGAATAGTGTGGATGGCCCAGGAAGTAGGGAATGAGCATCAGTTTATTGCGGAATTTAAAGACAGGCTTATTTGTTCTTTTAAACAGAATTGGCACTCAGATATGGAAAGTAAAGAAAAATATCGCTGGTTTTTCTCATTTAAGAATGTGTTTCATTCTGAACAGTTTCTCAATGTCATAACAGATAGATGGCACAGAATAAATTACGCAAGATTTAGGCTGAGAACTTTAGGTTTTAATGCGAACAAAAGATGGTTTGAATGTGAAACATCCACAGAATCTCCTTGTCCTGCATGTAGACACATTATTGATGACGAAGAACACTTTCTGTTCCACTGTACTGCTTATAATGAAGTGCGGACAAATTGTTCACTTTTCCAGTTAGATATAGCGAAAAGACAAAATGTTGCAGTCGTGTTATCATCAGATGATGAACTTGTAATTAAATCAGTTGCGAAATTCATCGCAGAAGCATTGAAAATTAGACAGATGGAGGATAGTGAAATTTAAAATAATGCATTATAAGAGAATCTGAATGAATATTATCATTCATCGCAGTGGAAGAGATCAGTAAGATACATTGTAATCATTTGAACGAGTGGATGGTCGAGTTAGTCTTTTTTTTTTTTAAATTGCATTACTCCTGTGCGTGAGGACATAAGTAAATGTTATGAATTTATTTGTTTTTAACCTTTGATTTGGTGCACCTTAGGAATGAATGTGTACTATTTGTTTGCAGGAAAGGAAGAGGGAAATGTTATTGTTCTGTTACCGCTCCCCCCTTGTCAAAAGACCTGTTTGGTAATGACAATAAAATATCAAAGTGTCAAAAGTGTCAAGTGTCTCTCTCTCTCTCTCTCTCTCTCTCTCTCTCTCTCTCTCTCTCTCTCTCTCTCTCTCTCTCCCTCCCCTTCACATTTAAAGAGGCAGAACGAACATTAAGGGGAAAGATGATGACCCATCCACTTACCTCACGTTCTAGCAGCAGTTCAAATCCTCTCTGGCTGTCCCAGGCTTTGATCTCACTCCCTGCTCCAGACAGCAGAATGCCATCCGCCAACATCACCAAGGAGGACACGCTCTTCTGTTCAATAAACACCACCCTCCGTTAGCTGTGTGACATAAGAAGTTGGTAAATGTGTTTCAGCTAGCAATGCTTTGGTATATTATGAGCGGGGGCGGGGGGGGGGGGGGGGGGGGGGGGGGGAGGTACGTGCATTGCGGTGTGACAGATATTTAGTAGACATATCTTAGCAAATATATTGGTGTAACAGACGGTATATATTCATCAGTAAAAAACACAGATGTAACATGACGCTTTGATTATTGTGTTTCAGCTAAAATCAATGTTGTGTGACACAACTTATTCATAGATATTTGTTACAGTGAGCAATCAATCACACAGAAGGTTTGTTCTACAGAGGCACTCTGACAAAACGGCTTTGTTTGTTTGTTTTCAGTAATAGATGTGTACTTAGAGTGACAAACACAGGATGTGCCGCTCACCCATTCCAGATGACCCATGCCATTTGCCTTCTATTGTGCCATTCCAGATGGCCTGTGCCATTGCTTTCCATTGTGCCATTGCAGATGGTCCATGCCATTGCTTTCCATTGTGCCATTCCAGATGGCCCATGCCATTGCTTTCCATTGTGCCATTCTAGATGGCCCATGCCATTGCTTTCCATTGTGCCATTCCAGATGGCCCATGCCATTGCTTTCCATTGTGCCATTCTAGATGGCCCATGCCATTGCTTTCTGTGTGCCATTCCAGATGGCCCATGCCACTGCTTTCCATTGTGCCATTCTAGATGGCCCATGCTATTGCTTTCTGTGTGCCATTCCAGGTGGCCCATGCCATTGCTTTCCATTGTGCCATTCCAGATGGCCCATGCCATTGCTTTCCATTGTGCCATTCTAGATGGCCCATGCCATTGCTTTCTGTGTGCCATTCCAGATGGCCCATGCCACTGCTTTCCATTGTGCCATTCTAGATGGCCCATGCTATTGCTTTCTGTGTGCCATTCCAGGTGGCCCATGCCATTGCTTTCCATTGTGCCATTCTAGATGGCCCATGCCATTGCTTTCCATTGTGCCATTCCAGATGGCCCATGCCATTGCTTCCCATTGTGCCATTCCAGATGGACCAAGCTATTGCTTTCCATGCCATTGCTTTCCATTGTGCCATTCCAGATGGACCAAGCTATTGCTTTCCATGCCATTGCTTTCCATTGTGCCATTCCAGATGGCCCATGCCATTGCTTTCCATTGTGCCATTCCAGATGGCCCATGCTATTGCTTTCCATTGTGCCATTCCAGATGGCCCATGCCATTGCTTTCCATTGTGCCATTCCAGATGGCCCATGCTATTGCTTTCCATTGTGCCATTCTGAGATGGCCATGCCACTGCTTTCCATTGTGCCATTCGATGGCCCATGCATTGCTTTCCATTGTGCCATTCTAGATGGCCCATGCCATTGCTTTTCCATTGTGCCATTCTAGATGGCCCATGCCATTGCTTTCCATTGTGCCATTCTAGATGGCCCATGCCATTGCTTTCCATTGTGCCATTCCAGGTGGCCCATGCCATTGCTTTCCATTGTGCCATTCTAGATGGCCCATGCCATTGCTTTCCAATTGTGCCATTCAGATGGACCAAGCTATTGCTTTCCATGCCATTGCTTTCCATTGTGCATTCCAGGTGGCCCATGCTATTGCTTTCCTTGTGCCATTCCAGCTGGACCAAGCTATTGCTTTCCATTGTGCTGTTCCAGATGACCCATGCTATTGCTTTCTGTGTGCCATTCCAGGTGGCCCATGCCATTGCTTTCCATTGTGCTATTCCAGATGGCCCATGCTATTGCTTTCCATTGTGCCATTCCAGATGGCCATGCTATTGCTTTCCATTGTGCCATTCCAGATGGATCAAGCTATTGCTTTCCATGCCATTGCTTTCCATTGTGCCATTCCAGATGGCCCATGCTATTGCTTTCTGTGTGCCATTCCAGGTGGCCCATGCTATTGCTTTCCATTGTGCCATTCCAGATGGACCAAGCTATTGCTTTCCATTGTGCCATTCTAGATGGCCCATGCCACTGCTTTCCATTGTGCCATTCCAGATGGCCCATGCTACTGCTTTCCATTGTGCCATTCCAGATGGCCCATGCTATTGCTTTCCATTGTGCCATTCCAGATGGCCCATGCCATTGCTTTCCATTGTGCCATTCCAGATGGCCCATGCCATTGCTTTCCATTGTGCCATTCTAGATGGCCCATGCCATTGCTTTCCATTGTGCCATTCCAGATGGCCCATGCCATTGCTTTCCATTGTGCCATTCCAGATGGACCAAGCTATGCTTTCCATTGTGCCATTCTAGATGGCCATGCCACTGCTTTCCATTGTGCCATTCTAGATGGCCCATGCCACTGCTTTCCCATGGTGCCATTCCAGAGGGCCCTGCCACTGTTTCCATTTCCTTCCAGATGGCCCAGCATTCTTTCCTTTGGGTTTTTTCCCAAGGGCCCCCAAGCCTTTTGCTTTCCTTTGGGCCATTCCAGAGGCCCATCACTATCCATTTCTCTCTATTTGCCTTTCCCAATGGTTTCTTTTTGCTATGCCTTGGGCCTGCATTCGGGGCCACCCCATTCCAGCAACACACATGGAGCAATAAACCCCACGCGTCCCCCCCGGCCAACCCACCAGAGGAGACTTTGGCGCCCCCCCCGGGTTTTTTCTCCCCATCAAGAGCTACTTACCTTTGTAATTTTTCCTTGCTGCGCTGCTGCTTTTATTTTGTTTTTTGCTGGGGTTGATGATGAAATATTTTTTGGTTTATCATGAAATGTTTTACAATGCAGGCCTTTCCTTTTTGGGGCCCAAATCCCAGGGGCCCTCCGAACTTTCCCGGTTGATGAGAAGATGTCTCTTGGGTCAGGTGCCCAAAAACCAGCAGAAAAGGCCGGGGAATCCCCGGGTGATGACGCCCAAGTTTTGGGGTGAAACAGATGGGGGATAAAAGCGGGGAAACGTCCCCCCCGTCCATCACCCCACACTTTGACGGGACTTCCCCGGCCCCTTTCACACCCTTTTTGCTATGTGACGCCCCCGGGCCATCACACACACCCCTTTTTAAACTTGTGACTAAACCCCCCCAAAACCACAAAACCCTTTTGCCTATGGGACGTCCCCGGGTCCTTCCACAAAACACTTTTGACAAATGGAACGCCACCCTGTCCATCACCCCAACACTTGACTGTGGGGACGTCACCCTGTCCACACCCCACACTTTGATTTGAACGTCACCCTGTCCATCACACACCTTTGCAAGGGTCCCTTCCCCCTCCCCTTCCCCCTCCCCCCCCCCGCCTGACCCCCCCGCCCCCCTTTTTTCCTCTCTCTCTCTCGGTGATTTTTTTTATATGTTAATGAGCTTTTGGTGAAAAGCATGTAGGGTTTTTTTTTGGATGTATCTATATAGGTTAATTTTATGTATATAGGGATGTTTGTATTATGTAGTGTATGAGAGTGAAACACAGACAGACAAAAAATAAGAAAAGCGGGACTTAGACGGGAAAAAAAAAAGCACAGACGAACGAACAGGACGAAAAAACAAAAAAACACACACACGGGGCGCACGTGCGCGGGGGCCCCCCAACACACACACACAAAACACACACACACACACACACCCCAACACACACACACACATGTACTCGCTGACACACACACACACCACACACCCCAACACACACACACACACACCACACCACACACAAAAGAGAGAAAGAGAGAGAGAGAAGAGAAAAGAGAGGAAAAGGAGAAGGAGAGAGAAACAAAAACAATGTATTTTTTAAAAAAGCAGTACACCCTTCTTTTACAATCAAGAAATTTTATATGGTAAAATTTACGCGGGCAACGTTCTTTGACATTAAAAACCATGAAAAAATTTCCCTTTCCCCAAACCCACATTTTCCAAACATATTCATCAGGGTTGGGGTGCTGGTCACATGTTTCCGCGCGGCGTGAGTCTTGAGCCAGGCGGGCCTTCTCGGGTAAACGGGAACCGGGCCGGTAGCGTCTCCCCGCCCGGAAAGGCACGGGCGGGGATGTCAACTTTGGTTTCTGTAAACCCACGTTTTCCTCGGGGAGACGGGGCCTTTTGGGGCCTTCCCTTTTATCACAAGTGTCTGTCATTTTTGCTTCAACAAACCAAAAAGAACATTAAACCCCCATGAGGCGAACACGGAAACCCCAAACCCCAGATCGTCCGATTCACAGATCATTAAAACCCTATTCTTTTGACATTCGGGAAACAACTTTTCTAAATTAAACTTATTTCTGCTCTTTCCCCTAAATCGCCTTTGCGCACAATTACCGTCGGGGGGAAAACGTCCCTTTTTCACAACACTGGCACTGCTGCACTGAGCCAAAAAAATGGGTGGGGGGAGGGCGGTCAAGGGTGAGGGGGGGACAGAACTGTCACACTCACACTGTGCCATTTCAGTGCCATCATTCAATTTAAAAAACTTCATCTCCAATCTTACCAATCATCCGTATGACGCAATGAACCCACAGTGTTTTCCCTTTTTCGGGTCTGGCACACAGATTTCAGGCCACATAATGGGAAAGATAAGTACTGAAAAAGATAACAATGGCTTCTTCACTTTGGGTTAAATTTGCCTGCTTCCCTTCCCTGCTGACGGACTCCCCTGTTTGGCCCCTCGTGGGGGGCGGGCTGGTCTGGGGATCGGGCTGGTCCGTGGGATCTGGCTGGGTGTTTTTTTCCTGAAATACGGGACCCGTTTTTTTGGGGGTTCGGGACGGGAAACCCCCCAGGTTTTGTTGACATCTGGAAAGTGGGGGGTTTGGGGCGCAAGACAACCACAGTGGTTTTTCCCTTTCTCCCCGCACTTTTCCACTGGTGAGGGCTTTGGGTCCGTCGCAGGGGTTCGGGGTCTTCCCCCACAGCCACGGGGGGCCAGACACGGGATGCGGGTGTTTGACCTTGTCAAATTTTTCCAGATCAATCAGGCGCGCCCCTGTTTTCCCTTCTCACGTCACTGATCCCCCCAAAGAGAGAGAAGAGAGAAAAAGAGAGAGGGGGAGAGAGGAGAGAGAAGAGAGAGAGAGAGAGAGAGAGAGAGAGAGAGAAAAGAGAAGAATAAAGCAAAGAAAAGAAAACAAACAAACCCTAAAAAAAAAAGGATTTCATTTTTTCCATGGGGAAACCCAAGGAACTACTTAGCTCAGTGAAATGACTTCCCAAAATCAACAGCCCACCTCCAAGATGCCATTTTTTTTTTGTCCGGGAGGACCCTTGCCTACCCCAAATCCCCACTTTTTTTGTGTCCCTAATTTTGGCCTACCCCCCAAGAGGGGCCCACTTTTTTTGCCCCCGGGGTTCTTGCCTCCCCTCCAAGATCCCCCTTTTTTTTGTCCCGGGGTTCTTCCCCTACCCCAAGATCCCAAATCTTTTTGTCCCGGAGGATCTTGTCTCCCTGTCAACCTGGGTGATTGCGATGGGGGGAAAGGGGACTACGAAACACCCAAACAAAACCACAGCTTGCTTACGATCTCATTCATATATCTTTTGCATTCGCACATAAAACCACTAGAAAAGTCATAATTTTAACTACACTGGTCATAGAACAAACATCAATGCAAAAGGTAAAAAACAAAAAAAAACTTCTCTCTTTCCTAATTTCACAAAATCTTTTACAAAACCCATCATTAACAAATCCCGGGTTTAAAAATTTGATTTCTCCCTTTACCGGGGCCAGGGACCCTAACTTTTCACGAATCCTGTCTTTTTTTTCTTTTTTTTTTTCTTTTCACTGTCATTTTTCCCCCAAGCCACACAACGGCTGGCCCCTTTTTTTGGGTCCGGTTTGGCCCCGGTCAGGCTGGACTCGGGCGGGGGTCATTGGGACTGCCGTGAAAGTGCCTGGCCAAGAAATAGTCAAACCCCCCATGAAGATAAAAACATGACTAAAACATCGATCTTTTTCTCCTTTCTTCTTCCGAAATTAACCTTTGGAAACTTTTCCTCTCTCCTTTTCCTACTCTCTTATCAAAGGGACTGGTTTTTTTCCCCTTTTCTTTTTTTTCTTTTTTTTCCCTCTTCATTATTAGCAACTCCCCTCTCTTTTCCACATCTCTCCCACCCTTTCCCCTCTGCAACTACCCCATGCTAATCTCTAAACCCTTGGGTTCTCTCCTCCTCCCCTCCCTCTCTGTTTTTCTCTCCTCAAATTCACTCAGCCCCTCTTTTCTCCTGTCTCTCTTTTCGTTCTCCCTCGTTTCTCCCTTCTTTTTTTTTGTTTTTTTTTTCCCCCACTCTCACACCCTTTTTATTTTCCCGTTCCGATTTTCAAAAAGGCGAGCCCAAATGGTCAAAATTTTTTACCCCTGTTTCCCCAATTATCTCCCCTAATTCCATTGGAAAATTCAAATCATGACAGTAAACCGCCTAAAACCCTTTAAACTCTCTGTGGTGGTAAAATTGGGCCCTTTAATTGATTACCTAGATTTCCCCCCCAAACCCACCACAAAACCCCTTCCCCCCTTTTTTCCTACTTAATTTGGCGCCGTGGGGCTTAACTCCGTGGCACTGGTCAGTGAAAATTTGGGGTTTAATGATTGGGTGGCGCCCAAAGGTCTAAACCAACCTATCGGACCTGTCGGTCCGGGCCCCCTTAGTCTGTCTGGGTGGCCCCGGACCGTCCCTTTAGGATGGGGAAATTTCCCCCCCCCCCCCCCCCCCCCCCCCCCCTGCTTTTTCCCAAATTGGCTGGCATGCTTGAAGGCGTGGGGATGCCCTGAGTCGGGCTTAAGCCGATTCGAACCGCTGGCAACTCCACGATTTTGCTTGTGTTTATTTTTGCCCCGTGAAAATTTTCCCCCCCTTGCAAAAAAACTAATGCACCCGCTTGTCTCAAAACAACGGTAAAAAAAAAAAAGGACAAAAACCCGAATTTGCTGACACACAGCTACAGTGAAAAATTTTTAAAAAATATTTTTTTTTTTACAAAAAAAAGGGTTTAAAAAATTTAATGATATATAAATTAAATTGAAAAACCCCCCCCAATAATTTTATCATTGATGTCGCTCTTGGGGTTTTTTTGGGCCCCCTTTTATAACGACCTCTGTGCCACTTATGAAAATTCCCCCTACCTCGGTTTTGCCACATCTTTTTTTCACAATTCTTATGAAAAAAACAATAAAATATCCCCAATCCAGGACATTTCAAAAGGAATCTCCGCCTCATTTATTGCAAATAAGCATCACTACAAAAGCGATTTGTACCTCCAAGCATAACTCATTCACTTGAACAAGTTTTCCACAAAAAAAATATAACAAGTCTCACACAAAAAAATATAACCTTAGCCAAACGGGGAATTAAACCCATCCCCAAATCAACAAACTTTGACAACACAAAATTACCCAAAAGGCCCCCCGGGAATGACTTTTTTCCCTCTGAGTTGCACTTGTTTAACAAACGGGGTTTTTAAATTTGTCACCCCCGACATTCTGTCGACCTGGAAGGTAGGGCCCCGTTTCCCCTGTAGGCTGCATGCCTTTGGCCCAACGCAAACCCTGTTTTTTTTCAGCTGTGCCTCCTGCGGGAAATTTTTAGTGTTGGTGACGTCTCTTTTCCCCGAACCCCTTTCCCATACAAGTTTTTTGGGAAAACTTCTGCAGGGCCCCCCACCCCGAAACCACTAAACACTCCTTCTCCCCTTTGCGTACCCTTTTCACATTTTTCCCAATTTTCCTGCTAGCAACTCACGGGAAAAACTCGACCCCCCATGCTCCTGCAACAATACTGCACCTATTCCACCGCCTAAATGCATCTTTTCCCGCAACAAAAAGGGTTTTTGGAAACCAATCTGGATCTTCAAAAAGGCCCGGGAAACCTAGTCTTTCCAACCTGTCTGGGGGGTTTTCCCTCTGCGGCTTTCTGACCACTCGACCACGGGCCCTTTTTTCCCTCCTTTGACCAAATCACGGAGGACTCCTTTTGATTGCGCAATTTTTGGAACAAACCCCCCTAAAAGAACCCGATAAAACCTAGCAACTCCTACTTCTTTTTGGTCTTTGTCCTCTAAATTTCATCATCCTCCCCCTTTTCCCCCTTTTCGGGGCTTTTTTGGGTCGAGCCCCGACAACCAAAACCAGGAACTCCGGGTTTGGGGGAAAAACCCAACCTGGCACTTTTTTTGGTCGGGCCCTGTGAGTTTTGGTTTTGTCTAAAACCTCTCTAAAACTGCCCCTTTCTGCCCAAAAGCCCCCCCCATTTTCTGGGAAATCTATCAAATGTACCCCATGAAATTCACAACGCCCCCAAACCCCTTTAAATTTAATTTCCCCTCATAAACCAGAAAAAGACTGCATGCGGGGGCCCAAACCCCAAAAGGGGAATACCGCCACTGTAAGCCCCATGGGAGGGAGAATGCGGTGACTTCCTTTGAGTCCTCACTAAAGGGGCCATTTCCCAAAACCCTTGCTCAGATCTATCCGGGTGAAATCCCGGGCTCTTCTTTTTGGCGATCGAGCAAAACAGGTCTTCCATGTTCGGTAGACCCTCTCCGCCCTTTGGGGGACACGTTCAAACGTCTATAGTCAACACAGAATCGAGCCACCTGATTTTTCCTAAACTAAGCCCAAAAAACCGGGTGAAACTTTTCGTAAATTTGGAGGGTTCAATCACCCCAAAGGTCCAACATCTTTTCTACCTCCCCCCTCGATCCCCTGACTTGGGCAAAAGGGATGGGGTAGGTTTTCCCACATTAAGGGTTTTTGGGGGCGATGTTAACTCCCCCGTACTTGTCCAAATTTTTGGTCCGGGCCTGTTTACATCGGGGACGCCCTTCCCGGGTTCCCCTAGGCCCCCCAATTTCCTCCGGGTCTCCTACTGTCTACCCCCCCTTCATACAGTGACAAAATTCCCGTTAAAACTCTTCTCCGAAACCGGGCAAAAAAAATCTCCCCTTCTTCTGCTGGGTCTCCTTAAACCTCCATAAATTGTTTTCGGGCGGGGGCCAATGTCCTGAGTCCACCTGAATTAAATTTGCGGAGAAAATTTTGCAGGGGAAAAGTTTTGTTTTCCCCAAATTCCAGGGGGGTTTTGGGGTAGTCCTGATCAAACCTTTTCAATAAAGGGAATGGTCCCTTCCAATGCATCAGCAGCTTTTGTACCCGGGGGAAGCATAACGGGATTTTGATCTCCCACCTTGGGGAAAATTGTTCCCTCCCCTTTCCTGCCCCATTTTGCTTCTTTTTGGACACCCTACCTCCTGCAAACCCCCTTTGGGCGACCTTACATGTCTCCCCCAGCCTATTTGCGTAGGTCCCCCCACAACTGAAAGGGGTTTTTTAACCTTTCTGACCCCCTTGTTCCCCGGCCCCACAGCTCTTTGAAATGCCACTGGCCCCGAACTTCCGCCCAACAGCAGCTAAAAGGGGGAAAAAAGCCTGTGTTTTCCGGAGGGTTTCCCGTAGGCGAAAAATGCCGCGGGAATTAGCGGTCCCAATCTGCTGGCCTTTCCTCACAGAGTTTCTTTAAGATCCCCCTTCGCACAAAATTGAATCTCTCCACCAAGCCATTGCATTGTGGGTTATGGGTAGTGAGAAGCTGTGGATCCCTACACCGTTGACCTCCTTCTTTCCCCCCTGGGGGGAAATGTGACCCCCTTCCCCCTGAGAATTTGTGCTGGCACACCTACCGAAAAGAAATTTTACCACCCTTCAGCGCCTGTTCCTTCTACGCCTTTCAATTTCAACTGCTTCGGGTATCTGGGCGCGTAGTCCACGAGCGTCAACACAACCCCGTGCCCACCTTTGGGGGAAAAGGGCGCATTGGGCCAATCAGGTCAACAGCCACCCCCGGAAGGAGGTCAATTTAAAAAGGCTGTTTAAAGGCCCTTCCCCCTTTTTAAACCCCCCCTTGTGGTGACCTTTTAAAACACATCCATGACATCGAAAAGCTTGAAACTCCATTGCTCCTGGGCCAAAGAAAGTCATCAAAGATTCGTCCCGCTGTTTTTCCCGGGGCCGGGGATGACCCGCCATGAGCGACTAGTGACCCACTGACAGGGCTGGGGCCCCGATAACCTGGGTACCTTAACGAGTGGTCACCTTACCTGTCCTTCCCCCTTTGGGAACACTCGGTACAACACCCGCCTTTCACAAAAAATTCTGTCTCACCTCCTCTAACCCCTGTTCTCCCACCTCTTTTTTCCAACTCCCAAGACTTTACGGCGAAGGTCTTTTTCCTGCGCTGCCCTAAACTCATCAGGCGACCCATCAAAGCCCGACTTCCCTTTCCCGGGAAAACAACCCGGGTTTTTTTAACCTTTTCCTCCTTCTTTTCTTTCCCTGTTTAACTGCTGCCCCCGTAGCAGTCCCAAAAACCAACCCCTGGGTCCCTTGCCCTGGAAAATTTCCGATGATTTAAATCAGGGGGGTTTTTCCATCCCAACCCCAACAACTTTCCCCGAGAAGTAAGGGGGGTTTCTCTTCTAAACTTAGCAACGGGAAATCCCTCCAGTGCCATCGATTAAGTACAGGGCTGGAAATTTTCCCTGTCAAATCCCCCTTTTTCGACCACGTTTTTCTACTAAACCCCCCTGAACAACCAGTGTCCCCCGTACACTTTCACCCTCCCGGCCAATCCCCCCTTCTTCCACTGGTAAAAGAACCCTCAGCCTAGGCCCTCCATCCCCGACACTGACGGGTGTCCCCTGCAACCATGGCCCCGCACTCCACCCCCCCTTTAGACGGGAACCCTTTTGGTTTTCCAAAGCAGGGCGTTTCCCTTGACGACCCTTAACCCCCCTCTTTCAAAGGCTGCTGGCCCCCCGGGGAAACCCCATGCACAATCCCTCGCCACATGTCCCCTTTTTTGTGAAAAATGAAACACCTAATGTCCCTTTTTTTTTTTTTTTTTCCCCTTCCTTCTTGCCCCACCACTGGGGGTTTTTAGACTTTGCGGAAACCTCCTAGTCTCCTTGCAAATCTTCTCACCTTGCCTGGCACCTGTTTCTCCTGCACCTTAGGCCCCCAAAATGCCTCTCTTTTACCCTCTGCGAACTTCAACAACTCCCTCTGTCTCTGGGTGTCTCTCTTTTTAAAAGTATGGTTTAAAACCCGGGGCCCCAACCTGACCAAAATTTTGTTTTTTTCATAATAGCTCTTTTTTAATTTTGCAACCCTTTTTTTGTACCACTCAACTCTACCATTTAAACAAAATATGAACTAAACTGCACCCAAAATGATGTTTCGTTTTACCTGCTTTTTAATTTTTGGGTGAACGAAATTTCTTCCTGAACCCCCCCTGGGGGCAAATCCTTTCTCCCAAAGATTCCTTTCCCCAGCGCCAAATCAGACTTTGTTCGCTGTTTAAAGCAGTGAAAATCGAATTCCTTTCCCCCCTCAGTAACGCTGACAAAAAAGACTGGCCCAACTTCTTTGGGGGCCAACCCTGACTGGTCGCAAACGTTTTCGAACACTGTTATGCATCAACGAATCGGGTTTCCTTTCCCAGAAAAATTTTTGGGAACTTTGGGGCGGGGGGGAAAGCTGCGCACAGATCACTGGAGACTGAACCCCATCCTCGGGGGTCCCCCTTTGTTTTTCTCACTTTCTCTAACCTAATTTAACCTTTTAATCTTTTCCCTTTTTCCTGCTTCAATTTTTTCGGGCTCCTGCCTTTTCCCCTTTGTCTTTCTGTTTCCTGCGCTTTCCCTTTGTCTTTCGTTTCCGGGTTCATTCTTTCTGTTTCCTGCCTTCCCTTATTCCCTTTTTGTCTCCTGCTTCATTCTTTTTTTGTTCCTTTCGCTTCCCTTTTTTCTTTCGTTTCCTGCTTTTATTTTTTTCGTTCCTGCGCTGCCAGCCCTTTAGTCCTTTCCTCCTGCCCATTTCTACTGCAACAAAGGCCCCTTTTCCCCGCGGTTTTATCTTTTACCACTTTTTTTGGGTTTTCCCAAAAAATGCACGCAACTCAAACCTCCTGAGTAACCTAGGAAACACGAGCGACGCTCACAATTTTTCAATAGGGGTTTTTCTTTTTTCCCCATTATAATCTTTTTTTTTTTTTTTTTTTTTTTTTTGAACAAGGGTTTTATTTAACCCAAGACAGCCAAAAAGGGGGGAAAACCCACACGGGATACGTAATTGCACAATCCTATGAAAGAAATATAGCTTGGGAAAAACGTAGTTTGGGTTTTTTTAAACGCCCAAGGGGCCTGACCCAACTATGAGAGCGAATTATAGGTAATTTTGTGGAAAAAGTACCTGGGGGTGAAAAACCCAAACCTAGTAATTTAAATATCTTGGAAGCCAAACCAACCCCAGTATTTAACTATCTTTTGGGGAAAATAAAAAGTAAGACAACCCCTTGTCCTTTTGATTCAATACTTGAATCCCACCCAGCTTCCCCTCGAGAAGTTTAAACAATTTAAAAATAAAAGGGGGGCCCGAAATCCTGGCAGGCTCGCCAAAAAATTTCAAACTCGGGGGGATGTCGATGGAGGGAAGGGCTAGCGCAAAACCCAAAAAACACTCACAGCTTTTCTTTTCGACTCATTCCAATACATGCATTCGCACATCAAACCACTAGGAAACATAACTTTACTAAACATTGGGCTTTGAACGAATCAAACAATGCATATGGGAAACAAACAAAATAAAAAATTCTCTCTTTCCTGAACTTTTACAAAATCATTTTTCAAAAAAATTTATTTAACTAACCCGGGGGAAAAAAGATTTCCACTTAAACCCCGGCCAGTGATCCCTTTAAATATTCACAATCACTGTCTTTTCTTTTCTTTTCTTTTTTTTTTTCACTGTCACTT
>CM031617.1:16078492-16098492 GCA_018398815.1 Conus ventricosus
TGTGTCGTCACTGGGAACATCTTCATGGACTGTGTCGTCACTGGGAGCATCTTCATGGATTGTGTCGCCACTCGGAGCATCTTCATGGAATGTGTCGTCACTGGGAACATCTTCATGGATTGTGTCGTCACTAGGAGCATCTTCGTGGATTGTGTCGTCACTGGGAGCATTTTCATGGATTGTGTCGTCACTGGGAGCATCTTCATGGATTGTGTCGTCACTGGGAGCATCTTCATGGATTGTGTCGTCACTGGGAGCATTTTCATGGATTGTGTCGTCACTGGGAGCATCTTCATGGATTGTGTCGTAACTGGGAGCATCTTCATGGATTGTGTCGTCACTGGGAACATCTTCATGGAATGGGTCGTCACTGGGAGCATCTTCATGGATTGTGTCGTCATTGGCAACCTCTTCATGGATTGTGTCGTCACTGGGAGCATCTTCATGGAATGGGTCGTCACTGGGAACTTCTTCATGGATTGTGTCGTCACTGGCAACATCTTCATGGATTGTGTCGTCACTGGGAGCATCTTCATGGATTGTGTCGTCACTGGGAGCATCTTCATGGATTGTGTCGTCACTAGGAGCATCTCCATGGATTGTGTCGCCACTGGGAGCATCTTCATGGATTGTGTCGCCACTGGGAGCATCTTCATGGAATGGGTCGTCACTGGGAACATCTCCATGGATTGTGTCGTCACTGGGAGCATCTTCATGGATTGTGTCGCCACTGGGAGCATCTTCATGGAATGTGTCGTCACTGGGAGCATCTTCATGGATTGTGTCGTCACTGGGAGCATCTTCATGGATTGTGTCGTCACTGGGAGCATCTTCATGGATTGTGTCGTCACTGGGAGCATCTTCATGGATTGTGTCGTCACTGGGAACAACTTCATGGAATGGGACATCACTGGGAACATCTTCATGGATTGTGTCGTCACTGGGAGCATTTTCATGGAATGGGTCGTCACTGGGAACATCTTCATGGATTGTGTCGTCACTGGGAGCATCTTCATGGATTGTGTCGTCACTAGGAGCATCTCCATGGATTGTGTCCCCACTAAGAGCATCTTCATGGATTGTGTGGTCACTGGGAGCATCTTCATGGACTGTGTCGTCACTGGGAACATCTTCATGGATTGTGTCGCCACTGGGAGCATCTTCATGGATTGTGTCGTCACTGGGAACATCTTCATGGATTGTGTCCCCACTAGGAGCATCTTCATGGATTGTGTCGCCACTGGGAGCATCTTCAAGGATTGTGTCGTCACTGGGAACATCTTCATGGATTGTGTCGTCACTAGGAGCATCTTCATGGATTGTGTCGCCACTGGGAGCATCTTCATGGATTGTGTCGCCACTGGGAGCATCTTCATGGATTGCGTCGTCACTGGGAGCATCTTCATGGATTGTGTCGTCACTGGGAGCATCTTCATGGATTGTGTCGTCACTCGGAACATCTTCATGGAATGGGTCGTCACTGGGAGCATCTTCATGGAATGTGTCGTCACTGGGAACATCTTCATGGATTGTGTCGTCACTGGGAACATCTTCGTGGATTGTGTCGTCACTGGGAGCATCTTCATGGATTGCGTCGTCACTGGGAGCATCTTGATGGATTGTGTCGTCACTGGGAGCATCTTCATGGATTGTGTCGTCACTGGGAGCATCTTCATGGATTGTGTCGTCACTGGGAGCATCTTCATGGATTGTGTCGTCACTGGGAGCATCTTCATGGATTGTGTCGTCACTGGGAGCATCTTCATGGACTGTGTCGTCACTGGGAGCATCTTCATGGATTGCGTCGTCACTGGGAGCATCTCCATGGATTGTGTCCCCACTAGGAGCATCTTCATGGATTGTGTCGTCACTTGGAACATCTTCATGGATTGTCGTCACTGGGAGCATCTGCATGGATTGTGTCGTCACTGGGAGCATCTTCATGGATTGTGTCGTCACTGGGAGCATCTTCATGGATTGTGTCGTTACTGGGAGCATCTTCATGGATTGTGTCGTCACTGGGAGCATTCTCATGGATTGTGTCCCCACTAGGAGCATCTTCATGGATTGTGTCGTCACTGGGAACATCTTCATGGATTGTTTCGTCACTGGGAGCATCTTCATGGATTGCGTCGTCACTGGGAGCATCTCCATGGATTGTGTCCCCACTAGGAGCATCTTCATGGATTGTGTCGTCACTGGGAGCATCTTCATGGATTGTGTCGTCACTGGGAGCATCTTCATGGAATGGGTCACCACTAGGAACATCATAGATTGTGTCGTCACTGGGAGCATCTTCATGGATTGTGTCGTCACTGGGAGCATATTCGTGGAATGGATCGCCACTAGGAGCATCATGGATTGTGTCGTCACTGGGAGCATCTTCATGGATTGTGTCGTCACTGGGAGCATCTTCATGGATTGTGTCGTCACTGGGAGCATCTTCATTGAATGGGTCAAAAGCAGTCGAGTTTCTGTATAGTGAAATATATCGGAGGATGTAGGCAGAAAACAGACCGATGGAGGTGTTGATAGACTTGCTTTCTTCTCGTCTCTCGTGCCTCTGTAGAAGCCTCGCCTCTCCACTGTCTCTGACTGTTTGCAATGGGTATATAGAACACTGTCACGCCTTCTCACAGGAGGTTGCGTTTGCTGTGTCACCGGGATTGGCGCGCTGTCATCAGTCAAAACACCACAGCCAGCTGCTCTTCTATGCCTTCGATGTCAAACAATGATAAAAAAAAAAAACATTTCTTGAAGAAACATGTTCAAAAAGTTCTCCGAACGTGAACCCGATGGCAGTCCCACAGCTAACACACTGAACCCACAGCTAACACACTGAACCCACAGCTAACACACTGAACCCACAGCTAACACACTGAACCCACAGCTAACACACAGAACCCACAGCTAGCACACAGAACCCACAGCTAACAAACTGAACCCACAGCTAGCACACTGAACCCACAGCTAGCACACTGAACCCACAGCTAACACACTGAACCCACAGCTAGCACACAGAACCCACAGCTAACACACTGAACCCACAGCTAGCACACTGAACCCACAGCTAGCACACTGAACCCACAGCTAGCACACGGAACCCACAGCTAACACACTGAACCCACAGCTAACACACAGAACCCACAGCTAACACACAGAACCCACAGCTAACACACTGAACCCACAGCTAACACACAGAACCCACAGCTAGCACACAGAACCCACAGCTAACAAACTGAACCCACAGCTAGCACACTGAACCCACAGCTAACACATGAACCCACAGCTAGCACACAGAACCCACAGCTAACACACTGAACCCACAGCTAGCACACTGAACCCACAGCTAGCATACTGAACCCACAGCTAGCACACTGAAAGCGAGTTTCGTGAAGGAAATTGAAAATATTACATATTCTTTTGAAAAGCTGTCTTACTCGTTACCAAGAGGGAGAGCGAGTGGGGGTGAAGGTGGGTGGAGGTGGGGGGAGAGAGGGGGGGGGGACACGAGGGTGTTATTTTGTATCGTCAACCAGAACCACACAGACGACTTTACCGTCACCAGTTATATTGGGTTTTTTTCTTGAAGGCCGTACACGATCTGACAAATTGACGTCACAGTGCTAAAAACTGTGTTGATGTCATACAGCGATGACGCCACTTACCATGTTACCTCTTCCGTGTGTCCGGTGTAGTGTTTCTGGGTGTGTGTCTGCCTGTCGTATAGAACAATGACGGCCGCCACGAAGTACACCACTTCCCCTGTGTTGGGCAACACCACAAGGTTCTGTCTGACGTCACGACCCCGATACCCATAGCTTGATGACGTCAAGAAAACTGAGAATGTTTTTTCCTCCAATCACAGAATCGTTTCTTCTTTCTTTCGTTCGTGTTTCCTTAACCTCTTTTATTTATGTTTTCTTTTCCCCTAATTCTAATTGCACTCAATATACTGGTACGTTTCACAGACCACGAGAAAGAGGACCAGAAAGAAACAGAAAGAACCAGGAAGGGAGAGAAGAATAAAAGAAACAACAAAGAAGAAAGGAGGGGCAGATAGCAGCTAACTGGGGAGGAGAGAGAGAGAGGGGTGGTGGTGGTAAGGGTAGAAAGAAGGAAGGATGGCAGGAAGGATTGGGGGGGGGGGGGGGGGGGGGCAAGAAGAACCAGAAAGGATCAGAAACAATCACCAAGGACGGGCACAAAGCACCTGTTTTGTGAAATCAAAATATAAGATGATAATGACGTTGATGACGATGATAATGATATTTATGATAATGATGATGACGACGATGACGACGACGACGATGATGATGATGATGATGGTGGTGATGATGACGCCGAAGACGACGACGACGACGATGATGATGATGATGATGATGATGATGATGATGATGATGATGATGATGATGATGATGGCGACGAGATTGGTGACCTTTATGACGGTGATGGCGATGACATGAACAGAATCATCAATAGGAACATCGTCATCACAAACAAGTGGGTCATCAAGGATACACCCACTCCAGTTTGAGCTGCTGCTGTGGTTTCTTTCCATCCGTGTCCACGTATGTTTGTGATGGAGCGAACAAATCTGTTAAAACAGAGAGAGAGAGAGAGAGAGAGAGAGAGAGAGAGAGAGAGAGGAGAGAGAGAGAGAGAGGAGGGAGGGAGAGAGAGAGAGAGAGAGAGAGAAGAGAGAGAGAGAGAGAGAGAGAGAGAGAGAGAGAGAGAGAGAATTTTATCAAGTGCGTAACATAAACCTTGGTGGTAATTTGAGATGACGTGTTCTTGCAAAATAATGACAACTGAAAAAAAAAGTTGTAAAATAGAAGCAAAATACATAACAGGGAAACATAAAAACCGAACGTACATTCTGAAACTTTAGACATGGAATCACGCCTCTAAACATGAGTTATGACAAAGGGAAAAAAATCAGAAACAGACAGACATGCTTATTTGAAATGAATGAAATAAATTGGGGGGGAAATGGGGGGGGAAAGTTATTTTTAAAAGTTAAAACGAGCATAGTGAAATAAAAGAAAAAAGAAAGCAAGGTACGATAAGACGTTATCGCTGTGGAGTTGTACTGGGACTCAGTCATGGACTGTTTGGAGAACGATGACCCAAACAAACGTCACGACGATTCCCTCAGCCCTGACAAAGCCCACATCGTAGGCTGGTCAAGGCTAACATACAGAGCACTTTACTATCATACATTGCACACTGGATGCCTCTGCTAATGATGCATGGAGATTTGTTTGTTTGTTTGTTTGTTTCTGTCTTTCTTTCTTTCTTTCTTTCTTTCTTTCTTTCTTTCATACCTTCTTTCTTTATTACTTTCTTTCTTTATTGTCCGGGTTTTATTTGTCCCGTGGAGATTTCAAGGGTGCTTTTAGTTCAGATAACTCCCCCGCCTTTGGGATGTTCTGTGCTAGTGATTTCCCGTCTCTTGCCACTCTTCTTGTCACTCTCATTTTTCTGTTCCTCGTTGTCTTCCTTTGCTGTATCACGGCTCAAAGCCGCTGCACTGTGGCCCAAGTTGTGTGGCCAAGTCCGTGGTATGGTAGTTTATAGTTGTTGATTTGTGTCCAAAAGTAAATACTCTGTATCCAAAGTCCGTTCTGTTGTGGTCCATGTCCGTTGTATTGTGTACCATGTCTGTTGCACTGTGATCCATGTCCGTTGTATTGTGTACCATGCCTGTTACACTGTGATCCATGTCCGTTGTATTGTGTACCATGCCTGTTGTACTGTGGTCCATGTCCGTTGTATTGTGTACCATGTCTGTTGCACTGTGATCCATGTCCGTTGTATTGTGTACCATGTCTGTTGCACTGTGATCCATGTCCGTTGTATTGTGTACCATGCCTGTTGTACTGTGGTCCATGTCCGTTGTATTGTGTACCATGTCTGTTGCACTGTGATCCATGTCCGTTGTATTGTGTACCATGTCTGTTGCACTGTGATCCATGTCCGTTGTATTGTGTACCATGTCTGTTACACTGTGATCCATGTCCGTTGTATTGTGTACCATGTCTGTTGCACTGTGATCCATGTCCGTTGTATTGTGTACCATGTCTGTTACACTGTGATCCATGTCCGTTGTATTGTGTACCATGTCTGTTACACTGTGATCCATGTCCGTTGTATTGTGTACCATGTCTGTTGCACTGTGATCCATGTCCGTTGTATTGTGTACCATGTCTGTTACACTGTGATCCATGTCAGTTGTATTGTGTACCATGTCTGTTGCACTGTGATCCATGTCCGTTGTATTGTGTACCATGTCTGTTGCACTGTGATCCATGTCCGTTGTATTGTGTACCATGTCCGTTGTATTGTGTACCATGTCTGTTGTACTGTGATCCATGTCTGTTGTACTGTGATCCATGTCCGTTGCATTGTGTACCATGTCTGTTGCACTGTGATCCATGTCCGTTGTATTGTGTACCATGCCTGTTGCACTGTGATCCATGTCCGTTGTATTGTGTACCATGTCCGTTGTATTGTGTACCATGTCCGTTGTATTGTGTACCATGTCTGTTGTACTGTGGTCCATGTCCGTTGTATTGTGTACCATGCCTGTTGCACTGTGATCCATGTCCGTTGTATTGTGTACCATGCCTGTTGCACTGTGGTCCATGTCTGTTGTACTGTGATCCATGTCCGTTGTATTGTGTACCATGTCCGTTGTATTGTGTACCATGTCTGTTGTACTGTGGTCCATGTCCGTTGTATTGTGTACCATGCCTGTTGCACTGTGATCCATGTCCGTTGTATTGTGTACCATGTCTGTTGCACTGTGGTCCATGTCTGTTGTACTGTGATCCATGTCCGTTGTATTGTGTACCATGTCCGTTGTATTGTGTACCATGTCTGTTGTACTGTGGTCCATGTCCGCTGCAAGGTGTGCTACGCTCGTTGTATTGTGACGTCAGTGCGTCGTGTTGTGGACCAAGTTCATTGTCCTGTAGTGAAAGTCCACTTTCTTGTGGCCCTTGACCAACAGATCACACAAATGTCTTACGTCTGACCCACCCCGCCCAACCACTCCTCCAGACCCTCACTATAGATTACAATACAGTACAATGCAATGCAACACAATACCGCACAGTACAATGCAATGCAACACAATACCACACAGTACAATACAATGCAACACGATACCACACAGTACAACACAATGCAACACGATACCACACAGTACAACACAATGCAACACGATACCACACAGTACAATGCAATGCAACACGATACCACACAGTACAATGCAATGCAACACAATACCACACAGTACTATGCAATGCAACACAATACCACACAGTACTATGCAATGCAACACAATACCACACAGTACTATGCAATGCAACACAATACCACACAGTACTATGCAATGCAACACAATACCACACAGTACAATGCAATGCAACACAATACCACACCGTGCATTGCAATGCAACACAATACCACACCGTGCATTGCAATGCAACACAATACCACACAGTACAATGCAATACACACGATACCACACAGTACAATGCAGTGCAACACGATACCACACAGTGCAATGCAATACAACACAATACCACACAGTACAATGCAATGCAAAACAATACCACACAGAACAATGCAACGCGATACCACACAGTACAATAGAATGCAACACATATCACACCGTGCATTGCAATGCAACACAATACCACACGAACAATGCAATGCAATACAATACCACACAGAACAATGCAACACAATACCACACCGTGCATTGCAATGCAACACAATACCACACAGTACAATGCAATGCAATACAATACCACACAGAACAATGCAACACAATACCACACCGTGCATTGCAATGCAACACAATACCACACGTGCATTGCAATGCAACACAATACCACACCGTGCATTGCAATGCAACACAATACCACACCGTGCATTGCAATGCAACACAATACCACACCGTGCATTGCAATGCAACACAATACCACACCGTGCATCGCAATGCAACACAAACCACACCGTGCATTGCAATGCAACACAATACCACACCGTGCATTGCAATGCAACACAATACCACACCGTGCATTGCAATGCAAACACAATACCACACCGTGCATTGCAATGCAACACAATACAACACCGTGCATTGCAATGCAACACAATACCATACCGTACAATGCAATGCAATGCAATACCACACAGACCAATGCAATACAATACCACACAGAACAACGCAATACAATACCACACAGTACAATGCAATGCAACACAATACCACACAGAACAATGCAATGCAACACAATACGACACAGTACAATGCAATGCAACACAATACCACACAGTACAGTGCAATTCAACACAATACCACACAGAACAATGCAATGCAACACAATACCACACAGTACAGTGCAATGCAACACAATACCACACAGAACAATGCAATGCAACACAATACCACACAGAACAATGCAATGCAACACAATACCACACCGTGCAATGCAATACAACACAATACCACACCGTGCAATGCAATGTAACACAATACCACACAGTACTATACAATACAACACAACACAACACAACACAAAGCTACACTTAAACACTACACAACACTACACTCCAATAGCATATCGCTCATCATTCACATCCCAAGCACTCCATCAGCATATCGCTCATCATTCACATCCCAAGCACTCCATCAGCATATCGCTCATCATTCACATCCAAGCACTCCATCAGCATATCGCTCATCATTCACATCCAAGCACTCCATCAGCATATCGCTCATCATTCACATCCCCCGAAGTCGGAGTGTGGCTGCCCATGTGGCGGGGTAATCAAAAACGGTCACACACGTAATGTTCTCATCCCCAGCTGATGCATTTGTACCATAGTGTTCAAGTACTTCGGCTGTTTGGATGATCCCTGGAGTCTTTTAGCCAGGGTACGAAAACAACAACAACAACATTCACATCCCAAGCACTCCATCAGCATATCGCTCATCATTCACATCCCAAGCACTCCATCAGCAGATGGCCGACCTCTTCTCTTGCCGATGATCTCACAGTGGACAGCCTCCGTTCGCCTCACGTTGCCACGCCTCGGAGTCATCGCCTTCCTCATCTCTGTCACACGTCATGAGATGACAATCACATCGATGGCAGTCACATCATCTCTGTTAACACGTCATGAGGATCACAATCATATCGATGGCAGTAACATCGTCTCTGTTACACGTCATGAGATGACAATCATATCGATGGCAGTCACATCATCTCTGTTACACGTCATGAGGATGACAATCATATCGATGGCAGTAACATCGTCTCTGTTACACGTCATGAGATGACAATCATATCGATGGCAGTAACACCATATCTGTCACACGTCATGAGATGACAATCATATCAATGTGGCAGTAACACCATATCTGTCACACGTCATGAGATGACAATCATATCGATATGGCAGTAACACCATCTCTGTCACACGTCATGAGATGACAATCATATCGATGGTAGTAACATATCTGTCACACGTCATGAGGATGACAATCATATCGACGGCAGTAACATCGTCTCTGTTACACGTCATGAGATGACAATCATATCAAAATGGCAGTAACACCATATCTGTCACACGTCATGAGATGACAATCATATCAATATGGCAGTAACACCATATCTGTCACACGTCATGAGATGACAATCATATCGATATGGCAGTAACACCATCTCTGTCACACGTCATGAGATGACAATCATATCGATGGTAGTAACATATCTGTCACACGTCATGAGGATGACAATCATATCGACGGCAGTAACATCGTCTCTGTTACACGCCATGAGATGACAATCATATCGATGGCAGTAACATATCTCTGTCACACGTCATGAGATGACAATCATATTGATAGCAGTAACATCATCTCTGTTAACACGTCATGAGGATGGCAATCATATCGATAGCAGTCAAATTATCTCAGTCACACGTCATGAGATGACAATCATATCGATGGCAGTCAAATTATCTCTGTCACACGTCATGAGATGACAATCATATCGATGGCAGTCAATTATCTCTGTCACACGTCATGAGGATGACAATCATATCGATGGCAGTAAAATTATCAGCGATAATCACCGTGTCACAATGTCACTACAACACTGTAGAATTTCTCTCTACAACCACTGTCAGATTTTTTTGTTAATTATTTCCTTTGTGTGTGTGTGTGTGTGTGTGTGTGTGTGTGTGTGTGTGTGTGTGTGTGTGTGTGTGTGTGTGTGTGTGTGTGTGTGTGTGTAAGAGGAAGTCTAACAGGTCAGTCTACTATCTCTCTCCTTAACCCCGTGGGGAATCACTGGGACAAGATACTGAAGAGCAATTCAGCAGGTGCTTCCATTTTTTTTGGTCGTGTGCCGGGGCTTGGGTCTCTGAAAATGTTTTCACTGTCCAGCATGCAATGCCGTCATTCCATCGTTTTTCGTTGTTGTTTCTTTTTTTCTGTCTTCCCCTCCTGCTCCTTCCAACAGTTCCAGAGAGGATTATTTCAGACAACCTGCTGGCTATGGTTACATGGCCATACCAACATTCTTGTCTTTGACTGAGGTCAGTAGTCCTTCGTGTGGTCCTGTACGGAGCCATTTGACACATTTTTTGATCGGTGACATGATCAGTTTACCTGATTTTAGTCACTTGCAGTCAATCAGTTTATCTGATTTTAGTCATTTCCAGTCAATCAGTTTATCTGATTTTAGTCATTTCCAGTCAATCAGTTTATCTGATTTTAGTCATTTGCAGTCAATCAGTTTATCTGAGTTTAGTCATTTGCAGTCAATCAGTTTATCTGATTTTAGTCATTTGCAGTCAATCAGTTTATCTGAGTTTGGTCACTTGCAGTCAATCAGTTTATCTGAGTTTAGTCATTTGCAGTCAATCAGTTTATCTGAGTTTAGTCACTTGCAGTCAATCAGTTTATCTGATCTTAGTCATTTGCAGTCAATCAGTTTATCTGATTTTAGTCCTCCAATGCAGGCCGTGCAGACATGACCTTCAAGTGCATCAGTCATGAGGCGTTCCAGCAATGTGTTGAAAAGTGAGGGAGATAGAAGACAACCCCGGGGCACTTCAATTGAAGTATGGAACCATTCTTCAATAGTATTCTGCAGCACTATTGGAGAATGGTACATTTTAAGGCAGAGAATATTCTTTTTTTTTAAATTACTAACGGGAAGAATTTTTTTTTATTGGAAGTCAAGTTTAGTTTAAAACAAGACGAAACTGTTCACACACACACACACACACACACACACACACACACACACACACACACACACAAAATCTTAAAGACAGTCTTCATGTGAAGAAAATCTCGTACAGAAAAAGATCAAAGTGTTCCAGACAAACCAAGGGGGTACATTCTTGGGATATGGTTCTAAGGAGTGAGTGACATCAGTTGTGGTGCTGACTGAGTGACTGATTCATTACTGGAACATGTGGATGAGATTCTCACTATTTGAGATAGCGAGTGAGCAAGCACGGCGTGGGAAAAATCATTTATATGCGGTGCTAAAAGAGTGGTGCGAGTCATCACTAAGTGACCCAGCAAGGTTCAGTATTTAAGTGAGGGGTTTAGTGAGTGAGTGAATAGTGAGTGAGTGAGCGAGCAAGTCAGTGAGTGAGTGAGTAAGCGAGTGAGTGAATGAACGTGTGATTGAGACCCGTATTTGAGTGAGTGAGTGAACAAAAATGAGTGATAGGCTGAGGGTAAAGGAGGGTGAAAAAAACTGAGTGAATGATTGATTGGATCCCTCTCCTTAATCCCCTCCCGTCGTTAAAAAACCTGAGTGAATGACTGATTGGATCCCTCTCCTTAATCCCCTCCCGTCGTTAAAAATCCTGAGTGAATGATTGATTGGATCCCCCTACTTCCTTTCCCGTCGTTAAAAAAAAAAGAAAAAAAAAGAAAAAAAACCTGAGTGAATGACTCATTGGATCCCTCTCCTTAGTCCCTTCCCGTCGTAAAAAAAAAAAAAAAATCTCACGGACCTCTCGCCAACTTGTTGGATCTCTGCCACGACCTTTGACCCTTGACCTTGGTGGTGGGCGGGTGGAAGGAGGGAGAGGAGGGGTCCACAGGTACTCCCTCCTCCCCGCACACCAGGAATTCCCTGTGGTCCTTCAGGTTCCGGAACAGGTGAGTGAAACCCTCCACCTGAGTGATCAGAGAACCAGGGAATGGAATTGGTTCTTCACACACACACACACACACACACACACACACACACACACACACACACACACACATGCACGGGCGCACGTACGCACGCACACACGCACGCACGCACGCACGCACGCACGCACGCACGCGCGCACTCACGCAAACACCACACACACACACACACACACACACTCTCTCTCTCTCTCTCTCTCTCTCTCTCTCTCTCTCTCTCTCTCTCTCTCTCTCTCTCTCTCTCACTCACTCACTCACTCACACACACACACACACACACACACACACACACACACACACACACACACACACACACACACACACACATACATGTGAAGGATGGAATCTAATAGGTATATTAATAATTATAATATGTATATTAATAGTTTTGATAATAATCATGATTGTAACCATATAGTAATGATAGTGATGGTATAGGAGTCTGGAAAAGTGGCTTTTTTTATTTGCTTTGTTTTTGTTGTTGAAATTCAAATTATTTTTTTCATTTGCTTATTTCACTGATGATGTCAATACTTGCTTCTTGGTTGTGGTTTTATTGTTTGTTTGTTTGGCTTGATATTGTTTGTTTGTTTGTTTGGCTTGATAATGTTTGTTTGTTTGTTTGGCTTGATAATGTTTGTTTGTTTGTTTGGCTTGATAATGTTTGTTTGTTTGTTTGGATTGGTATTGTTTGTTTGTTTGTTTGGCTTGATAATGTTTGTTTGTTTGTTTGGATTGGTATTGTTTGTTTGGCTTGGCTTGATTGTTTGTTTGTTTGGCTTGATATTGTTTGTTTGTTTGTTTGTTTGTTTGTTTGGCTTGATATTGTTTGTTTGGCTTGGCTTGATTGTTTGTTTGTTTGGATTGATATTGTTTGTTTGTATAATCTTGTTTTGATGCATACGTTGTATCATTTAGTACTAGTTATAGAATAGTAACGGCAAGTATGAAAAATGGCTAACTAAGCCTTTACTTTTACCGTTATAAGATAATCGTTGTCATTGTCATTGTCATTCTCTCTCTCTCTCTCTCTCTCTCTCTCTCTCTCTCTCTCTCTCTCTCTCTCTCTCTCTCTCTCTCTCATATCATCATCATCATCATCATCATCATCACCATCAGGCACTAAGCTTGATGCGTCGCGCTATATACTCTGTGAGCCAGACAGTTACCGCCGAACCAGCGCGATCGGTAACTAAGCGAAGTCAGTCACCGCCGAACCAGCGCGACCGGTAACTAAGCGAAGTCAGTTACCACCGAACCAGCGCCATCGGTAACTAAGCGAAGTCAGTTACCACCGAACCAGCGCCATCGGTAACTAAGTGAAGTCAGTTACCGCCGAACCAGCGCCATCGGTAACTAAGCGAAGTCAGTTACCGCCGAACCAGCGCCATCGGTAACTAAGGGAAGTCAGTTACCGCCGAACCAGCGCCATCGGTAACTAAGCGAAGTCAGTTACCGCCGAACCAGCGCCATCGGTAACTAAGTGAAGTCAGGTTTTTGAGGCTATGCGATGTCTTTCCTCATGCTCCCCTCACCCTCTCCATTCTTTCTCCGTCCTTTTCTCCCTCACCATCCTATCCCTCCCTCTCCATTCTTTCTCCGTCCTTTTCTCCTCACCATCCTATCCCTCCCTCTCCCGCCGCCCTCCTTCCAGTTTGTGTTTCCTATCCTTTCTCTTCTTTTTTTCTTATATTTTCTTCTATTATTACTTCTGCCATGAAGTGGCCACCTTACCTTCACGTGGGGCCTGGTCAGGGTGTACAGGGCGGTGACCGGAGGGAAGGGCACATGAACCATGTTGTGTAAGTCCCCTATCAGGGCCTCATAGTTGAGGGAGGTGAGGGGGTTCAGGATCAGCTTTTCCTGGCTGTCTCTCTGCATGTTGCTGACCAGGGTCAACACCAAAGGACGGCCTCCTTGCCCTCTTCCTCCTCCAGGCTGCTGCTGCTGCTGTGCTGATCCATCCTCCTGCAATACATCCACCGCCAGTCTGACGTCATTCTAAAGTCACATCATTGTTCTCTAATCAGAGAAAACAAAATCAAGAAAAAATGGTTCTAAGGCTAAAGTCTGTCGAAAAGTATCATTTAAAGCCATTTCATCGTCATCAGATCGAGTTTGCCTCGAAATTATGCTGGGTTCAGATCCATATATCTCGTTCTGCTGTAAATGTTTGAAAAAAAATTGTTCCGCGTGACGTACGTTTACATGACAACGGATCTACAGTCCACAGAAATACGTCATAATTTCTCCCAGGGCCCAAGAACCTACCGATAGTTTACAGAGGGTTCCATATCTTGCTTCTGAAATATTTCCTGCATTTTACTTTGTTTACTTTGTCCATGCATTTGGACTAGCTATGCTAAGATTTGATTCAGGAGTTTCGTATTTTGTAGATTTTAAATAACCAGGTTGAGAATGAGATGTATGTCTTTGGTTGGAGTCGCAGGACAAGTCTCCATGTGGGTATTGTGATATTGGTCACGTGAGCACTGATCTCAAAAAGAAAAATTCTCGAAGACTTTAATCTTGTCACCACAGTCAACCTTTCCTCTGTCTCAATATGAATCAAAAGGAGATCGGAACCAGATCTTGTTTTTCACTTATGTCAACAGTAACATCACTTTTATCATCATCATTAGAATCATGCTCTGCGGTCCCAATGACTACTTTCATCTAAAGCAAAAATAAATGTCCCAATATGTCCTGTTGTACAGGCCGGAGGACGTTAAGCAGAACCATCAGAATCATCATCATCATCATCATCATCATCATCATCATCGTCATCGTCATCAGCAGCAGCAGCAAACTCATCATCATTAACAACAACAACAACAACAACAACAACTAGAAGCGCAGCCAGGACATCGCAGTCCTGCGTCAATTTCAAACGGATCCTGGATCAGCTTATTGATCCGGATCCGCACCAAAATTTAACAGCTTCGTCCTTGGGTTGAATTCCATCGCTGATACAAGTTTTTTCTAAATTGGTTCTGTGGTTTTTGCGTAACCTTGATAAACAGATCTTAAGTCCGCCTGTCGATCCGGAATCGTATATTAGATCCATTTAACATTAACATTAATGAATTGAACAGGTTTGTCCTTGGACCACATTTGATATTTGTATCAATGTTACACACCGCATTTGCAAACACTCAATCACAAACACAGCATGTTTATTCCATACACACGCATCTGCTCCATTCATTCAAAGAAGAGACTGAGAACGCAACCTACTTTTTGTGCTCCCTTTACCAGAACAAAAACAAACAAACAAACAAAAACCAAAGAATTTCACAATTACATCAGTAACACACATAACAGGGTTTTTTTGGTCTAAATTTCATGTTCAATTTTCACAAACACGTTCTAATCACGTCTCATCTACTTCGTTAGTATCCGCATGACACCACAGAGGCAGCTCGTTTTCTTTGTTTTTAATAAACAACACACGAATACTACACTTCTCGTTCTTCTTTTTTGTTTTTTAAACACTTAAACATCTGCATTTAAATGCTTCTTTTGTAAAAAAAAAAAAAAAAAAAAAAAATTCCACCAGCGGGAATTAAGCTTCCAGGAGGCAGGTAGTACGATCCACTGGCTGGACGCTGAGGTTTTCTGGAAAGAAACCCCGTGTCCTAACGATAGCTTTGGAACATGCAAGTTTGAATTATTTTTTAAGACATTATGCAACAAAATATGGTAACACATCATGCTCTGAATTCGTAGCATTCTGTTTCCAGCACATTCCTACGTACAGTTGGGGATACAAAGTGAAATCTTTACAGAAGATATTCAACTTAAAGAACGATTTGTACATTCTCAAAACCAATCACGCGTTTTCACAAAATGCGTCTCGTTACACAATCTCATTCCATTAACTTTTTTCTTTATTAGTCACATTGATCGTTTCCGTCCACTTATGAATAATTTTGCTTTTCTCTTTAAGTATTCATTGTTCCCCAACCGGCAACTTACCCGTTGGGAATGAATATTGACCAAACAGAATCTCTAGCAGACTTCTGTCTGCGCTGCATCGACATCCACCACCCTCTGGTCCGGAAAACAACGTTTTCCTTTTGCAGCCCCCACGGTTGAAAATTAACTGCCAACTTGGCCATAGCCAAGCGCCCTATCCTCCTGTCTGGCAACTCCTGGTCAGTCATACAGATCGGGAACACCTCCGTCCTTCAAACAGTGAGTTTCACGTGCCTCAGCGTCCAATCAACGACAAAGAAAGGTTAGGGATTCAAGCACTGTTCACACATGGACTAACATTTTGGTCAAAACTTCTAAATCTCGCTTTTCAAATCGACCCTGCATTTCACATCGGGTATTCACTGTCATGACAATCAATTTTTGTTACGGTTGGTTCCGTTGTTTTCCCGTTATCATGATAACAGACACACACATGATCAAACGCAACAAAGGCTGGTGAAAACATAACCTCCTTGGCGGAAGAAAACAACAATAATCATATGCACAAAAAAAGATCCGCTATGATGATGATGATGATGATGATGATGATGACATCACAGTTCTTTCCTCCCACGTGACATGAATTCACTCACCGCCGACAGGTCGTGCGGAACGACGAAGAGATGCGTTTCGTCGTGCGTCACTTTCCCGCCTTTCCAGCCCTGCTCTCTGACGTCACCGTATTTGACGTCAGTGAAGCGGTTGACGCTCGAGCAGACGTAATAGCAGCCATCTTGCAATTCTCTCACCGATCTAACCTTGCGTCCCTCGGGTAGGCTGAAGATGTATTTGACACCTATCGAAAACACAGATGGGCTCAACATGACGATTGTATCTGGCACATGACGGAAATACAAGTAAGCTGCAGATGCATCTGGCATCTGCCGGAAATACACATAAGTTGAGGATGTGTTTGGCACCTGCTGAAATACAGCTAAGTGGAGGATACAGCTAATGGAGGATACAGCTAATGGAGGATACAGCTAGTGGAGGATACAGCTAATGGAGGATACAGCTAAGTGGAGGATACAGCTAGTGGAGGATACAGCTAATGGAGGATACAGCTAAGTGGAGGATACAGCTAATGGAGGATACAGCTAAGTGGAGGATACAGCTAATGGAGGATACAGCTAAGTGGAGGATACAGCTAATGGAGGATACAGCTAATGGAGGATACAGCTAATGGAGGATACAACTAATGGAGGATACAGCTAAGTGGAGGATACAGCTAATGGAGGATACAGCTAATGGAGGATACAGCTAATGGAGGATACAGCTAGTGGAGGATACAGCTAATGGAGGATACATGATACAGCTAAACGGAGGATACAGCTAATGGGGGATACAGCTAATGGAGGATACAGCTAATGGAGGATACAGCTAATGGAGGATACAGGATACAGCTAATGGGGGATACAGCTAATGGAGGATACAACTAATGGAGGATACAGCTAAGTGGAGGATACAGCTAATGGAGGATACAGCTAATGGAGGATACAGCTAATGGAGGATACAGGATACAGCTAAGTGGAGGATACAGCTAATGGAGGATACAGCTAAGTGGAGGATACAGCTAATGGAGGATACAGCTAATGGAGGATACAGCTAAGTGGAGGATACAGCTAATGGAGGATACAGCTAATGGAGGATACAGCTAATGGAGGATACAGGATACAGCTAATGGAGGATACGCTAATGGAGGATACAGCTAAGTGGAGGATACAGCTAATGGAGGATACAGCTAAGTGGAGGATACAGCTAATGGAGGATACAGCTAATGGAGGATACAGCTAAGTGGAGGATACAGCTAATGGAGGATACAGCTAATGGAGGATACAGCTAAGTGGAGGATACAGCTAATGGAGGATACAGCTAATGGAGGATACAGGATACAGCTAATGGAGGATACAGCTAATGGAGGATACAGCTAATGGAGGATACAGCTAATGGAGGATACAGGATACAGCTAATGGGGGATACAGCTAATGGAGGATACAACTAATGGAGGATACAGCTAAGTGGAGGATACAGCTAATGGAGGATACAGCTAATGGAGGATACAGCTAATGGAGGATACAGGATACAGCTAAGTGGAGGATACAGCTAATGGAGGATACAGCTAAGTGGAGGATACGTAGCTAATGGAGGATACAGCTAATGGAGGATACAGCTAAGTGGAGGATACAGCTAATGGAGGATACAGCTAATGGAGGATACAGCTAATGGAGGATACAGGATACAGCTAATGGAGGATACAGCTAATGGAGGATACAGCTAAGTGGAGGATACAGCTAATGGAGGATACAGGATACCGCTAAGTGGAGGATACAGCTAATGGAGGATACAGGATACAGCTAATGGAGGATACAGCTAAAGGAGGATACAGCTAAGTGGAGGATACAGCTAGTGGAGGATACAGCTAATGGAGGATACAGCTAATGGAGGATACAGCTAATGGAGGATACAGCTAAGCGGGGATACAGCTAATGGAGGATACAGCTAATGGAGGATACAGCTAAGTGGAGGATACAGCTAAGTGGAGGATACAGGATACAGCTAATGGAGGATACAGCTAATGGAGGATACAGCTAAGTGGAGGATACAGCTAATGGAGGATACAGCTAATGGAGGATACAGCTAAGCGGGGGATACAGTTAAGTGGAGGATACAGCTAATGGAGGATACAGCTAAGTGGAGGATACAGCTAGTGGAGGATACAGCTGATGGAGAATACAGCTAATGGAGGATACAGCTAAGCGGGGGATACAGCTAATGGAGGATACAGCTAAGCGGGGATACAGCTAAGTGGCGGATACAGCTAATGGAGGATACAGCTAAGTGGAGGATACAGCTAATGGAGGATACAGCTAATGGAGGATACAGCTAAGCGGGGGATACAGTTAAGTGGAGGATACAGCTAATGGAGGATACAGCTAATGGAGGATACAGCTAAGTGGAGGATACAGCTAAGTGGAGGATACAGCTAATGGAGGATACAGCTAATGGAGGATACAGCTAAGTGGAGGATACAGCTAATGGAGGATGCAGCTAAGTGGAGGATACAGCTAAGTGGAGGATACAGCTAATGGAGGATACAGCTAATGGAGGATACAGCTAAGTGGAGGATACAGCTAATGGAGGATACAGCTAAGTGGAGGATACAGCTAATGGAGGATACCGCTAATGGAGGATACAGCTAATGGAGGATACAGCTAATGGAGGATACAGCTAAGTGGAGGATACAGCTAATGGAGGATACAGCTAATGGAGGATACAGCTAAGCGGGGGATACAGCTAAGTGGAGGATACAGCTAATGGAGGATACAGCTAATGGAGGATACAGCTAATGGAGGATACAGCTAAGCGGGGGATACAGCTAAGTGGAGGATACAGTTAAGCGGGGGATACAGCTAAGTGGAGGATACAGCTAATGGAGGATACAGCTAATGGAGGATACAGCTAATGGAGGATACAGCTAATGGAGGATACAGGATACAGCTAAGTGGAGGATACAGCTAAGTGGAGGATACAGCTAAGTGGAGGATACAGCTAATGGAGGATACAGCTAATGGAGGATACAGCTAATGGAGGATACAGGATACAGCTAAGTGGAGGATACAGCTAAGTGGAGGATACAGCTAATGGAGGATACAGCTAGTGGAGGATACAGCTAATGGAGGATACAGCTAATGGAGGATACAGCTAATGGAGGATACAGGATACAGCTAAGTGGAGGATACAGCTAATGGAGGATACAGCTAATGGAGGATACAGCTAA
>CM031617.1:16103492-16105992 GCA_018398815.1 Conus ventricosus
ACTCACCTGTGAGAGAGGACTAAAACCGGTACAGGATACCCACCAGTGACAGAGGACTGATACCGGTACGGGATAATCACCAGTGATAGAGGACTAATACCGGTACAGGATACTCACCTGTGAGAGAGGACTAAAACCGGTACAGGATACCCACCAGTGACAGAGGACTGATACCGGTAAAGGATAATTGCCAGTGATAGAGGACTATTACCGGTACAGGATACTCACCTGTGAGAGACGACTAAAACCGGGTACAGGATACTCACCAGTGATAGAGGACTAATACCAGTACAGGATACTCACCAGTGATAGAGGATTAATACCGGTACAGGATACTCACCTGTGAGGGAGGACTAAAACCGGTACAGGATACTCACCAGTCATAGAGGATTAATACCGGTACAGGATACTCACCAATCATAGAGGATTAATACCGGTACAGGATACTCACCAGTAATAGAGGACTAATACTAATACAGGATACTCACCAGTGATAGAGGACTAATACCAATACAGGATACTCACGAGTGATAGAGGACTATTACCGGTACAGGATACTCACCAGTGATAGAGGACTAATACCGGTACAGGATACTCACCGGAGATAGAGGACTGATACCGGTACAGGATACTCACCAGTGAGAGAGGACTAATACCGGGTACAGGATATTCACCAGTGAGAGAGGACTAATACCGGCACAGGTTACTGACCAGTGATAGAAGGCTGAATGACGGTAAAGGATACTCACCAGTGAGAGAGGACTAAAACCGGTAAGGGATACTCACCAGTCATAGAGGATTAATACCGTACAGGATACTCACCAGTGAGAGAGGACTAATACCGGTACAGGATACTCACCAGTGAGAGAGGACTAATACCGGTACAGGATACTCACCAGTGATAGAAGGCTGAATGACGGTACAGAATACTCACCAGTGATAGAGGACTGATGCCGGGTACAGGATACTCACCAGGGATAGAGGACTGATACCGTACAGGATACTCACCAGTGAGAGAGGACTAATACCGGTACAGGATACTCCACCAGGGATAGAGGACTGATACCGGTAACGGTACAGGATACTCACCAGTGAGAGAGGACTAATACCGGTACAGGATACTCACCAGTGATAGAGGACTAATACCGGCACAGGATACTCACCAGTGATAGAGGACTAATACCGGTACAGGATACTTACCTATCAGAGAGGACTAAAACCGGTAAGGATACTCACCAGTGAGAGAGGACTAAAACCGGTACAGGATACTCACCTGTGAGGGAGGACTAATACCGGTACAGGATACTCACCAGTGATAGAGGGCTAAACCAGTACAGGATACTCACCAGTGATAGAGGACTAATACCGGCACAGGATACTCACCAGTGATAGAGGACTTATACCGGTACAGGATACTCACCAGTGATAGAGGACTAATACCGGTACAGGACCCTCACCAGTGATAGAGGACTAATACCGGAACAGGATACTCACCAGTGAGAGAGGACTGATACCGGTACAGGATACTCACCAGTGAGAGAGGACTAATACCGGTACAGGATACTCACCAGTGAGAGAGGACTAATACCGGTACAGGATACTCACCAGTGATAGAGGACTAATACCGGTACGGGATCCTCACCAGTCATAGAGGACTAATACCGGTACAGGATACTCACCAGTGATAGAGGACTGATACCGGTACAGGATACTCACCAGCAACGATGGGCACAATGTTCTCCAGTGCGACCAGCAGAGTCTCCCAGGTTGGGGTACAACTTCTTGCTGATAACCACAAGCCGTGCCCTGAAGTCTGGGTCACCATTGCGGAAGAACCAGACCCGTCTGACAAACAAACAAACAGCGAGGCTGTGAGCGTGGGCAATATCTCATCGTCTGAAGCTTATTTCATCAACAGAGTGGTGGAACGTGGGCAATATCTCATCCCCTGAAGGTTATTTCATCAACAGAGTGGTGGAACGTGGGCTATATCTCATCCCCTGAAGCTTATTTCATCAACAGAGTGGCAGAACGTAGGCAATATATCAACATCTGAAAACTAGTCTAACGCGAGGGGAGTCTGTGTTACAGACTCGTTTTGGGGATCTTTCGATGTACAGTAATCACTGATGCTGAGTTTAAACTTTGCATTTCAATTCTCTCCCTTTGTTCTATTTTTATAGTGTTTCAGCCCTGGTATGGCTTTTGTAGTCGGCAGGACTCACAGCAACATGATTTGGTTTGATTTGAAGGAGTCTGGGCAATGAATGGGGTTTGATTTGAAGGAGTCTGGGCAATGAATGGGAAGTGTGCACAATGTTTTTATGCTTACTGATTATTTCACCATTACAGTGGGGAAGTGTGCACAATGTTTTTATAGCTTACTGATTATTTTACCATTACAGTGGGGAAGTGTGTGCGATGTTTTATGCTTACTGATTATTTTACCATTACAGTGGGGAAGTGTGTGCGATGTTTTTATACTTACTGATTATTTCAC
>CM031617.1:16110992-16115992 GCA_018398815.1 Conus ventricosus
GGTGTTGTCTGGATGTGTGTACGGTTTTAGCTCGGAGTTGACAGGGGTGGCGGAGCTTGATTCCGCCTGGTTTTCTCCATACCCGTCACCCTCTTGAAGTCTCGCCGTTCTTTCGTCATTCGCGTCACCTCTGATGTCAGCAGATGCCTGCCTTCGTATACCAGCCTCTGACTCCTCGTGCAGCTGACGTAATATCTCCAGTCCTCGTTCGACATCGTCATCCGCGGTCAGGTCAGCTTTCTGCTGTTCCAGCTGTCGGTCTTTCTCTGCCGACTCGTTGAGTTTGTCGTCATCCGTCAACGACCCCTGCCCTTGGTGGAGGGCAAGGTTGCTTTCTCTGCTGTTGCTCCTGTCTTCGTGGTAGCCAGGGATCTGGGGTGGTCATATAGATCGAGGTTTTCATGATCAGGCGGAGGACGGCTTTCTTCCACAGCCGTGGGGGAAGGAGGTCTGGCATTTCCGACATGTACGTGAGGATATGCAGGCTGGTCCCCATGGTGAGCACTGACGTCGCCAACCTTCTCTTGCTGAGAACGACTCCTCTTCGCTTCTTCCGCCTGGTGGCTTGCCTGGTGGCCTCCACTGACCTTGACCTGGTCGTCGTCACCTGACCAGGTCTGACCGGCAGGGAAGTTTGACTGGGATTGGATAGTTGGTGCGTGAGGCTGCGATGGATAATTCGCTTGGTGGGTTTGCGGTTGATAGTTCGTCCTGTATCCTGGATGCTGGTCCCGTGTCTGAAGTTGGAGGGAAGGGGTTTCGTATGTCGGGTGGTAATCTTCAGGTTTTTTGAAGTGGTAGAGGGGGTAGGGGGAGGAGATCTTTCTCTGCCGTGGCGTAAGGTCCACCTGAAGCAGGTTTGTATTCTGTTCGTTGGGTCGGTTGATGCGGTCTCTATCCATTCCTAGGAAATGGTCATTGATCTTCTGCAGTTCCTGGGGGATTAGACCATGCTCTGAGTTGACTGGGGGGGGGGGGGGGGGGGGGGGGGGGGGGGGGGTGTAGGAAATCCTGTCAGTGGTCTGGTGTTGAAACCAGCTGTATCTGATAGTGGTGGTGAGGGGGTTTCTTCATCGTATTGAAAATGGCGTTGTTCTGGGTTTTATCGTTGTAGATATTGTTGATCTGACATATTGCGAATGATGTTTCTGTCGTAGCAGTTGTTAACGTTTTGTTGTTTTTGATGGTCTTGTTCTTGCGGTGATGAAGAATGGGGTTGTGGTATTGAGGATGGTGTATATGTTATTGAATAGAGTTGTCGATACTTGAAACTAAGAGTTCTGGTTTGGGACGAAGCACGTTACTGAATCTTGTTGTTGTCGCTGCTATTCATTTGTTGGTACATTGAACATTAACCAATACCACAGGATGGTGTGTATCATTTTATCTGCCGCTATTTCTGTATTTCTTTCCTTCTGTTGTTCTGTCAGAGTATGAACAATAGTCTACTTTTAACTACGCTCTGGCGTTTCTACTTCTACAACTGCTACTGCCGTCGTTGCCGCTGCTGCGCGTTGGACAGCCGGTGTGTGATGTCCTAACTGACGTCACAGCACTCTGTGACGTGGCCTGTGACGTCCAAAGAGGTTATGTTCTTCACACCGTGCCGCCTGGTCTGTGTAAACGTCTGGCACCACCACCAGACGGCATCTCTGCCATCAAACAAGGAACACATCAACCCATCAGCCCCTGATCAAGTCTTGTAGATGCACAGAAAGTTATCATCGTGCGCATGGGCACATCACACACACACACACACACACACACACACACACACACACACACACACACACACACACACACACACACACACACTAAATACAGCATACAATTCTTCATTCTTTGAAATAGCAACCTGGCAAACACTAACAAAAAAGGAGAATGGAGTGGGAGGTAAGCTGGGAATGAAGGACTGTGTACAGCGACAGTGACAGTCGAAGTCTGTCATGAGCATGGAAAAGTTTGTATCCCATGACCGGAGTCGAATTTCCATTCCTTGAGGAGATTCAATGAAGCGTAAAGCTAAATACAAATACTACCAGGATTTAATGTGGCATAAAGGTAACTCAGGATGTATTTGGAATATTTTCAACAAACTGACCTTTAAGGATATTCGAAATCAGGAATTAATGCGAAAGACATATTCCTCAGACATGATTAACGATTACTTTATAAATATAACAGATAACTTGATAACAAACGATGCGTGAAAAGATAATGATCTACAATCTTCATCAGAATATTGTTCATCTCGAAATATTGAGTACAAGGTGTTCATTCCTGTCCTGTCAAGTACCGGAAGTTTATGCAGCGCTTCAATCCCTTAAACACTCAAATTCAAAAGATCTGCAGGAATCAGACGGCAGCATAATCAAAATATCTGCGCCTATGATGTCTGCAACTCTGTGTAGAATCTTTGCATTGAAAGAAATAATGTTCCAGCAAGCACAAGCAAGGCCACTGTTCAAAGTGGGTAATCCCAAGAATACTTCCAATTACAGGCTAATATGAATCCTGTCAGTATTATCAGCGCCACAAAGAAGCATACTAAAAAAACAAAAGCGCACACTAATCCCTCTAAATAAATACAGCTTGATTCTTACAAGTCAGTCTGCATTTAGGAAACTCCTTCTTTTCACACAGCACTAATGCAAAGGATCGATAAGTTGCTTTTAATTATAAATAAAAGTAAATGAACAGATGTTATTTCCGTAGACTTTGCGAAGACTTTGTTATTAATAACTGTCAAACGAGCGCAACCTCTCACAAAGGACCTTAAAGCATTTTAGACGAGAAGAATGCCGCACGTAGTGGAGAACTAGGTAATCGGCCTATTAGCTGTAGCGCTCTCACCTAGCGCATGTGGTCGCACTGTATCAAGGAGGCTGAAGTGGCTTTGTAAACAGACCTTGAAGAACAGGAGTCGTGTGCTCGTTCAGTTGGTATTGCTGTGGGGCACTGTGTTGATGTTGTCTGGCTAGTTGAATGCGCGTGGACGTCGTTGTCGCAGCTCCTATAGGATAATTACTGTGTGAAAGTGGCCTCCAAAGTCGGCGGGAGTATTAAATGTCCATTTGGTGCGAAGTGGTTGTTTGCCAAGCTATTTTGTAGGGATGTGTGTAAATCATGATATGTGGAAGACTGTAGCTAGAGGGGAATTCATCGTGCATGTGACCAAGGTGGTAGAGAAGCAACATGGACAAAAGGCATGGACCGAAGGCGCATCCATGGTGTTCATCCCTATATAAACTGAATGGAGAACATGGTGTTCATCCCTATATAAACTGAATGGAGAACATGGTGTTCATCCCTATATAAACTGAATGGAGAACATGGTGTTCATCCCTATATAAACTGAATGGAGAACATGGTGTTCATCCCTATATAAACTGAATGGAGAACATGGTGTTCATCCCTATATAAACTGAATGGAGAACATGGTGTTCATCCCTATATAAACTGAATGGAGAACATGGTGTTCATCCCTATATAAACTGAATGGAGAACATGGTGTTCATCCCTATATAAACTGAATGGAGAACATGGTGTTCATCCCTATATAAACTGAATGGAGAACAAGAGATGGGGAGAACAAGGGAACAACACACATGACAGGAAGAACAAGATACGAGAGAGAGAAGAGTGAGCAGGGCAGAGCATGTTAAAAGAAACGTGGTCTGGGCGACAGAAGTGGCAGCAAGGTGTTAGGCGTAAAAGACAAGCTGCGAAAGAAAGACTGAGCTGGAAACCCAGAGGTGGGCGAAAAAGACAAAGAAGAAGATTCAGTTGTCGAGTCTGTAGAGACAACCCCGGAGACCCGGTCCTGGAACCTGGTGCTAGACAAAGGCGTCACCACCACTAAGTGCTGAAGGAAATTCGAAGTGACTTTTTCGAGAACTGTGGTGTGGTGTGCAAATGTGTGTGTGTGTGTGTGTGTGTGTGTGTGTGTGTGTGTGTGTGTGTGTGTGTGTGTGTGTGTGCGTGTGCGCGCGCGCGCGCGCGTGCGTGCGCGTGCGTGCGTGCGTGCGTGCGTGCGTGCGTGCGTGCGTGCGAGCGTGCGTGTGTGTGTGTTAGTGCGTGTGTGTGTAAATCTGGCCCAGGAAGAAGCCTTTTTTTAATTTTTAAAAAAAAACCGGGATTAGGAAGTATTGATCTCTTATGTTTAGGTTTTCCCTTTTTGTGTAATTGGACTTTTCATGTGTATTTTTCATGTGTAATTGTAAGTAACGTAAAAACTATATTTCTTGTGCTCAGACGCGTTAGAAGAGAAGCGAATGCGTGACACCCAATTATCACAGAGAGGTGAATGTTTGGGATGGGGATGGCCATGTGGTTCTGGAGGCTGAAGGCATTTCTATCTGGCTATGTATCTGTCTGTCTGTCTGTCTGTCTAACTATCAATCTACCTGTCTGTCTGTCTGTCTATCTATCTATGTTGGTTGTTCTCACAGATACGAGTGGTGTTGGGGTCCCTGTCTCCAAGCCTTGCATTTCTTTTTCATTTCAGTGTATAATTGCTGTCTGCGTTATTTTCACGTGTCACACGTATCAACGTTTGAAGAGGAAAAAAAAGAGTTCAGGCAATGTTTGTTTTTAATTTGTCATAAATCGATCTTTAACACAAAAATAACACGATGGTGGATTGATGACATGATGATGCTAACAGAACACGGATCGTTGACGTGACTCCCGACAACGGTTATTTTCAACAAAAAGAACATAAAGCAGCTGTTAAGGGTATCATTGAGTATATGGCCTGGACAAAAACAATCAACTAATCAATGTTCTTTGACACATTTGTGTGTGTATCATTGAGTATATGGCCTGAACAAAAACAATCAACTAATCAATGTTCTTTGACACATTTGTGTGTGTGTGTGTGTGGTGTGTGTGTGTGTGTGTGTGTGTGTGTGTGTGTGTGTGTGTGTGTGTGTGTGTGTGTGTGTGTGTGTGTGTGTGTGTGTGTGTGATTTCTTTTTGTATATGAGGGATTGTTGAAA
>CM031617.1:16125992-16168492 GCA_018398815.1 Conus ventricosus
CGGGGATCTACCGAGATGGGGATCTACCGAGACGGGGATCTATCGAGATGTACCCGGTGGAGTAGAGGGAAAGAGATGTAGAGATGGGGATTGCCACAGAGGTATGTAGAGAGAAAGAAAGTATGCAGCGAGCAGAAAAGTCATGGAGATGGTGAGTACCAGCCCAGTGGGAATAAGTCTCTTCTGCCCCCTTCCCCCTCCCGCATATAAATGATTCAATAAGCTATTTAATGATAAAGCTGCATTCGCACTGAGGGAGGATATATGTGTAGGTGTTTTCATAAAACAGAGCAGAAACAAGGGGACAGAACAAAAACAAGGGGTCGGGGGTAGCTGTGCTCAATGGAGGAAGCAGACGTGTTTTCATTCGGTGCTGTCAGTAGTTAATGATTTTAGTCAATTTCTGAAGCTGACGAGGTACCAAGATGCTTCCAGAGTGACAGCAGACTTACTGCCAACACCCACAACCATTTTGGATCCTTCAATTGTGATGTATCAGTGATTTTTTTATGTGAAAACATGTGGAATAGTAACTTTGTTTACTTCTGACGTCATATGGCCGGGCGCGGTAAACGTAAAAATAGAAAGGATACAGACTCTTCTCAGTCAGGTTCCAGTGTTTCTGACTTGTCACTATTGAAGGACAGTGACAAGAAAGACGGGCAGGCAAGTTCTAAGAAGCAAAAGGCACTGTCGAGTTCGCAATTGGATCTATCGCAATCTATTTGTCAAGAAGATACCATGGCAGCCCAAGAGGAGAAGGGAGAGAGCTCGTGTAAGACGGACTGTAACATGTCAGACACGGTTTTTTCCCCTGACCAGTCTCTCATCACCCTTGCAGATGTTATGGAGAAATTGTGCAAGATAGACAGAGAAGTTGCGAAACTGACATTTACCGTTGACGAACTTCGTGGTGCCGTTTTTGAAGTTCGAGAAGAAAATAAAGAACTACGAAAGGAGGTGACGGAAGTCAGAGAGAGGGAGGAGGCTCTACGACAGCAACTGACCGAGGCGAGACATCTGGCGGAGGTAGCTGACCGACGAGCGGAGGACCTCTCGGCATACGTCAGGCGCAACAATATGCGTATCTACGGGGTGGCAGAGGGCAGTGCCCAATCTCAGCAGCAATGCGAGGACAAGGTGCTAGCTCTCTTCCGAGACAAGCTGAGCCTAAACGTAGGCCGGGACGACATCGAAGCTGTCCATCGGGTTGGTCAGAGACGATCCGGACCTTCTGCCTCTTCCAGTGATGTCAAGCCTAGAGGTATTGTCATTCGATTTATTTCACGCCGCGTTCGTGATTCTGTTCTGTATGCAAGAAAAGGGCTGAAGGGCACAAAAGTAGTCTTCGTCGAAGATCTGACACCAAGGGCGTACTCTCTCACGTGTACAGTCAAAAGTGACACATCGGTGTGTGCACAGGCATGGACGAGAAATGGACAGGTTATTATGAAGACACGCAGCGGAAAGATAGTCCATGTTCAGTCCATTGCAGACCTTAAAAAACCAGATCAACGTGCTGTGTGGTCAAAACGCCAGTAGATTAAGCCTAGCCTAAACATAAATAGATAACATACCTAGCCCGATCGCAGATTTTTTTTTTTCCATGTTTTTGTCGTCTGCCAGATTTACTGATTTAGGCCTACTCCGTACGATGCCTACCCTAGCCCAGTCTATTCAGTTCAGTTCAGTTCAGTTCACTTGGGACTTTGATAGCCTCACAGCTTTTTGTGTCCCAATCATCATATTTCATAAACATTGGTTGCTTAATGCATGCATATGCTCAGGATATATTTTAATCTATTCTATCAATCAAATTGAAATTTTAACATATTTAACTCAGCGTTAGTATCCAGAAGGTTTTTAAAAGTATTCAAATCTTTTGCTTTTTTAATATGTGCAGGTAGTTTGTTCCAATACGGTGCCACTCTGTTACTAAATGAAAATTTTCTAATATTAGTGCGACAATATTTAATTTGGATTTTGTTATCAGAATTTCTTGTAATTTGATTAGTGGTTAGTTGAAAAAATGTGTTAAAATTTGTACTGTTAAGTCCCTTAAATAGCTTGTAAGTCTCAATCAAGTCTCCCCTTATTCGTCGGAACTTTAACGATGGTAAATTTAACCTTCGCAATCTATCTGCATAACTAACATATTTGAATTCCTTAATTAACAAGGTGGCTCTTTTTTGTACTTTCTCAATACTTGCTGATTGCCTTTTTAAATAAGGGCTCCATATCACATTTCCATACTCCAGGTGGGGTCTAACTAATGCCTTATATAGTAATGTAAAAACTTCAGTATCCAAATATGAAAAAGACCGTCTGATTATGCCGAGCATTTTATTTGCTTTCATCATTACACTGTTTATGTGCTTGTCAAATTTCAGACTGCTATCAAACATTACACCAAGATCTTTTTCTTCTGAAACGGAATCAACATCTGAGACAGCATCATTATATTTCATAGTATATGTATACTCCGGATTATTTTTTCCATAATGTATAACCTTGCATTTCACTGGATTAAAATATAAATTCCATGTTTCACTCCACTTAATTAGATTATCAATATCATCTTGTAATTTAAGATGGTTACTTACAGAATCATGTATTTTCGTATCATCTGCAAATATTTTACATGAACTAATTACACATTCTGGCAGGTCATTTATAAAAACTGTGAACAGAATAGGTCCAAGAATACTTCCCTGCGGAATACCGCTTACAACATCTATATTTGAAGAATAATTATTTCCAACTTTCACCCTTTGTACTCGATTAGAAAGAAAACTCTTAATCCAGTTGTATATATTCCCATTTATACCATACCCTTCTATTTTTTTTAACAATCGGTAGTGGGGCACAGAGTCAAAAGCTTTCCTAAAATCCAAGTAAATTACGTCAAAAGCAAGCCATCATCGATCATATTTGTAAAATCTTCCATTACTTCTAAAAGTTGTGTCATACAAGATTTACCCTGTCTAAATCCATGTTGGCAATCTGAATATAAGGAAAAATCATTCATATGGTTTACTATTGCATCTCTCACAAATGACTCAAGCACTTTGCAAAGGATACAAGTCAGACTTACAGGGCCAGGGCGATAATTTCCTGGGTCAGACCTGGTGCCTTTTTTAAATATAGCAGTTACAGTTGCAAACTTCCAATCACTGGGTACCACTCCTTCACTTATTGATTTATTGAACAGCACACACAAAGGCAATGCTAGTTCTACACATAACTCCTTTAGTACTCTAGCAGGTAAACCATCTGGACCAGAAGCTTTAGATGTTTGTATAGATATGTCATCTTCTTTCCAAAGCCGTACAATGATTTTTTTTTCTTCTTTTCATTCATATTCATTCATTCTTCTTTGATACTTTTTTTCAATATTCTTCATCTGCAAATTGTGTACATGATCTTTTGAGCTGAGAGTGAGGTCGACCTTGGTCAAGTAACCTTGCACTATGCAAATTGAAAGCCTTAGCCAATGAGATGTCAGTGAACCTTGAACCTTGATCTGGTAATCTGGACTGGTAATGTTGGTGCTGACTTGGAATTGTGTTATACTTTACAGCGTTGGTGGATATTTTTTTGCGTTTGGAATTTCAACAGAATTCATTTAAATTTACTATTATGTCCTTTAAAATATCTTTAAAATATCTTACTACTAGAATTGATAAATAGTTAGAACTCAGCCTCTCAAAGATTATTCAAAGGCTTTTTTTTCCCCTTTCTCTAAGGTTGTTTGTTTACTACACTTCCTGTTCCACTTTGTTTTTATCACGTGATCGAAGCAGTCTCGTGGCTAACTCTGCTGTGTTGTTACGACTTGATCTTGATCTTGACTTTTTTTTTTTTTTGCGCTGCTACATCCAGTAGTCTGGCACAAGCGCAGCGGTCGGTATTGCTGACAGGTGCATAGCATAGCCTAGCATGATAAGGCATATTAGGCTTAAAACCTTTGGCCCTCAATTTGAGGTGTGTTTTGTGTGTGTGTGTGTGTGTGGAGTTGCCAGTTTCGTTTTTAACCCGAGGGTTCCTTGGTTTTTGTGTCAACTACTTTTTCTTGGTTTTGGTTCTCTAAAATATGTGGAGAAGATATAGTTTTTCAGAGGTTTATCTAGTTGATTTTTAAAGGCGTTTAATACCAAGTTAACTTGTTGGGTGCTTTTTCTGTGGTCGGCGCTGACATCAGCTCTGGACATCTGCGTCAGAATCTTTTGAGTCCGAGCTTGATTTTGGATGCATGCGCGCACAGACTGGTCCTCGGTTTGTGCTCTCGTTCGAGGGAGTGGGAAGATCGGCGCGGGTAATTTGTTTGTGCATCTTTCTTTTGCTTTGACTAACTCTTGTCAGAAACGAGTCAGGTTATTTTGTTTGTTTGTTTTTTGGTCTGATACAAAGTAGACTCAGTTGTGTAATGTGGTGTGAAGGCAGTAGACCCGGATAATACCGTATTCCTTTTGTTACTTTGTTATGCTTGTGTTGATGCTTGTTGAGTGTGTGTCGTGTGTGTGCTGTGAAGCTGAAAGTTGTGAAGGAGTGGGCAATGGAGAGATGTTTTTTCAAGACCAATCATTGAAATTTTATTATTTTCTTTGTCAAGGTCTTGGTCATACATGGATCTGTCAAAATATCTACAGTGTTTCTTTTCTAATGTTTGCTTTTGCTTCCGAAATGGCGTTGATCAAAGATTCTTTTAAAATTTGTACGTACAATTGTAATGGGCTTAATAACTCTTGTAAAAGAAAGGATGTTTTTGATTTTCTACGAAAGAAAGAAGCCCATATTTATTGTCTCCAAGAAACTCACATGACTCTTCAGAATGAAAACTTTATTAGAACCAGTTGGGGCTACAATGTTTGGCTCAGTGGTCAGAAACCAATAGAAATGGTGTTGCTGTTCTATTCAATAATAACTTTGAATACAAAGTTTTTGATGTTATTAGAGACCAGGAGGATGCTATGTTATCATGAATATTGAAATCCTCAAGACAGTGGTGATAACCGAGTTTTTTGAAAAAATTGCAGAATTTATTGAAAACATTGGAATGAGCATGTCATTGTTGCAGGGGATTGGAATTGTTTTTTGAACGTGGAACTTGATGTTCGTAATTACGCTAGTACAGAGAGGCGTCCAAGAACACGGAGAAAGATAAATGATATTATGACTCAACACAATCTTTTAGATATTTTTAGAGAAATGTATCCTGATAAACGAAAATATACATGGCGCAAATTTAACTCCGTTAAACAAGCAAGGCTCGACTACTTTCTGATAAGCGATCAACTTTCAGCTAAAGTCAATGATATCCATGTTGAACCTGGGTATAGATCTGATCATTCTTTTGTGACGTTAGCATTGAAAAAGGAAGAATTTAAGCGAGATAGACCCTTCTGGAAATTCAATAATAGCTTACTAAAAGATAAAAAATATATTAAAGAAATCAAGACGGTCATAACTGATGTTAAGAAACAATATGCAGTGCCTGTTTATGACTTCGAAAACATCGACAGTATCTCATCTGAAGACTTGGCCTTTAAGATTGGTGACCAGCTCTTCTTTGAAACACTTTTACTTGAAATAAGAGGAAAAAACTATATCATACTCTACTTTTAAAAAGAAAGAAGATAATAAACGTGAAGTTGATCTTGAAAAAAGAATTAGTCAGCTGGAATCAAATCTCCAGGGAGAAGATATTGCCCCACTGGAAGATCTCAAGGTAGAATTACAAGAATTAAGAGACAAAAGAATTCAAGGCATGGCTGTTAGATCCAAGGCTCACTGGATCTGTAAAGGAGAAAAGTTAATAGATATTTCTGCAATATGGAAAATAGAAACTATTTAGACAAAACTATGCCTTATCTAGAAAAAAATGATGGAAACACTTTAACTGACCAAGAAGGCATCTTGAAAGAAGTACAGAGTTATTATGAAGAATTATATTCCCCCCAGATTGTAACAAATTTAGACATAGACCCTGTTGATTCTCTTGAAGCTCCAGTATTGACAGATAAAGATAGTGTGAGCATCGAGAGATTGGTCATCCTTCGGGAAGCAGCCATTGCACTAAAAAATATGAAAAATTTCAAAAGCCCAGGTCCAGATGGATTTACAGTAGAATTCTACAAATTTTTCTTTTCTGATTTAGGTACATTTCTTGTGCGTTCTATTAATGAAGGATTCAAAACAGGCCAGTTATCTATTACTCAACGCCAAGGCACTATTACTTGCATCCCAAAAGACGGTAAGCCAAAGCGATTCATTAAAAACTGGCGTCCCATTTCCCTTCTAAATGTAGCATATAAGATAGCCTCTGCATGTATTGCGAATCGGCTAAAGAGCGTTTTACACAAAATTATACATGAAAGCCAAAAAGGCTTCCTAAAAGGCCGCTACATAGGGGAAAATATTCGCCTAATCTATGACACATTAATATATGCAGAAAAAAAAAACATTCCTGGTCTATTATTTGCGATTGATTTTGAGAAAGCGTTCGATAGTGTATCTTGGATCTTTTTACAGAAATGTTTACGATTTTTCAAATTTGGCCCTGATATGATAAGATGGATAAGCACTTTTTTATACAAATATTTCCACATGTGTGTTTGTCAATGGTCAGTATTCCTCTTGGTTCTCCATAAAAAGAGGAGTAAGACAAGGCAACCCAGCCTCACCTTAACCTTTATCTCATTTGTGCTGAAATTCTGTCAATCATGATGCGTACTAACACTAATATCAAAGGGTTAACCATCAATGGTAGAGAGGCTCTGATTTCTCAGTTTGCTGATGATACTACTCTATTTCTGGATGGAAATGAAAGATCATTCATCGAAGCTGTATCGGCCTTAACTAGCTTTTCAAGAATGTCTGGGCTAAAAATAAATTTTGATAAAAGTCAAGTAGTATGACTTGGACGAAGAAGAAACTGTGGGATTCAGTACATGAGAGACAAAAACTTCATTTGGGACCCCGGAATATTTAAAATTCTAGGAATCAAGTTTTCAACAGATACCAACTCTATAGTTAGACTTAATTATGAAGACAAATTCAATGCCCTGAAAAGAATGATGAATTATTGGAAAAAACGTCAACTAACTCCTTTTGGGAAAATAACAGTAATCAAAACACTAGTATTTTCAAAAATTGTGCATCTCTTAATTAATCTACCAGACCCCCCTGACAACTTCCTAACCTCCTTAGAAAAAGAGCTTTATTCCTTTCTTTGGAATGAAAAACAAAGTAAAATTTAAAAAGTCTATAGTGTGTAAAGAACATAGTAAAGGTGGTTTGAGAATGCTTAATATTAAATCGTTTCTGTCAGCGATGAAAATCAGTTGGTTGAAAAGACTGATGGAGGAATCCACGTGGAAAGAGTTTACTATTAATATGATACCAGAGTTAAAAATGTTACAAAACTTTGGCATTGAATATGCAAACACTATACAACAAAGAGTTGATAATCCTTTCTGGAAGGATGTACTAAAGCATTATAAGAAAATAGCTGCAAAGTCTTGTCCAGATTCAGTTGATGAATTCATGTCTGAATGTATTCACTACAATCCTAATATTCTAAGGGGAAGAAAACCTGTGTTTCTACAAGAATGGTCTGACCATGACATTTTTTTCATTAAACAACTAATTAATGATCATGATAACTTGATGAACTATAATGAGTTCTGTAACAAGTATCCAGATACAAGAACTAATTTCCTTACATGTGCAGGCATTCTGAATGCGATTAGATCTTATGGTAGAAAGCGTAACATAACATTAACAAGCAGATATAAATGCATAGACAACAAAGCATGGTTCTATATTAAAAAAGGCAACAAATTTGTACAAAATATATTAAATGATTATAACGTTGACCCAACTTGTGTACAAAAATGGAACAGTGTATTTGATAATTTAAGTTGGGAACACATTTTCTCTCACTGTTACAAAACATCTCTTGATTCACAGTTAAGATGGTTCCAAATCAGACTTATACATAGGCTCCTTCCAACACAAAGATATTTATTTCTACGAAATATTATAAACTATCCAATGTGCAATTTTTGTGAACAAGAGGAGCAGTCGATAATTCACATGATTTGTGATTGTGAAGTTGTCCAACAGTTCTGGACCCAATTTCAATTATTGTTAAGAGACAAATGCCAACACGCTGAAAACTTTCTGCTGGATAGGGAACTGATCATGTTTGGAACAAAAACAAATGTAAAGAATGATCAAGTAACAGATCTGATAATACTACTAGCAAAATTTTATATATACAAATGCAAACTACAAAATGTAAAACCAGAAATCAGGGCCTTTCTGCCTCTTTTGAAAAACAGACACATGACTGAGCAATGTGCATCATCTATCAATGGAAACAGACATGACTTTGATGAAAAATGGTTTATGTATCTGCCTTTGTTTAGTTAAGATTTTCTTGATGTAGCAAATATGATTAATAATCTCATTACATGTCAAAATGTAATACTGATTGTGTAAAGACCGATGTGGTACTCTACTTAAGATAGGGAGTGAGAGATTGAACTAGAAAGAGAGAGACAAAGCTCTAGAGAGAGAAAAAAGAGAAGGCGAGAATGTGTATGATGCGTAGTGATCTGAACTAGGTAGTAAAATTAAAAGAGAATGACAGAATATGTCCATTTCTTGACCAACTGTGTGTTATTATATATATGCTATATTGCTGAATACTATGTCTATACATCTAAGCTTGTCCATTCTTAGGATATGCCTCTATACGGTACCCATATAACTTTCGATTAACTATTTCGGCCCAGGGTCAGTGGTGTGGGGTGACTACCATCAGGAGACTACCACCCTGTCTCCACCACCTATTTCAATGTATTCATGAGGATTGTTGCAACTTCTTTCCTCTAGCTGCCCATTCTGCCCCTATACTCGTAAATCTGTGACATAAAGAACTGTGTGTGGGTGTGTCTGTGTCTGTGGTGTGTGAGGATACTGGGCTTGTTTTTTTTTTTTTTTTGCTTTTTTTCCCCTTCAATTTTATATATGTAAAGTTATGGATATACTATGTTATTACTTTATCCTTGTCCCCTTTTGCCTTGATTGGTCTTTGTCTGATGCATATAAAAAAAAAAGAAACCTCTTCAACCGAATCCCATTCACTTACTAATACGTACAACTAAATTCTTGAATTTAAAATCATTGTGAATGGATCATGACTGATAATGTGATATAACAAATGCTTATGTTGAAGAAGGAAATAAAATGTTTGGAAAGAAAAAAAAAACACAAGGGGTCACCCATGTTACAGAAGGGGTTTAAGGGTGACTCTTTGAAAAGACTGAAAAACAGACTAAATAAGATTTAAAGTGTGTGTGTGTGTGTGTGTGTGTGTGTGTGTGTGTGTGTGTGTGTGGGCGTGTGTTCTGCATGTCCCCAAATATCACACTTCCATTCACACAGTCACCACTTCCACCTCTGTAAACATGACAACTGACTGACATCTTGAAATATAGTGGGCAAAGACCAATGATCACATATAATATTTCATACAACACAATTCCAATGTCAATTTACGAGTTAGGTAAATGCTATTCAGCACACACGAGAAGGAAAACAAACCAGAATGAGTTATTCTTTTTTTTTTCAACGTCACTTGTAGTTTAAAAGTCTCTATCTTTGACCCAATCAGAAGTTAACAGATCAATTGCCCTGAAGAACCACTACACTCGCGAAGTCGGATCTTTCATACAAATGATCATCGTTCGTTGTGCAAGAAAATGGGAGAATAATGTTTCTTTCAGAGTTCTTCATTCAAGATCATTTTTTCGGACTATCCCTCACAAGAAATATTTCACGACACAAATATTTCAGGATATATTTCTCATAGTCATAATTTTCTCTGGCACAACACAGTCCTTACGAAATTCTCCACAGTCAGATTCAGATGAGTTGATATCATACGGTCGGTTTCTTCAAGTTCAGAACATCTTAACTGTACACATTACCATGACCTTGGGCAGCACCACAGTTCATAGGGTGTCAATAACAGGAAACGCCCGCGCTAGAAAGATAGCGCCCCAACAGGTTAGGACCAGGGTTGACTCGGTCATCCACCCTAGACAGGACGCCATTACTGATGTCGCTCCCTCACTGACCAGATGGATCGGACAGCTCCCCATGTATGAAGCAAGTCCATGTAACCACACTCAATTTTTCTTAGTAATAATCATAAGAGTAAGAACAATGTACTCTGCACAAAATTCTGTGGATTACTTCGAATTCGAACTCCAGCTGAACAGATCTATCCTCGGGCACATTGTGAGTCGTCCCACTGTCGCTGATGCTGGCTACACCTTGACACTGGCTTCTTTCTTACTTAGTCAGAACTTTCACAACTTTCTGCGTCAAACTCAAAAACAAATCGATTGTCATCTGGCGCACAAAGGAAATAGATTCATATGCAGCCAATCCTTCACAATAACTGTATCATTTATTTACGCCTACGATCAGGCTTCGCTGAATCCGCAGTCAGTTCACCGAATGCCCGTTGGAAAAAAAAAAAAAAAAAGCAACGGAGTTTCGGTGCATGTTGGTTGTCAAAGCAACGGAGTTTCGGTGCATGTTGGTTGTCAGTCTCCCCCCCCCCCCCCCCCCCCCCCCCCCAGATCTAACTCCAATTGATCCACAGGGCCAACCACCGATGTTGCTATGGGAAATAATAGCAATTTATCAATCTAATTTGATAACAATTGATTACAAGATTTTACATCCGTTTATTTTCATCATTTTTACGTACGAAAAGAGACTGCATTTTCAAAACAAACAAAAATTAATGAAATAGATGAATAAAACAAAGGCGCATCCTTCATATTGAGAAGTTTCTGTCTTTACTGGTTTTCAGCATACACTCCACAATTTAACTTCACAGGCCAATCCAAAAGCATGTATCATTTCAGCCAATAAAAACATAGATAATGAAACCAGCACTAGCTAGCCTTCTCCACAAAAGCAAAAACGGACCAAAATACATCAATTACAACAGAATAAGGAAACAACAGTGTGAGAATGAAAACAGCACATCCGTCACACCAGACAACACGGAAGCTGCAACAGACAGCACGAATTTCTGTCAGTTCCTGCGTCCCGAGGCCCATTTTGTCTGCAGCACCGTGTTGCACTGTTCTCCACTATATATATATATATATATATATATATATATATATATATATATATATATATATATATATATATATACATATATACAATAAACTAATAAATTCCAAGGATAAGTACCGCACCATTCCAGCAACTTACAGAGCAGCTTGGTGTTGCAATGACTGCAAGAAATATTCAGTTATAAACAAAGCTTGCTCTTATGTCTTAGATTAAAGAAATAGGGGGAGATAAGCATTCATATATGCAGTGGCAGATTATTCTGCCTAACTAACAGTATGTGCTTGTGTGGGTGTGGGTGAATGGGGAAAAATAAAATAAATGCTTCTCAAAATGAGGCTTCAGAAAGTTTATAGCCCTCCAAGGGGGAGACGATCTCCAATGGGGAGAAAACCCACTAACACATAACTCCTGGTCAGATATATATATATATATATATATATATATATATATATATATATATATATATATATATATATATATATATATATATATATATATATATTATCATTATGATCATTATTGTTAGTATCATTATTACTACCATTAGTATTATCACTATTATTAACAATATCACTGTCATTATATATATATATATATATATATATATATATATATATATATATATATATAATATATATATATATATATATATATATATATTATATATAAGGCGCTGTGAGAGAGTGTGAGTTGCAGACGACCGCCCAGTGGTCGTAACGATTTTATTATCACAGCCTACCATGAGGGATGAAAACACTGATCCTCTGCGAAAAAAGAACAAGTTCACCCAGGCTCCTGCCTGACGACACCGTCTATCCCGGGTCCCTCCTCCCGGCCGTAAACACCAACCCCGACCAAACCTGCCAACTTTCAAGTCTTGCCAAGACAAACGGCTCCATTCTGAAAGCTTTTGCTGTGAGGTCGTAAAACTCATCCATTCCAGAGAGAGAATGTGTTCCTGGCTTTGGCAGCGAAATGATGGGGAAGAAAGCGAGGTAACAGGGAAGAAACTCCACTTCGTGCCCACTGCGTTGTCTTTGGCTGGCTGATGTCCCTTGGTTCCTGAATTTTTCCATCATTTGCCTGCACACCCTACCACTCCACACCATCAGTTATCATTACAGTTCTTCTTCTTCTTCTTCTTCTTCTTCTTCTTCTTCTTCTTCTTCTAATTATTATTTAGTATCATCATTATTATTGTTATTATCATTATTGTTGTTGTTTTTATTATTTTTGTTATTATTATTATTATCATCATTGTGGTTCTTGCTGTTGTTGTTCTTATCATCATCATCATCATCATCATCACTTTCATTATCATCATTATGGTTGTCGCTATTGTTATTGCTTTTATCATTATCATTACTCTCATTATGATCATAATCATTATTACTCTTGTTACATTATCATTAATCTTGTCTTTACCAGTAATCCTAGTAGTTGGAGTAAAAAAAGATTTCATTTTTGCTACTATTAGCATCATTACCGTAATTATTATCATTATGATCATCATTATGATCATTATTGTTAGTATCATTATTACTACCATTAGTATTATCACTATTATTAACAATATCACTGTCATTATCATGATTATAACTATAACTATTACAATTGCTATTATCAATATTACCGTCGTGCATCAACATTTTTTTTTTTTTTTACATTTCAATTTAATATGTTTCCCAATTTTTGCGTCATTACTACATTATCATTGTTGTTATTACCATCATCATTATTGTTGTTGTTGTTGTTGTAATTGTTATTATTGTTAGTGTTGTTGTTATACTGTTATTATTATTATTATTATTATTATTATTATTATTATTATTATTATTATTATTGTTATTCTATGATTATAATTTTTACATTTATCATCATTATTATATTTCTTACATTCTGTCTTTCTGTCTTTCCCATGATCTGTATCTTCCTTCTTTTTTCTTTCTTCTTCCTCTTCTCCCCCTCTCCTTCCTCGTCTTTCTTCTTCTTTGTCTTCTTCTTTCTTCTCTCCTCCATTACTATTATCATCATCATTATCATCATCATCATCATTATTATTACTGTTACTATTACTACTGCCATAACTATAAATATTGTTTTCGTTACTATTATTACTAGAATTATCATATTCGTCCGTGTTATTTTGATATTATTATACTACGATCATTATTGATAGATGTTGTAGTGGTAGTAACATTTTCTTTAACTATTATTATTATTATTTTAACCCGTATTGTCTTCCTTCTCAACAGCCTCATTTCCTTTCCACATCCAGTTTGCATCCAATTCGAGATCAGTGACTTTCTCTTCGTCCGTCGTTTTCATCGTCATAGATGTTGTTTGTCTTGCTTGAAGAACACCAAAGAAGTGAAACAGGTCGTGATTGATTTGTAATTTGTTATTTTTTTTTTTCGTTTTTCCGTTTAGCAGTACAGTATTTTTTTTTTTAAATCATGTGTTACTTTCCGCCTGCAGTCCCCTCACTTTGAGACCCAATTCTATGAGTCTTTTGAAATATGTCGTCATCGATAAACCCAATTCTATGAGTCTTTTGAAATATGTCGTCATCAATAAACCCAATTCTATGAGTCTTTTGAAATATGTCGTCATCAATAAACCCAATTCTATGAGTCTTTTGAAATATGTCGTCATCAATAAACCCAATTCTATGAGTCTTTTGAAATATGTCGTCATCGATTAACCCAATTCTATGAGTCTTTTGAAATATGTCGTCATCAATAAACCCAATTCTATGAGTCTTTTGAAATATGTCGTCATCGATAAACCCAATTCTATGAGTCTTTTGAAATATGTCGTCATCAATAAACCCAATTCTATGAGTCTTTTGAAATATGTCGTCATCGATAAACCCAATTCTATGAGTCTTTTGAAATATGTCGTCATCGATAAACCCAATTCTATGAGTCTTTTGAAATATGTCGTCATCGATAAACCCAATTCTATGAGTCTTTTGAAATATGTCGTCATCAATAAACCCAATTCTATGAGTCTTTTGAAATATGTCGTCATCGATAAACCCAATTCTATGAGTCTTTTGAAATATGTCGTCATCGATAAACCCAATTCTATGAGTCTTTTGAAATATGTCGTCATCGATAAACCCAATTCTATGAGTCTTTTGAAATATGTCGTCATCGATAAACCCAATTCTATGAGTCTTTTGAAATATGTCGTCATCGATAAACCCAATTCTATGAGTCTTTTGAAATATGTCGTCATCGATAAACCCAATTCTATGAGTCTTTTGAAATATGTCGTCATCGATAAACCCAATTCTATGAGTCTTTTGAAATATGTCGTCATCGATAAGATATAGGATAGCTATATAATCAACAGTGCATGCTCTATGTGGCAGTGTTTGTCCTCAAAGGCCTGGACATCAACCTCAACACCTGGGAGTCGCTTGCCCTGGAACGCCCAGTCTGACGAAGCAGCATCACAAAGGGTGCATGTACATCAGAGAAGAGGCGCACAGCAGAAGCTGAGAGAAAGCGAGCCGCGCGCAAGGCCAGAGCTACCTCCACCTCCACTGTAGCACCCACCCATGTGTCCCACATGTGGGCGTTCCTTCCGGGCCCAGATCGGCCTCACCAGCCCACCTGCGGACCCACACTCAGCAATCTTCCATCTGAGATTGAAGTCATGGTCATCTTCGAAATCGAAGGACGAACAACAACAATTGATCAGTAGAAAGAAACTCGTGGAGAGCGTGGCAGCAGATAGTCCTCTAAAGAGAAGCCCCCTTCAAACAAGTGTTTCGGCCCTTATCTCCTGACACTCTAGGGGGGTTGGGCCACACCCGGTTCATGACTCCGGATGTCCCTCTGCTGCCCCTTTTTATCCCCATCTTGGGACGAGCCATGGCTGGGATTCGAACCCATGGCCCTCTGGACATGCTCATAATGCTCACTTAATGACTCGCGCTCTAACCACTGAGCCACAGGGACACCTGATATTTGTAGGGAAATTAAGCCTTATGAAGTTCACTTTTGTTCCAGCTTGAACACCTCTCTGCCGCTTCTGCCATTGCTTTCAGGGCTCTGGTTTTTTCCTTCCCTGCAACTGAGAGCTGTTTCATGAGGCTGTATGCAGACGTTCCTCCAAACCCCCTAGCTCCAATTTCTGCAGCTAGGACTTTGATCTGATAGCCTTCTCTCCTCAGGCTGTTTGCCAGATCAGCATACTTTTCAGTCTTGTAGATTTGAACTGCCTCCATTCTGTTCTCATATGGCACCGTGAGCTCGATCATGATCAGCTGCTTGGTTGACTTAGAGTGGACTACTATGTCTGGTCTCATGCCACTCTTGCTGATGATCTCTGGGTGACTCTTCCATTCTGGGAGGTCTGCAGTGCACTCCCAGTCATCTGACCCGTCCAGCAGACTCTGCCTGCATGTTTCGAGTGGCACTGTTGTTCTTGGCCATGATTTGCTGCCTCCTGCCGTGAAGAATGTTGCGGGTGCTTTTGGAGTCTCCTGATTTTCCCTTTTGTGGTGTTGGTACTAGCCCAGACTACTTGTACAATCTCTTTGAGCACTCGGTTGTGCCTCCATGTGTACCTTCCTTGAGTCAGGGCTACTTTACATGAGCTTAGAACATGCTCCACTGTTTGTTTTTCATGGCAGAGGGGGCATGCAGGATCGTCTGTTTTCCCCCACTTCACCAGGTTTGCATTTGAGGGCAAAGGTCATATGCAGATCTGAGAATGAAGCTGATCCTGAGAGGGGCCATGTGCCAAATGTCATTCCAAGTGAGACTTCTTTGGAGTGCATTCTCCCACGTTGTCCATTGCCCTTGCTGGCTCTGCTGGACTGCTTTTTGGAGTCTTTTTTGGTCTTCTTCTTTTCTCATCTCCTGAATCATCATGTCTCTTTTGGCTTTTCCTTTGGCCTTTGACCACCATTCAGTTTGGGTCACCCCCAGTCCTTGTCTGTTGGTCTGTGTGTGTCCTGTTATTTCTCTGATCTTGAGACTTTATTTTGCAGAATCCATCGCCTCTTGAACTTTCTATTTTCTGCCTGTCTTCAGCTGGGCTTGATTGCTTCTACCACCTTGTCTCCTGAATCCTCCAGCATGCTTTGAAGTCTGATCTTCCCTGCTTTGTATTCCTCCAAGATGGATTTCAGTGGCAGTTTCAGCTTTGCTTAGCGACAGTACAGCGCTATATCAGTCAGACAGGGTGGGACACCAAGCCATTTCCTTGTGAACTTGTTGATTTTGGCTTCCATTGCCTCCACTATGCTGGTGCAGATGTATATCATCAGAGGCCATAGGAGCTTTGGTATCAGCATGAACTGCAGACACCAGACCTTGTATTTGCCAGGGAGCCCACACTGGTCAATGATCTCCAAGCCTTCTTCCGACATCTGCTTGGTTTCTTTTGCTCTTTGTGTGTCTTTCAGCGTATCATCATACCATCTTCCAAGGCTCTTGACTGGTACTTCTGTGACTGTTGAAATGGCCTGGTTGGCAACACTGAAGACCACAGATTCGGCCACTTTTCCTTTCCTCAGTGAGAGACTCCGTGATTTCTTTGGCTTGAACTTCATTCTGGATGAGGCAACTATGTCGTCCAGCCTCTCCAGTACATGTACATGCCGTGTCTCGTCTTCTCTGGATGAAATCACTGTAGTGTCATCCATGAAGGCCTTGGGAGGAGGCATCTTGTATCCATCGCCAAGGTCTGTTTGTCTCGCGTTGTTTGTTGCTGCTTTCAAGATGAGTTCCATTGCCAGCACGAACAGTATTGGGGAAATTGCACAGCCATTGCAATGCCCACTTCCAAGTTGATCCAATCTGTTGTGTACTCCTTGGTAGAGAAGCGCATTGAGAAGCCATTGAAGTACTTCTTGAGCATGTCGCGGATGTTCTTTGGCACATGGTACATCTCAAGAGCCAACTGTATCATCTCATGAGGCACAGATCCATATGCGTTTGCCAGATCAAGCCACACTACGTCCAGGTCGTCTCTCTTTTCTGTTTTTGCCTTTTGGATTGCGTCCCAGATCATTGTGGCGTGTTCTACACAGCCAGCCACGCCTGGGATGCCACCTTTCTGGACTGACACATCCAAGTACTTGTTTTCCATCAGGTACTTGGTCAGCCTTGCTGCCATGACAGAGAAGAAGATTTTCCCTTCGACGTTCAGTAGTGATATTGGCCTGAACTGGCTGATGTCACTTGAGTTTTGCTCTTTGGGGATGTACACACCATCTGCCGTCATCCACTGGCCGCTGATCTTCTGGTTTCTCCAAGCCGATCGCAGCAGCCTGTGGAGCCACTCCAGCACCTTGGGACATTTCTTGTAAAGCTGGTAAGGTATTCCGTTTGGCCCTGGTGATGACTTGGCTCTGGCTTTGTCGACCACCTTCTTGATTTCCGCCAACGTTGGAGGCTTGCCATTGAACTGTTCCTCAGAGTTGGTTGGCCACACCAGACCTTGAATGTCGAGTGGTGCTTTGCTCTGTGAGTCAGAGTATGTTTTCCTCAGATGCTGCTCAAGAACTCCTTTGTCCACACTTAGGGTCCCAGATTTTGACTGCTCAAACAGTGTTCTGGCAAACTGGAAGGGGTCTCTGAAGAAGCGCTCTTGTGTCTTCTTCTTTTTGCTCTTCCTCTTCCTCGCAGATTCCGCTTTGCTGAGGGCGCTGTGTTTTTCTTTCAGGTCTTTCCACAGTTTTTCCAAGCCTTGTTTTTCAGCTGGCAGTGCGGTCTTCATTTGCTTCTTGAGGTTTTTCTTTTGGACCCTGATCTTGTCCATCTTTTCTTGGCGTCTGGATTTCTTTGGAGGTGTTTTCTCTTTGGGTAGTTTTGCTCCATAGGCGTCTCTACGGTGACATCCCATTTGGTCTACTCCCATTTCGTCTACTCCCATTTCGTCTACTACTCCCATTTCGTCTATTTCCATACTGACCATACTGCAAGGCTCCCCCCTGGCGTAACCAGTGTCCCAGTCTACTCCAAAGCAGAATCGATGGTCTTTAGATTAGAGTAGGGCGAAGCCCGAGAGAGGACGAAGGACGAATGAACGAAGGCCGTTAGGCCAAGTCGTGCTCACACATTTCTGAGTAGGCGAAATGGGAGTAGACCAAATGGGAAGTAACCGTCTCTACATGTGGCATACACAATGTCCCCATATGTGGCTAGTTTGTGTTCCAGGGTGCTTTTCCCTATCAGTGCATCGAGTCTTTGGACGATTTTTGCATCCAGTTTCTCCCAATCTTCAGTTTCGTTTGCTCGTGGCAGGTTGAGTTTCAGGCGCCTGGCATCGAGGGCCTGTGCAAATTCCTCATCCGAACCAACAGCATGGATGTCCTTGGCACTGTGGTTTAAATCCTGGCCTTGGTCTTCCGACGTCTTATCTACTGATGCAGTGCGCTGCTGCTCATTCAGATGAGTCTTCACACATCCCACCTTTGTTCTGTGGATCTTCATGCCACGGGTGGTAGCGAAACGCTTTCCACAGACACATGGATATTCCATTTGGTCCATGTTCATAGTCCGTTTGGGATTTGCAGTCGTGATTGGTTGAGCACCGATGGATTCATCCCCCTTTCAGCCAAACTCTTTAATCGTAGTATACTTCAACAATAACTGTCGATTGCATCAGCCACAGGCTATTATATGAGAAAAATAAACGAGAGAACGAGAGAGGGAATATTCATCCTGAACAGGTTTAACTCATTAATGCCCCCTTTTTAATTTCAAAGTGCAATGTGTGTGATATTACTGACACTCGTCTACAGTTGAAATGTACTGGTCTGATTTTGATTGAAACTTTTACATTTCTTATATGGGTAATAAAGTGTCGGCGTCCAAAAACTGGGGCGGTGGGCACGAGTGTGTAGGGGTTTTCTGCTTTACAAAGAATGAACACAAGAACATAAATGCTGCAAGTAATGAACTTTTCTTGAAACAAGCAACTTCTTCCCGGCAGAGCAGAGGAGGAACAGCTTTCCATGATGTTTTTGCATCAAGACTGCTCCAACGCCGACATCATCATCATCATCATCATCATCATCATCATCTCTCTCTCTCTCTCTCTCTCTCTCTCTCTCTCTCTCTCTGCATAGATAGATAGATAGATAGCTAGCTAGCTAGCTAGCTAGATAGATAGATCGTGTGTGTGTGTGTGTGTGTGTGTGTGTGTGTGTGTGTGCGTGCGTGCGTGCGTGCGTGCGTGCGTGCGTGCGTGCGTGCATGTGCGTGCGTGCGCGCGAGCGTGTGTGTGTGTGTGTGTGTGTGTGTGTGCGTGCGTGCGGGCGTGCGGGCGTGCGTGCGCGCGCGCGCGTGCGTGCGTGCGTGTGTGTGTGTGTGTGCGCGTGTGTATGCTTGTGCATGTGTGTGTGTACGTGTGTGTGTGTGTGTGTGCGTGCATGCGTGCGTGCGTGCGTGCGTGTGTGCGTGCGTGCATGTGCGTGCGTGCGTGCGCGTTTGTGTGTGTGTGTGTGTGTGTGTGTGTGTGTGTGCGCGCGTTTTGTGTGTGTGTGTGTGTGTGTGTGTGTGTGTGTGTGTGTGTGTGTGTGTGTGTGCAGAATTTGTTACCTAATGCACCACCCGTGGGAAATCTCTTCCAGAAATTAACTGTGAATGATGTTTGAATATTCATGGGGTCCTTGCAAATGGTTCAGTTACCTATTCAGCTCTTCTTCCTCCCTCAACGCCCTTTTCGTGGCTACTCTCCCTTCTTTTCTCTGCCTTTCCATCTTTTTGTTCCTCTCTATGTCTCTCTGTTTTTCTGTTTGCCTCCTCTCTCTCTCTCTCTCTCTCTCTCTCTCTCTCTCTCTCTCTCTCTCTCTCTCTCTCTCTCTCTCTCTCTCTCTCTCTCTCTCTCTCTCTCGGGCGCGCACGCGCGCGCGCGTTTTTATTCTGCATGTGTGTGCGTGACTGTCGGTGTGTCTTTCCGTTTCTCTCTCTATGTCTGTCACACTTTGTGGGTCTCTTTATCTATCTCTGTCTTTGTCTGTCTTTCTGTAAGTATGTGCTTGACTTTTCTCTTTCTTGTATTAAGGCATCAGAATAATTTTATTTTAATGGAAATATCATGCAGTATAGTCAGAATAGCAACATTCTGAAATGGGAGTAAATTGAAAGCAATGGACAACTCGTAATACATCTTTTGCTCTTCGCTATAGACAAAGTGACATGGAATACGGACGAAGACTATGTTTTCTTTGTGTATTTGAGTCTGTTCTTGTAGTTGTGCGTCATCAAAACCAAATAAGAAAAATTCCCTGTGTATACCTGCAACATTTCTCAATTTCAAAGAAAGAATGTCTGCTGAGCAATACCTACACCATTGGGGTTTACCCATATTGCTAGATCCATTCGAAAGTTTAAGAGGTCTGCAAATGAAATTTATTTTTTGTTCTTGTCGTTACATTGCTTTTGTGACTTGATCCATTCGTAAGTTAAAGGGTTTTTGTTTGTTTGTATGTTTTTTAAATTTTGTTTTGTTTTTGTTCTTGTCGTTTTTATTGCACTCTTCTCCCTCTTCCTTTCTTCCACGTCCCTGTTTCCCCTCACTGCCCGCCCGCCCCCTGCTTTCTCTGGTGCGTCAAACATTGAAGAAACCTTATGTGCAAGTGGCTTAAACCTATAATCTTATTATGTGATTGTAAGGAGTTGGAGATGTCAAAGATGCTCTGTCTGCGTTAAAACAGATGCTAGAGGTGTACGGGGTGTCAGGGACGGGCAGCACCTCTGATGGAAAACCACGTGGGGCTGCAAGGCACCGGACTCATAGGTGGCTTACACACATAAATATGACTGCCCAACAAGTCAAAGGTCATCGCCATTACAATGAACCAAGAAACAGAACTAACTGACACATCAATGCAACCAAAAACGAGAATGAAAGCATACAGCTAAAGATTTTATAATTTGTCCAAAAACGTTTTGGAAGTAGGCTAAATGCCATTTAACACTAAAGTTTAAAAAAAAGTGGAATCCATTTAACTGAAGATGATGGACACAGTGCACTACCTAGATGTGGAGAAAGTTAACACTTTGATTACATAGTTCTCTAGTGTGTTTTACACTGAAAACTGAGAACATTTACTGCCGCCTAGTCACACTGTGAAACTGTGACCGTTGTTATAGTCAGTCCAAAAGCAGTTGAAAGAAAAATGAATTAGCTCACAGTTAAATAAGTCTCAAGACCCTTGTATTTAGAAGAAAAAAATAAAGAACTCAGTAAAGAACTGCCATTGCCGTCAAACATTCTTTTCAATAAATCTATGGATAAGAAAACTATCCCAACAGAATGGAAGTGTATGCCACAGCTATAGTTAAGGGAAAAAAAGGACCCAGAAGATCACAAACTAATATGCTACAATAAACATATTCAAGTCGGAAAAAAATACATTGTGTCCAAAATATTTGAAAATAATATTTACAATCTAGCTCTTTTTTTATGACAATGGATAGTTTCTTTCACTCAGAAGTTTCAAAGAAAAATATGATATCATTATTGATTTTCTTACTTTCTCCGGGTACAAGTCCGCAGTACTCGATTACATAAAGACATCTGGAACGAATTTCGAAAACAAAAAATATAAAAGTTTTCCTCTCTGCTGTAAGAAATCGTTCGCCACTTTCAAAGGTTCAAAGATGTACTATGATATAATGATTAAAAAGAATCAGAGCTAGGTGTTGCGATAAATGGAATTTGAAACTGTCCCAAACTCATGATTGGGAGTCATGCTTCCTGAATGCTCATGAAATATCGGATATGAAGCTCAAATAGTTTCAACTCAGAATTTTACACAGGTGCTTAGGAACAAACGTAATTTTAAAAGAAATTGGAGTCGTTGAAAATGACAGGTGAAGCTTTTGTGGGCTGTGTAAGGGTAGTATTGATACTATGTTCTTGAGTACTTATGCTCAGCGTTTTTGTGACACTTTTACTAAATTGATAACAGAGAAATGTACCAAGGCCCAGAATATACGTCCAGCAGAATCACTTGTTCTTTTAGGATTTGATGCAACAATTGTTATTGACTGTGTTTTCTACTTCATTATTCTTTTGGCAAAACAATATTTGTACACATGTAAACTGAAAGTCAACCTTCCACATGCAACCGTTTTACTGAAAATATTGAAAATTTCGATACCAAATTGAAAAAGATAATGCGTATATAAACATGGACCATACAGAATTCCATACTACATGGTTGATATATGAATCATTTGTCTCCTCTATTTTGTGGCCTGATCAACTTCTCTACAACAGCGAGCGATCGCTGCTACTTTTTCCCCATGACATATGACAATATGGTGAGGCTCTTTTTTTAAAATCAATGTTACTGGTTACTGTACATGTGTTGTTTTTTTAATCACATTATTGTTGTGCAGTCTTTCAGCTCGTTAACATCCAACCCATCCTGTCGAACGTTTTTGTTTTTAATCTCTTTGTTTGTTTGTTTGTTTGTCCGTTCTCCCGTTCCCCTTGTATATCTATATGCGTCTGTCAGTTCATCTACGCTATATACTTCCCGGACATGCATATATTTTGATATAATTGTAATATGCATACCTTATTGAATGATACCGTATTGTATGCCATACTGTATCCATGCGAAAGGATAGCTACATGTACAAGCAATGTCTGTTCAACATATTGTCAACAGCTAGACTGAAGGAGGGGAAGGGGAGTGGATTGCGGTGGGAGGGAAAGGGGGAATGTTTGTATGTGGGAGGATAGGTAAGTAGGTGATGTTTGTTTGTTTGTTTGTTTGTACAGGTTTTTGTTTGTTTGTTTGTTTTGTCTTTTTTTTATTTTCTCCACTGTAAAAAAAAACATTGCAAAAAGTAAAGAAAAATGTTTTTTTGAAAAAATTCCACGAATATTCATCGAATATGAAATTTCCTGGTGATGCTCACATTGACTATAAGTTGTTTTGTTTTTTTAATATATTCTTTCATGAACAAAAAAAAACAGAAACGGGAAGCAGATGTTTCAATCTGTAGTCTATACATAATTGTATCCCCTGATGGCAGACAAACATCCTCAGTAATCATTTCGATGTTGGAGGTCTGCGTTCTCTCTTGTGCCCTACCAGCTGATGACGTCATCCGCTAGTGTCATACTGATAGTCGATGTTAATGTTGTGCTGACCATCAAGGTCATCTGTCTGTGTCATGCTGACAGTCAGTGCCATCTGTTGCTGACAGTCAAAATCATCTGTCAGTGTTGTGCTAATTGCCCATGTCATCTGTCAGTGTCGTGTTAATTGTCAATGCCATCTGTCGGTGTTATGTTGACAGACAGTGTCAACTGGTAGTGTCATGTGGACAGCTAATGTCATCTGGTGGTGTCATGTGCACAGTTGATGTCATCTGTCAGTGTCATGCTGACAAATGATGTCGTCTGTTAGTGTCATGTTGACAGCTGATATCATCTGTCAGTGTCATGCTGACAGTTGATGTCAACTGTCAGTGTCATACTGACAAATGATGTCATCCCTCAGTCAGTGTCAACTGGTAGTGTCATGTGGACAATTAATGTCATCTGTCAGTGTCATGCTGACAGCTGATGTCATCTGCCAGTGTCATGTTGACAGCTGATGTCGTCTGTCAGTGTCATGCTGACAAATGATGTCATCCGTCAGTGTCATGTTGACAGCTGATCTGTCAGTGTCATGTTGACAGCTGATGTCATCTGTCAGTGTCATGATGACAAATGATGTCATCTGTCAGTGTCATGTTGACAGCTGATGTCATCTGTCAGTGTCATGCTGACAGTTGATGTCATCTGTCAATGTCATGCTGACAGCTGATGTCATCTGTCAATGTCATGTTGACAGTTGATGTCATCTGCCAATGTCATGTTGACAGTTGATGTCATCTGCCAATGTCATGTTGACAGTTGATGTCATCTGTCAATGTCATGCTGACAGTTGATGTCATCTGCCAATGTCATGTTGACAGCTGATGTCATCTGTCAGTGTCATGCTGACAGTCGATCTCCTCTCTTTGTCAGTGTCGTTCTGGCAGTCGGGAAGGCAACTTATTTTGCATGAACAGCATACTGAGCAGCTTCGTTCTGGTCATTCATTTTTGATCATGTTTCCCTGTCTCCCGATAGAGACACAGACAGAGAGAGAGGGGAGGATGGGGGATGGAGGGAGAGAGGGTAGAGAAGGAGAAAGGGGGGAATGTGTGACAGACAGAACGATAAAAACATAGAGAAAGACAAAAACAAAGAACCAAACGAAAATAGACAAAGAGAGAGGGCAGCATGGAGATATAGGGGCGGTGTGCGCTGACAGATGACATCAGCTGTCAACATGACACTGACGGATGACATCATTTGTCAGCATGACACTGACAGACGACATCAGCTGTCAACATGACACTGGCAGATGACATCAGCTGTCAGCATGACACTGACAGATGACATTAATTGTCCACATGACACTACCAGTTGACACTGACTGAGGGATGACATCATTTGTCAGTATGACACTGACAGATGACATCAACTGTCAGCATGACACTGACAGATGATATCAGCTGTCAACATGACACTGACAGACGACATCATTTGTCAGCATGACACTGACAGATGACATCAACTGTGCACATGACACCACCAGATGACATTAGCTGTCCACATGACACTACCAGTTGACACTGTCTGTCAACATAACACCGACAGATGGCATTGACAATTAACACGACACTGACAGATGACATGGACAATTAGCACAACACTGACAGATGATTTTGACTGTCAGCAACAGATGGCACTGACTGTCAGCATGACATGAGAGAGAGAGGGAGAGAGAGAGAGAGAGAGAGAGAGACAGACAGACAGACAGACAGATAGGCAGACAGACAGTTAGACAGAGAGAGAGAGAGAAGAGAGAGAGAGAGAGAGAGAGAGAGAGAGAGAGAGAGAGAGAGAGAGAGAGAGAATATCTGAACGACAGAACTATGGGGACAGATCATCTACAATCCTGAAACATGTCACATCTTGGTTCGTCCATGCATTTTCCAACCAGAACACAGATCAGTACACCTGCAAGGGAAAGAAAGAGAGGGGCGGGAGGGTTCTGGCTCTCATGATTAATTTTTCATCCTCTGTTCGAACAACATCTTCATTCTGCATGCGTGTGAGACAGTGCGAGCAAGCACATGGAAAGCCCGTGCACAGACAGATTGATTGATTGCAGTCAACAAAAGCAGAGATCAGAGGACGGGGAGATGAGTGAACAAGCAGACACAGACAGGCAGGCAAATAGTCTAGCCGACTATACAAACCCTTTTCAGACCTGTCAAACTCCTAAGAGGAAAGACCACATCCTGAAAACAAACCAACAAAAGCAGTTCAAGGCTTGGCAGCTACACTAGTGACATTCCTTAAGAAGGAAGACAATTAGGTCGTGCTGAGAGCTCCAGACATTCTGCTGTAATTGTCACACTTGGTTTTTGTCAAGCGTAAGAACTTGCAAGAAAAAATGAAATGTATGAAAAAAAAAGCTGAAAATTCCACAAGGGGCAAATACAGACAGTAGAGTGGACAGCTAGAGTCCATCATGGACAGTGTGTACAATTTTCACTTACTGGTCGCAAGATGACAACACAAATCTGGCATGTCATGAAGTGTAATCAGAAATAAGTGTAACAGTGGTCCCAGAACAAAGAGGAGAATGGTCCATAATGTAGGGGAGGGGGGGGGGGGGGGGGGGGGCAAGAGCAGGCGACAGTAGAGGAAGTCCAGACAGACAGGCAGATGGGTGAGACCAAAGTATGCAAATACGAATAATTAGTCAGTTCCAAGCAAAAGCCCCTTTTGTTACCGACCATATTTCGTCTGGTCCCAAATTTGTGGAACACGCTGGGCCGGAACAGGTAAACCTGAAAAACCGGTTGACCAGTTTACCTGACAGCTACTGACCTGCGTTTTGTGTTGGTCGGGTGAGCGAGGATTTCCCTTCAGTCTCTACAGAGCTACCGGCCGAGCAACTTCCCCAGAAGAGCCAAAGGGACACTGAAGGTGTGTCCTCGCTGGCAGTCAGGTATGTTTTAATAGATGTGTGGAAGTTAGGGTTTGTGCTAATGAAGTTGTTTTTTCCTACAGGTGGATGACAAGAATGGAGTGAGTAGAAAGAAGAAAGAATGTGTGTACTTATATGTGATCGGGAAAAAAAAGTAATCTAGTTAAATCAATGTATAATTGAAAAAAAAAATGTTGTTTATCTTTTCCATAAAGTATTATAATGGTGTGAGTGTTAGTGAGCTCTGGAAGTGAGCAATGAAATCATTGTGCATAAATTATTGGAAAATGTATTCTGATTCCTGTTGTGGATACGTCTGGGGATGATAATGTGGAAAAGTAAAACATTCTTTTCTTGATAAAAGGGGACAAACGGAATTCATATCTTTATATGTGATAATTGTATTCTTGGTACTTCGAAAGGGCTTCTATGTGGAGATCATTTCCTTCAGTGTAAATAATCATGTTGTTAATCGAGGACATTATTTTTTTTTTCTATTGTAATGCACCCTTTGTATTGAAACTTAGTAGATTTTATCATGGGTATTTTCCCCCAATTTCCAGTGAAATGTATTATGTGAAGAGCGACTGTTAGTAACAAACAAGAACGATGAATATGTTGGAAGTAGGCTAGATAATCAAGGTAGCGATCAGTTCCCTAGGTGTCGGTAAACCCCCTGAGTCCGACCTGGTGCTGACTGCCAACCGGGTGTGGGGTGCAGCTCATGCCCAGCCGCTGTCTCCGCCCCGTGGAGAGGCTGACCGAGTGGTCAGTAGACGACGTGTGTCTGTTCTGTGGTGTGGAGAGGCTGACCGAGTGGTCAGTAGACGACGTGTCTGTTCTGTGGTGTGGAGAGGCTGACCGAGTGGTCAGTAGACGACGTGTGTCTGTTCTGTGGTGTGGAGAGGCTGACCGAGTGGTCACTAGACGACGTGTGTCTGTTCTGTTGTGTGGGAGTCCCTGGAAGGACTCCACGAACTGCTTCGTGATTGGCTTCTGAACTGTGTGAAAAGACTGTGTGACTTGGACCGGACGCGGCCAAGTGCATGAACTGTTTGTGGTGACACTGCTGTGGGTGTCAGCTTGGCCTACGCAAGAGAGAAAAAAAGTTTCATATGTCATAGTAGTACTTAGTGTTGTTGCGCTCCCTTGTTTCATATGTCATAGTAATACTTAGTGTTGTTGCGCTCCCTTGTTTCATATGTCATAGTAGTACTTGGTGTTGTTGCGCTCCCTTGTTTCACATGTCCTAGTAGTACTTGGTGTTGTTGCGCTCCCTTGTTTCACATGTCCTAGTAGTACTTGGTGTTGTTGCGCTCCCTTGTTTCTGCATGTTGTTGTTATGTAATGTGTGTTTGTTATAATTTGATGGGTCAGGCAGCAAACAAACAAACAAAAACTTACTTGTTGCCTGGCTATCTATGTTCGTGTGATGTGGGTGTGTGTAGGGAAAAGACGTAGGCCTTCGCGCATCCAAACTTCTTCAGGTGAGAGTCAGACAGCAAAGCCACACATCGCTAGCGCTCACCATCCGTAACACCCTTACTGAAGAGAATGTCCCATAACAACAACTTTTTAAATGATCCTTCGTAAATCACAACTTCACCGTAATGAATTCAAAAATTAAAAGTCGTAGAGTGACTGAATACACGGTACATACATGAGATATCTTAGCACGTGGACAAAAGAGGACAAAGAAAAACGACAAAGAGGCGATTCGCTAATATCCGGACAGAATGTGAAAGAACTTTGAACGATGGAGATCCATCTGGGTCAAGCAAGCGCGAAGACAGACAGATAAAGAAAATGCATACAGAACAAAACCTTTTAGACAGTATATAAATAAGTGTTCTTCTTTGTCTTTTTTTTCGTTTAAAGTTTGTAGCTTATGTTTGAGAAGAGGACGTTTTACAAAAACATTCCACCATCTTTTCAGCTTTTGAATATCATTTCGAGAACAACTTTTTGAAACAAATGAAATCTACAAGGTTTAACTTACAGTATAAGACAAGATTTATTTTCCTTGTGGTGAATCAATTTCCTCATTTTAACGCTCATGGGATACCATACGTGACGCCAGATTCTGCTGTATAAAAAAAAGCAGGCGTTCGGGACCTTGCCACAATCATGCGCAAGTCGATCGTTGTAAGAGAACCACAATCACCGCTGCATTTGTGTAAGTACCCTATTCGTTCTCTGTTGTTGCCTGTTGCCTGGCAAATCATATGTAGGCCTATCTACTCACCCATTCACGATTTGCTCATTCACTCCTTCGTTCACTTTTTTTTTTTTTTTTTTAATCAGCGATATACTAGTATAACTGAAACCGGCGCACTTGTTTTATAGGAGTGAAACTTATGGAAGTATTGTTGCATCTTTACTCATGATATCTCAGCTTCCCTTGCAAAGATGTATGAGGTGGATATTGGTATCCCTGCATTTCATTGTCATTCATGGCTCTGGGTCCTCATCGTCGGATAGCGAACTTCTCAGAATATGAAATAAGACATTGTAATCTTAAGTTCATCATTCTGCTGTTTGTAATTTTATCATCACTTTGCCTCCTGTTAACTCACAGAGGGGGAATGTTATCCGTGCTTTTTTGTCGTTTACATGATATAGTCTCGTTTAGTTATGGGATATATGATGATAGATATTTTTAGTATCTTGGTAAATTTTGTTATCAACGCAAGACTAATGGACAGTGTTCACATCAGAATTTGGGTGTCCATGACCTTCTACCCTCCAAATACCAAAAATAGTAACCGGTGAGATCCTAAATCAGTGACACAAATCTCTTTAAAAACGTTTTCATCCGCGTTTTACATTGTTTCAACATTCATCTTAAATGTTGTACATTTTCAAAACTCGAGAACATTGTAACTCACACGTTGTTTCATCTGAATGGAAAACAACCTTTCAAATCATGATTGCTGGCAACCGTCAAGCAGTTCTTTTTACTTCCTGGAACTGCATTCAGTGGTGCTAAATTTCTGGACCCCCAGTAGAACAAAACCTCTGCAGAACAAAACAAAACAAGCCTAGCTTATTCTGGACCATACATCTGGAACTCACTTCCACCGAGTTATGCGAATAGTTTTAAAACTTCATGAAACATGTACATAAACATTCTGTGTCTCAGTAATTTGATTATTTCAATATTTGACTGAAATGATTAGCGTCAATTTGCAAAGTTTCTGTGAACCATACTTTGAATTCACCATCTAAATATATAAAACCCACTCCATTAAATCGCTCATCCGCACTCACACCCCTGTCTACCATCCCTCTTCTCCTCCCCCTACCTACCATTCTCTCCCCCCCCCCCCCCCCCCCCCCCTCCTCCTCCGACCTCTCTTTCTGTAGTTTCGTTTATTTTGGGTTTTTTCTTTATTAGTAAGTGTGCTTCTGTTTGACTACCTATCATGTCACTATTACTTTTATGAACAGTCTGCTTATCATTGTAGATTAAGATTACAGTGTTGCTATGTTCAATTGTCAGTATGAATGATATACGTTGAAATAATGTATGCATGAAAAGGGCAGATTGTAAGACTAGGCTTTGGCCTAAAATCTTCATCCTTGCGTATTAAAGATCAATCAATGAATCTTCTCTCTCTCTCTCTCTCTCTCTCTCCCCTCTCCTTCTCTCTCTCTCTCTCTCTCTCTCTCTCTCTCTTCTCTCTCCTCTCTCTCTCCCCTCTCTCTCTCTAATCAGCTTTTGATTGTACAAACGTTTTGGGTTTGATAATGCCTACTGTAACTAGTTATCCAAGGCGCCAGGTGGTTTCCCCCAAACAGTCCCATTCCTTTCATTTTAATCTATCTGTTTGGGACCACCTGACATGTACCTTAATGGGCATATGAAAGAACAGAAGGTAAATCAAGAAAAAAAAGAAAAAAACTGAACAAATATCAACAACGTTTCGGTCATAGACCGTCCTCAGGACTTGTCCCGAAGACGGGCTATGACCGAAACGTTGTTGATATTTGTTCTGTTTTTCTTTTTCTTTTTTTCCCCCTCATCTCTCTCTCCTCTCTCTCTCTCTCTCTCTCTTCTCTCTCTCTCTCTCTCTTCTCTCTCTCTCTCTCTCTCTCTCTCTCTCTCTCTCTTTCAAAAATCTGATAATCCTCAAAGACAGCATTTTTTCACAGATCTGCGGTCAAACATCTGTTTTATTAAGGTAAATCAACATTCAAAGACGTACTACAAATTTTCAAAACGATCTTATTGCGTACGTCTATAACTGCTCTACTTTGGCGCGTTAATTTTGATGTGCAGCCGCAAAGGGCGGATCATTAATGGTTAGCGGGTAGGGCGGAAAAGGGCGGCACAGTGTTATAGTTTGGGGCTTTTTGAGACTGTGGCTTTTAGCCACCATTGCCTAAGGGAAGATCACTAAGAAGCCTGTTGAGTAGGTGACTTCCCTTCAAAGCGACCCGTTTCGGTCGAGTTTGGTGAGTAAACTTGTGCAATGTTTTTGAAACGATTAAACAAACAATCCAATTTTTAAAAAAGAACAAAAAAAAGCGCACCCTAGTCAGATATATTGTATAAATCTTATTTGTTGCTGCTTTCTGCTGTAAAAGAAAATGACAGTCTGATGCCATATTGTGTCTTTTTTGTGGACTTAATTCTCTCTCTCTCTCTCTCTCTCTCTCTCTCTCTCTCTCTCTCTCTCTCTGCTCATTCTTGCTTTTTTAAGTTATTTGACTCACAGGTTCAATCTATTGCTCAGTATGGGGCAGAGTTATGGGGACTTGACAATGCAGCACACCATTGTGAAAAACTGCATCTTTTTGCTATTAAACGATTCCTAGGCGTTGAAATGCGAACACCTAATCTAATGACCTGGTGTATGGAGAAACAAATAGATATCCTATTTACATAAACTCAGCTATAAAGTGCATCAGGTTTTGGTTAAAACTGACGAGAATGGATGAATGCAGATTACCTTATAAGGCCTACAGAACGCTTTTTGATTTTGATTTGCGAGGGAAGAAAAACTGGGCCTCAAATATTCGCAGTAAATTGTACATGTTTGGGTATGGATTTGTATGGCTAAATCAAGGCGTGGAAGGAATTAACGAGTTTTTGATAAGTTTTAAGGAAAGGTTGATTTTGTGCAGGTGGCAAGACTGGAATTTTCATATTAATAATTAATAGTGATAGGTTTAATGTTTACAGGACCTTTTGCACTGTCCCTGACGTTAAAACACATTTATTGATCAATTTAGACAGGCATTTAAGATGCATGCTGACAAGATTTAGACTTGGCATTTCTGAAATCGCGGTACATCGTATTCGCTATAGAGCACATAGTGAAAATGAATTAATATGTCCACTTTGTCAAAAAGAGAAGGAAAGTGAGGTACACTTCATTTTATGTTGTCCAGTTCTGTATGACCTAAGAGCACAGTACATTCCGTTGAAATATTACAAAGTACCAAGTCAGTTTAGATTTACATTGCTTATGGCGAGTACGCACGAAAAATCAGTCAGGAATCTGTCAATCTATGTTTATAAACCCTTTAAGCTGCGTTCCATTCTTACTTCTTTAACTTATTACCAAGTGCGTTTTGAATGATTTCACTGTTCACAATTGTCAGTTCTGAGAAATGTTTGTATATATGTATCCCATCATGAGGGGCAATGGCCTAAACATGATTAAACTTTCCGTATCCGTATCCGTATCCGTATCTCTCTCTTTCTCTGACACCATATATATAATTTTTTTTTTCATCCGAACACCATCCAGGAATGGAACGAGCTGCCTAGTACTACCGTGGCAGCTGACACTCTGGACACATTCAAGTCCAGAGTGCCACCCAGTAGTTAGTTTAGTTAGGTAGGTTGGCCCCACTCACCACTCTCGCCTCCCCCTTTTTTATGTAGTAGTCTGCCAGGTAAACCCACCTAGTATTTAATTTAGGAGGTCAGGTTTTATTCTCACTATCTAGGTCTTTCACTTTCTATCCACAATCCTTTTTTCTCACTCTGCAATCGTCTCAAAAGTTCTACAATGGCAGAAAAATCAACATGATGATTGAGGCCATTCATCTGGATGATGATGATGATGATGAAAGATTCTCTGAGTTCGATTTGAGCAACATCCCCCCCCCCCCCCCCCCCCCCCCCCCCTCCCCCCATCCTTCATTCCTATTGTGATTATGTCAGTCTCGCTGATAAAGTTCTGCTCTCATGGGGGAAAAGGTTTTTCTGTCCATGCACCAGTGAAATGACATTGACACAAAGTGATAGCGGGGGCCTGTACACCAGGACTTTGCCACAAAATTCTCTCTCTCTCTCTCTCTCTCTCTCTCTCTCTCTCTCTGACAAGCTATGATTTTACTGTTATACATCTAATGTTCTCACTGTACATAACAGGAAACCAACAAACAATCAATGCATGGTCAGTCTGTATTCTCAACAGAAAACATCCTATCCTGTTGGTTATCACTGTATCAGTCACATAGGACCACAAAAAAAAAGCTTTGCAAAGTCAAAAGTTCAAAGCAGAAGAAAAAAAAATGCTTTACCATCAATATTCCTCAAGCCAGATCCAAACCACAAGTTGCAAAAACAACCTGCAAGTGCCACTTGTGAGTAAACCTACCTGCTTCCCTGCAGTAAAACAGTGGCCTGTATAACCCATTCGTTCTACCTAGATATCAATTTGTAGTTCTTGTTGTACATAGATTATATCAATTGGTAGAATTGTCTCCCACCTGAGTGAATGGCATCACCTTCAATGATTGCTTCAAATCTAGATGTTTTGCACCTAACCCTCATCATCATTCCTCACCACCTCCTTTCAATGGCCTCCTTCTGAACCTTGCCCATAATGAATTATGTTTCATCATCCAGGCAGCCAGGCTGCTCCATTCAGCTCTATACTGGGACAATTCAGAACTATCAGTATGATGACACCATCCATTACACAATGCCTACGGTAACTAGCTACCCAAGGCAATTCTCTTTCAAGCCGACAACTACGAGGCAAGGATGTCAGTAGTAAAATTTAAAGCAGGTTGTCCAAAAGGTACCCCACACTTGGCAAATAAAGACCTTTTAGAAACTGATCTCAACCATGTCTTGGGGGTGGGGGGGGGGGGGGGGAGGGGGAATCAATATAAGTAATGACTGCATTGACCAGACAGACCCTGCTTTTTCCTACTCTCCTAAAAAATTTTCTTGACACACACACACACATACATGTATACACACACACACACACACACACACACACACACACACACACACATAATGAAACATTCTCACACACAACCATAGTAATAATGAAGACAAGGTCTGACCAGTGTGTTAAGTTAATGAATAGATCAGATGCGTGTTAACCCATGTTTGTGAAATCCTAGCCTAAAATCCTTTCATCCATCAGGCTGTAAATCCTGTGTGCTGTGGTCTCGTACTTGCCACCTTAAGGGGGTAAACAAATGTTTTGATCAGTGGGAAAGGGCCTGTGCTGAGCGCTCGATGAATGCAGATCAGATTTTCAGATAATTTCCCCCTAAAGGCGTTTCCTTTTGCTTGTTTCAAAACCAGTCAGCTGTGGTGGTACTGTGGAGGCATTCATGCATGAGATTCAAGTAAGAGTGCAGTGTAGACTTCACTTAAACCAAAAAAAAAAAGAAAATAGCAGGGAAAGCACTACCTGACAGCGTTATTTAAAAGGTGGGCATGGTAAGGAAGATTATCTCCATATCAGTGTGCCTTTGAGGCTGTGAAGAAGAACATGTTTTCAGCTTTTCCATTGCAGTTTCAAAATTCTCAAAAACAACTTTAGTGTACTCAACATAACGTGGGGTGTTTAGCATGGAAAGGACAACTCTCAACAGGTACATCTTTATGGATGAGAAGAACATGGTGGCTTGCTTGCTTTTGTTTCTTGACAGTGTGTCTTTGCTTGTGCTCCAACTTCATCCAGCTGTACAGTTCTGGTTAGAACCACTGCTCATGCACTAGCCATGTGAGGTAAATGCTTGTTCTCTTCATCCAGCAGACTGTGAAATCAAAATCTGGAACAGGAATCCACCTAGATCTGCCTCCTGCTTGAATTATGAAATTTTCTGTGTTGATCATGCTTGTTGTTGTTTAATAAAGAATATTATCAACAACTTTGACATATATCTGTCATGTAAACATATGTGGAAAAGGATCAGAAAATAGATCCCATAAAACATCTCTTAAACACATGCACACAGATTGACTCTACAATTATTCATATAATTATAATTGTCGCACAATCCTGTAATTATACACACATATTATGCTCAAAAAGAGAGAGATTGATGTTTATACACAAACACACACATGCACAAACACAATTACAAAAACACACACTTTTCAGCAGCAACTTGCTCTTTTTCTCACCTCTGTCTGTCTGACTGACTGACTGACTGTCTGTCTGTCCGTCTGTCAGTCTGTCTCTCTCAAACGCATGCGCGCCCACACACACATACACACACATGCACACGCACACACTCATATACGCACATACACACACACACACATATACATGCACACACACATGCAAGTGCACGCACACACACGCATGCATGCACATGCACACACACAACACAACACTCAAACCAACTCATGCACAGTTTCCATTATGCTTCTTTGCGTGACAGAATGCGAAGAAAATCCTGCAGGATGCAATCTTCCACGCCTACAGATCTACCTTAACGCCATCTTCTCTGTGCTGCTGCCGCACATCAGATTAAAGATTAATCAGAACAGCCCGCCTCAGAAGCCGGCATGGCAGATAGAGCTTTTCTAACAGGCAACGACTAACAACTGATGCCTTCTGGCACAGACGCCTGCAGAGGAATGGTGATTGGAGCAGTCGAGTGATAGGGAATGATGATGTAGTTCGTGTCTTCTTTGCTCTCTCTCTGAGTCTCTCTCTCTCTCTGAGTCTCTCTCTCTCTCTCTCTCTCTCTCTCTCTCTCTCTCTCTCTCTCTCTCTTCTCTCTCTCTCTCTCTCTCTTATGGAAATGCAGACCTTCAAGTAGTTAATTCATATAAATATCTTGGAATGATATTTTCAACAAAATTAACTTTCCGCTACGCATGGGAAGAATCTCTAAGAAAAGGGAAAAAAGGTACTATTGAAATTCTGAAATCCCTGAGAAAACTAAATTGTACAGACTGTAGTATATTTTGGAAAATGTTTGATACACAGATAAAACCTCTTCTTACATATGCAGCTGAAATTTGGGGCTTACATGAAAATTCGATGATGGAAAAAGTACATACGTATGCTATGAAGCGTTTCCTTCAAGTACCTATTCATTCATCCAACACCGTTTTATATGGAGAGATGGGCAGATACCCTTTGTACATAAGTACATTTGTGAAATGTATTAAGTACTGGTTGAAGATCTTGAAGCTACCCCAGTCCCGTTTTAGCAGGCAAGCCTATGATATGATGCTTTAGAAATGGAAAAAGGTAAAGAAAACTGGGCTCATAAAGTAAAGAAAGTCCTTTCAGAACAGGGTTTTGGAATAGTGTGGATGGCCCAGGAAGTAGGGAATGAGCATCAGTTTATTGCGAAATTTAAAGACAGGCTTATTTGTTCTTTTAAACAGAATTGGCACTCAGATATGGAAAGTAAAGAAAAATATCGCTGGTTTTTCTCATTTACGAATGTGTTTCATTCTGAAAAGTTTCTCAATGTCATAACAGATAGATGGCACAGAATAAATTACGCAAGATTTAGGTTGAGAACTTTAGGTTTTAATGCGAACAAAAGATGGTTTGAATGTGAAACATCCACAGAATCTCCTTGTCCTGCATGTAGACACATTATTGATGACGAAGAACACTTTCTGTTCCACTGTACTGCTTATAATGAAGTGCGGACAAATTGTTCACTTTTCCAGTTAGATATAGCGAAAAGACAAAATGTTGCAGTCGTGTTATCATCAGATGATGAACTTGTAATTAAATCAGTTGCGAAATTCATCGCAGAAGCATTGAAAATTAGACAGATGGAGGATAGTGAAATTTTAAATAATGCATTATAAGAGATATCTAAATGAATATTATCATTCATCGCAAGTGGAAGAGATCAGTAAGATACATTGTCATCATTTGAACGAGTGGATGGTCGAGTTAGTCTTTTATTTTATTTTTTTATTTTTTTATTTTCTAATTGCATTACTCCTGTGCGTGAGGACATAAGTAAATGTTATGAATTTATTTGTTTTTAACCTTTGATTTGGTGCACCTTAGGAATGAATGTGTACTATTTGTTTGCAGGAAAGGAAGAGGGAAATGTTATTGTTCCTCTCCCCCCCTTGTCAAAAGACCTGTTTGGTAATGACAATAAAATATCAAAGTGTCAAGTGTCTCTCTCTCTCTCTCTCTCTCTCTCTCTCTCTCTCTCTCTCTCTCTCTCTCTCTCTCTCTCTCTCTCTCTTCTCCATCTGTGTCTTTTCTTCTCTTTTCTCTCATTCAAATGGCATTTCCAGCATGAAGTTGTAATGTTGGTGTAAGGTAATGTTTATTTCTCTTTGTTGGTTTTTTGTTTGTTTGTTTGTTTTTTCTTTCTTTCTTTCCTCTTTTCAAAGTAAAATTCCACTCTGACCTTTCCACATTCACTTTTTTTTCATTGTTTCTCTTTGTTGTTGTTGTTGTTATTTTACATACTTCTCTGTCACTCCTTATTCTCTTGGTTTGGTTTTTCATTTGTTTACTGCTTCTTTTTGTCTTCTTTCCTTTTCTGTGAACTGTCTTCTTTCATTTGTTTCTTTGGTACTTTTAATTATTTTTTTGTGGTTTGGTTTTCTTTTTATTTCTTTGTTTGCAAATTTTATTCTTTTCTCTTCTGTCTTCTTTTCATTTGTTTGTTTGATTCTTTCATTCTTTTTTTGTTGTGGTCTTTGTATTTGTTTCTGTAACTTTTTCATTCTTTTTTCTTTTGGTCTTTCCACGCTTATTTATTTGCAACTTTCATTCAATTTTCGAATTTACCTTTTGTCTTCTGATTTGTTTATTTATTTTTTTTGTGTGTGCAGGAAATGGAGATCTTTTTTGCCCTGCATTCTTTCTTTTGTGTGTGTGTGTGTGTGTGTGTGTGTGTGTGTGTGTGTGTGTGTGTGTGTGTATGTGTGTGTGTGTGTGTATGTGTGTGTGTGTGTGTGTGTGTGTGTGTGTGTGTGTGTGTGTGTGTATGTGTGTGTGTGTGTGTGTGTGTGTGTGTGTGTTGGTCTTTTAATTTGTTTGCTACTTTCATTCATTTTTCTTTCTGAGGTCTTATTTGTTTGCTGGTTTTTTTTAATTGTTATCTTTTCATTGGTTTGTTTTCTACTTTCATTCTGTTTTCTTTTGGTCTTTTCATTTGTTTCTTTGCCTTTTTCATTCTGTTTTCTTTTGGCCTTTTCATTTGTTTCTTTGCCTTTTTCATTCTGTTTTCTTTTGGCCTTTTCATTTGTTTCTTTGCCTTTTTCATTCTGTTTTCTTTTGGTCTTTTCATTTGTTTCTTTGCCTTTTTCATTCTGTTTTCTTTTGGCCTTTTCATTTGTTTCTTTGCCTTTTTCATTCTTTTTCCTTTCAATCTTTCTAATGGTTTTTTTTTTTCAGTATACAATAGTGTTGATGGAACATTATGAATGTAGTGATGGGAAGATGATGGTCTATTTTCCTCTGTGAATTTATATGCTTTTTTTTGTTGTTTGTTTGGTTGGTTTTGTTTTTTGTCGAACTCCGGTCTTTTAATTTGGCCTTCTGATTCTTTTTCTCCTTCATTCTTTTGAGCTTTTATTTCTCTTTTTTTTCCCCCTTCCTTTCTTCTTCTTCTTCTTCTTGTTGTTGTTGTTGTTGTTCTTCTTCTTCTCCTTCTTCTTCTTCTTCTTCTCTTCCTCCTGTTTTTTGTTGTCTTTTTCATCTGCCTTTGTTGATGAGTTCTGTGGACAGCCAGGGGCCGACATGGTTGAATTTCCATCAAAATCCACTAAAGAAAGAAATTTTACATCACACACAGATGTGCATATGTGCACTTGTGTACATGCATGTTTAGATACAGATGGGATCTTCTTTTCTTTTTTAATTTTTTATATGAATCCACAACTGAAAGATTGTCAGTCCTTTTTAATTTGGCAGACGTAGCATCTGTTCCTGGCTTGCAAGTTGACTGCTTACATTGTTTCATGTTTCAGGGTGCTCAAGATCGAACGGATGGCTGACCTCATTGTGTCTAGGGATGTGAAGACAGGATGAAGTGGTGAGAGTGCTGGGGCTAGTACACTCTGGGACGATGGCACTAGGATGAGGTGGTCGTGGAGAAGAGCAATGATGCTGCGCCTCAGGCTGCTCACCAAGCTTCTGATTCTGGGCGTAGTGCTCGTTGTCGGCGCTGTCTTCTACTTTGCCTTGGGTGAGTGCTGTCAGAGAGTGTGCAACTTGAAGTGGAACCTTCCAGAAACAGATCGAAAGAATCTTTGATGGATCTTGACCCAGAAACCTGGATATAATGTGAGGCTAATGGGGTGAAACTACTAAATGGTTTCCAAAGAGCATGTTTCTTGTTCGGAGGTCAGCGATGATTTGTGAAAGGCAAAATTTTTTAACCTTTTTTTTTAATACTTTTTTTTTTTTTAATTCAGTTCAGATTTCAATATTTACAACAGCAAAAATGTATAAGTTTAATTGGACAGGCCCTTTTAGACTCATTGTTGCTGTGTTTGGTTTTGATTATTAATTTTGTTTGATTTTTTTATTTGGTGGGTGGGAAATGGAAGGGAGAAAGAGGGCAGGGCATTCTTTTTTTCTCTTCTGTATTGATATCAGCAAGAATGAACAAATTTCAACCAGGCCGTGACTATAACCAGTGGTCTAAATGAGTCCAGATGGGGGTCAGAAACATTTCTGACTGATCGACTGTTTGAATTGTCATCCTGCTGAGCGGGCCACAAGGTCTGTGCAGATATCAGCAAGACCTGCGAACAAACTAGCCCTAGGAAGTAGTGCAGTCATCTCATGAGAGTGGGCTGCCAGCATCTGTATCTTCACACACGCATTCAGTGCACACACACGCGCACGCACGCACACATGCACACGCGCACACACACACACTCACACACACGCACACACTCCTCTCTCTCTCTCTCTCTTTGTGAAAGTTGGTTCTTTTTTTTTTTTTTTTTTTTTTAAATGACTGGTGAGTTGATTTTAACGTGGTGACAGCCCTGATGTGGCCCTTTGCGGTCGGCTGGGCTATAAGCAACATTATCTTCTCTCTCTCTCTCTCTCTCTCTCTCTCTCTCTCTCTCTCTCTCTCTCTCTCTCTGCACATGTGATGGGAATGGTTGTTGGTTGAGAATGATTTCATACCAGAACATAGACAAGAAACACAAAATGAGTGATGGAAATGGGAATAATTTCTTAATTTTGCTTAGTTGTGTAGACACTTAATTTGCAGTTTTTCTTGCTGTCTTTTTCTTCTGTGCAAAACAAAACAAAAAAAGAGCAACAGCATTATACCCCATTGACAAAAAGGCTATTAGCCAATGTCAATAAAAGATGTCAGCGTCATGCTCTCCCCTCTCTCTCTCTCTCTCTCTCTCTCTCTCTCTCTCTCTCTCTCTCTCTCTCTCTCTCTCTCTCTCTCTCTAATCCACACACTTTCTCTTCTAATTCCATTGGTGAGTCAGACAGGGCAATGAACTGGGGCAGGTGAATGGCGGACTTGTCAGGCACCAATGGCAAGGAAGTTTACAGAATAAGCCAACTGTCACAGCACAGTGGTGAGCACCATAGATTGCAGAGCCTTGGTGCCACGCTTATCAGAGCCTGTCTTTGTTGGGGGAATTCTTCAGCACCACCAGTTTCTACCCAGAGTTGAGTTTTCAATGGGAAGTGTAGGAAGATTGTAACTGCTGAGTGGAGTTTCATCCACCAAATGGATACGTCTTTGACAAGGTTTTTTTTCAGGTTTCTTGACCAGCTCTGCAAGTGTCTGTATCTCTGTGGCCTGGTTGACGTAGGAATATAATTATTATGAAGGGAAGAGAAGAGTACATACATCCCTGGCGTGTAGCCTCTGACCAGAATGAAATTTGACAGTATCATCTCCATCATTCACATCCTTATCATTCAGCATGAAGAAAAAGCTCGATCTCTGTGGCCCTTCATGCCCTGCTGTCATGGTGACCCCAGTCTCAATGTCCTTTCTAAGTCTATGCCTTTTGGGAGTTTGTGTTGAGGATATCTATATCAGCAGGTTCATGGTTGTCTATATCAGCAAGTTCATGGTTGTCTATATCACCAAGTTCATGGTTGTCTATATCAGCAAGTTCATGGTTGTCAGATATCAGCAAGTTCATGGTTGTCTATATGCAGCAGGTTCATAGTTGTCAGATATCAGCAGGTTCATGGTTGTCAGATATCAGCAGGTTCATGGTTGTCTATATCAGCAGGTTCATGGTTGTCTATATCAGCAAGTTCATGGTTGTCTATATCAGCAAGTTCATGGTTGTCAGATATCAGCAAGTTCATGGTTGTCTATATCAGCAGGTTCATGGTTGTCTATATCAGCAAGTTCATGGTTGTCTATATCAGCAAGTTCATGGTTGTCTATATCAACAAGTTCATGGTTGTCTATATTAGCAAGTTCATGGTTGTCTATATCAGCAGGTTCATGGTTGTCTATATCAGCAGGTTCATGGTTGTCTATATCAGCAGGTTCATGATTGTCTATATTAGCAGGTTCATGGTTGTCTATATCAGCAGGTCCATGAGTGTCTATATCAGCAGGTTCATGGTTGTCTATATCAGCAGGTTCATGGTTGTCTATATCAGCAAGTTCATGGTTGTCTATATCAGCAGGTTCATGGTTGTCTTTATCAGCAAGTTCATGATTGTCTATATGAGCAGGTTCATGGTTGTCTATATCAGCAAGTTCATGGTTGTCTATATCAGCAAGTTCATGGTTGTCTATATCAGCCAGTTCATGGATGAACGTGATGGCGCTCATGAGAGGGGGAGTCTTGCTCATGCTGGCTCCATGACTAAGTAAATGTTACCATCAGTTTAACAACAGTGAAGAAACTCTTCATAGACAGGAGAGCAGACAGAATTATCTGTGAAGGAGGAAAGCAGACAGAAAGTTATCTGTGAAGGAGAAAAGCAGACAGAGTTATCTGTGAAGGAGGAAAGCAGACAGAGAATTATCTGTGAAGGAGGAAAGCAGAGAGAGAGTTACCTGTGAAGGAGAAAAGCAGACAAAGTTATCTGTGAAAGAGGAAAACAGACAGAGTTATCTGTGAAGGAGAAAAGCAGACAGAGAGTTATCTGTGAAGGAGGAAGACAGACAGAGTTATCTGTGAAGGAGAAAAGCAGACAGAGAGTTATCTGTGAAGGAGAAGAGCAGACAGAGTTATCTGTGAAGGAGAAAAGCGGACAGAGAGTTATCTGTGAAGGAGGAAAACAGACATAGTTATCTGTGAAGGAGAAAAGCAGACAGAGTTATCTGTGAAGGAGAAAAGCAGACAGAGAGTTATCTGTGAAGGAGGAAAGCAGACAGAAAGTTGTCTGTGAAGGAGAAAAGCAGAGTTATCTGTGAAGGAGAAAAGCAGACAGAGAGTTATCTATGAAGGAGAAAAGCAGACAGAGAGTTATCTGTGAAGGAGAAAAGCAGACAGAGTTATCTGTGAAGGAGAAAAGCAGACAGTTATCTGTGAAGGAGAAAAGCAGACAGAGTTATCTGTGAAGGAGGAAAGCAGACATAGAGTTATCTGTGAAGGAGAAAAGCAGACGAGTTATCTGTAAAGGAGAAAAGCAGACAGAGAGTTATCTGTGAAGGAGGAAAGCAGACAGAGTTATCTGTGAAGGAGAAAAGCAGACAGAGTTGTCTGTGAAGGAGGAAAACAGACCGAGAATTATCTGTGAAGGAGAAAAGCAGACAGAGTTTTCTGTGAAGGAGAAAAGCAGACAGAGTTATCTGTGAAGGAGAAAAGCAGACAGAGAATTATCTGTGAGTGAGATATGATTTTGAAGCGTATGGAAGACAAAGTGACAAGATCTGTGGGTGAGATGTAATTTTGAAGCATATTGCATGTCCATGATACTGGGAAATGGGTTTAGGACATGGACACTCAAGGGAAAAAAATGCAAGTAATTAAACTAAAATAGGCTTGTCTATATTCCCAAGACATCCCCTCAATAAGATATTACAATGAAATATAAAATGTTACGGCTGTCTGGCTATAAATGGGTTACGAATTGGAAACAGTGGTTTCCATGACGTAAGTTAAACGGTTTCCATCTTAAATAAAAAATAT
>CM031617.1:16173492-16320134 GCA_018398815.1 Conus ventricosus
CTTAGAAATTCAGCTACTGACGCTGCAAATAAAAAAAACATTGAAAGTTTTAAAAAGACAGGATATAATTTCCACAAGACAATACAGACAAATTACAGGACAATTATTCTCCTGTTATCTGTTTGTGTGTATTGTCTTGCGGAAATAATATCCTCTCTTTTTAAAAGATTTGCTTCAATTTCCGCCTTTAGTTACCTTGCTTTGAAACTAACATGTAAAGTGTTTGAGTTTCACGTAATTGCTATTTGTGATATGCATAGAAAGGATTATTAAAAAGCACATTAACTAGAATTTTTCTGTTTTTACAATTGTTAGCAGTGTCTGCTATGTGGTCCAATGTGGACTGTGCAATGTATACTGGGTTTTCTTGAGTGTTGTCTAATACTCTCCTCTCCGGAGGAGGTGAGGACAATGTGTGATCTCTCAGCTTGTAGGAGTTTTGTCAGGCTGCAGGTGAAGAGCTTCATTTCCAGTAGGATTGTGTGGGATGCCGAAGATGCTGCAACACTCTAAGTCAAATGTGAAGAACAAGTGTGTGGATGTGTGTGTGTTCTTCATTTGGGTTTTGGGTTTTGTTTGTGTATTTTTTCGCTGTCACGTTCAGTGTCATCTCATGCCACTTATCCCTGCGTTTCACCCATAGAAACTTTATGTGAAAATGTTTTGACTAAGGTAGTTTTATTACATAGGAGTGCCACTTTTCTGGCTCCGGCCAGAAATCCAGCTGTAAAGCAAATCTGAAATCACCTTACTTACCTGATGAAATGTCATGCTGTTCATTTCAGGCGTGGGAAAAATCTGCTCCGGCTTTTTCTGTCTCCATGTGTATGACATATGTTTTCTGTCATGATATGAACTTACCAGAGCTAAGTTGTTCATGCTGGCCTTATTTCTCATTTCGCAAGGAAATAAGGTCCTGAAAGGGATAATTCTATGCCGTTTTCTTTTTTTTTATCACTTAGTAGTAGTTGGCAAATTGCTTTCAATATTATCCTTTGGAGGGCCCAGTCTTTCCCCAGCTTTGCAAGGATTTCCTGGCATAAACAGCGGGCAGCTGGTTGACATGTTCAGCAAAGAACCAATGCCCATTTGCACTGGTCAAAACTCATTCTTGTCATCATCAGGAAAATCTTTCCTCTCACTGTTTATGTTCTGCAGTCTGTAGTTCGTAATGTTGAAAGGTAAAGCCTTTAGTGTTGAGAACTTTTGTGAGTGAGGCCGAAGATGCACCAGCGCTCAAGTCAAATGTCGAGAACAAGTGGAATCCATTTTTGGCTTGATGAGTTCATGATCAAGGAATGAGAAACAAAACTTTGGATGAAAAGATTGCTAATGTTGCCATGTGGTTCACGTTGCTCCCAAACCCTCCCGTGTTCATAAAAGTTGGAGGGGAAGAACGCTTACCTGGCCTTCTGGTCAAGGGAAGAATGCCCTGCTTGTAGTTTCAGCCCAGGTAAATTTTGAGAATCAAGTTTTAGGCCAGGAACATTTTGAGTATAAATGTCATCAATTTTCTCCCCTTGTCACTGGAATCTCGTGACTCACCTGATTGCAAGGCCCTCCCAACCCACCCCAACACTCCCCCCTCCATCATCACCCCCACCGCCCACTCAAACATGGGAAAGGGTGCTTCCCTCCCCATCCCCACCCCCACCCCCCACCCCATCCCCCCCTTCCCATGTTTGAGTGGGTGGAGGGTAAGGGTTTGAAGGTAAGCTTTTTCTTATTTTTCTTTTTTTTATGTGAAAAAGTTAGTTCATGAATGAAAATGAATTTCTTTTTTTCCTTCACAGGTAGGTAGTCTTAGAAATTATGAGCAGAGATTTTCCTTAGTAGGTTTTATAAAGGCATTGAAGGTTTGGAATAGATTGAAGAAACTGAAATACTGGTTTTAAAGTCTTTCTTAAAAGTCTGTAAAATCTGACATTGGTTTGTAAAAGCCTGTAAAGTTGATACTGTTCCCTCAAAAAAAAAAAAAATAAGAAGAAGAAGAAGAAAGCTGTGGATGTTGCAAGTGGGTTCAGTTTTCAGCATGGAGTCAAAGGCCTACTTCTTGAACTTTCTAGTCATTTAGAGAAGGGGAACTTTTGCTTCCATCAATAATAGCATCATGGTGAATAAGTTCAGCTAAATTTTCTTGATCAAAACAGATCACCTCATCTCTGAAATATGCATACATTTTGAAGAACTTCTTGTTTTAAATGTGATTTTTTTAAAGCAATACTTGGTATATATTGAGTTTTGGAAATTTAGTCCAGTTGAGTCGTAAAACATTTGTAAGTTTGTGCCCCCTCCCCCCCCCCTTTTTTTTTTTTTTAAATATAAATACTGTAAATAGGGAGATGAAAATGATGGAGGGTGGAGACTATCCCTGTCCTTCCTCCGCCTTTATCCACACCTGATCAGGTACCCATTTCTTGCTGGGTGGACAGAGAGGGTGTTTAAGCCTAAAAAAAAAGAATCCAACCTCACAAGTGGTTTGAACTCACAAGTGTCAGATCTGCAGGCAAACACTCTTACCACTTGGCAACGAGCTGTTGTTGTTATTTTAATCTTTGTTGTTGTTGTTTTGATCTTTGTTGCAGTTGTTTCAGTGTTTGTTGTTGTTGTTTTAACCTTTGAAAAGGAGATTGACTGATCTCTTATGACTGTATTACCAGAAAGACATCGGTTGTTTTCATTTTTTAACATTCTGGGCTATTCTCTCTCTGTTTACAAGATCTCATGTGTAATATGTGACAGTAGTTATGCCTTACCTATTGCTGGATCTTGTGTGCACCCGCCCTTTGTAAACTGGCTTTTAATGTACATTGGTTACCACTGATACATTGAGATTCAAAATATCTACTATTTTTTCAGACGTGGGAATCTTCCGCCTTTCGGCGGAATTCCGCCTTTTTAGAGGCCTCAGAGGTCATTTTTGAGATCGATGCAAATCCGTTGAGAAAACTGGGTGGGGGGGTATGTATAGTGAGGTTTGTTTTTCGTAAGCAAAAGCTTGGATCGCGATTTTGTTCTCGATCGGTTTGTTCTCAAATGGAAAACTTCCGGCTCGTTTGGGCACCCAGGACAGATTACAGTGAATAATGGAATTCGGCTTACCGAAACTACAAAGAAGGGAAGTAATCCCTTAGCTGTGAAAAGTGCCATTTGCGGATTCCGGCGCCATATTGTCTTACAAGTTGCACGTCCGAAGTTCCGAAGTCGTCAACATGTTCCGACAAATCACCGAGAATGAGAAAGTATTGGCCACAGAGATCGATTCCTCTGTGAAAAACAAGTGGAACTGGAAGTGGCTGGAGGAAGATGTGCGTACAACAGTGACTTTATCGCATGGTAAAGAGACCGTTAGCCACGAGGTGAAGATCCGTGTGGGAAAATAGAATAAAAAGCTTGTTATTTTATTTCTTTTTTTCTTGCCAGTTTATGCAATTCTGGGGTGATTTTTAGATACTGAAATATGAAAAATGCTCAGCTTCAAGGGGCTTTGCCCCCTGACCCCCACCAGGGGCTTTGCCCCTGGACCCCACCGGGGGCCTTCAGCAGCCCCCGGACCCCCGCCTAATTTTCCTCCTTTTTCACTTTTTCTTATTCCCACCTCTGATTTTTTGTATCAAAGATGTGTGTGTGTAGGGCGGAGGGCTACTAGCACCCTTAAAATATAACTCTAAGAGACTGTCCTTATCTCAGTGGAATATTTTCTTATCCTACATACAAGATCTCACGGAAAGATTTGTTTGCCATATTTTAATGTTTTTGTATGTTGTTGTTTTTTTGTATACTGAAAGTTGTTAAATGTCAGACAATGTTGACATGACCAGAATGTTTTGGAATAATGATTTCGATGAAGATGTACTGTTTCATAGTTACCAAACCATGAATCATAACCTCATAGTGTTGATATTCAGTGAACAATTTGTGTTTTATGTCCACTAAAATCATGCGCATGTGCAAAAATTTTGTGACAGACTGAATTTTTACTTGCAGCTGGAGCAGATTAGCAACAACAAAAGCTTAGAATCATTGTGGGCAAAGTCAGCTGGATAGGTTTGTGGTAAACTTGCGAGAAGGAAGTAGGGATGGGGCTGGAGAATGTCAGAATATTGCAAGCGTCGGCCTCTTTGCTGATGTCAGATTCTTGGAATCATGTCATTTGTTTTTTTCTTTGTTTTTTTTTTTAATATTTTTTTTTAAAGTAATCTTTTTAACAGACACAGAAAAGTGAAATAGGACATTCTGTACCTTTTGTTCTCCAACATGTATTTGATCCTCTAATCAGTGGTGTTTGACACAGTTTGGTATGCAGCATGATGTGATGCATTCTGTGTCATTGTATTTGATCCTCCAATCAATGGTGTTTGACACAGTTTGGTATGCAGCATGATGTGATACATTCTGTGTCATTGTATTTGATCCTCCAATCAATGGTGTTTGACACAGTTTGGTATGCAGCATGATGTGATACATTCTGTGTCATTGTATTTGATCCTCCAATCAATGGTGTTTGACACAGTTTGGTATGCAGCATGATGTGATACATTCTGTGTCATTGTATTTGATCCTCCAATCAATGGTGTTTGACACAGTTTGGTATGCAGCATGATGTGATACATTCTGTGTCATTGTATTTGATCCTCCAATCAATGTGTTTTGACACAGTTTGGTATGCAGCATGATGTGATACATTCTGTGTCATTGTATTTGATCCTCCAATCAATGGTGTTTGACACAGTTTGGTATGTAGCATGATGTGATGCATTCTGTTTTCATCTTTCAGTGGCATTACTCCATTGCCACTTCTTGCATTTCCACGTTGACACCTGCACTCTGGTTTGTCCCCCCAAAGCCCCTAGCGATGGAAAGGGAATAATGAAGATATGAGGCAGGCCTTGAGAGGAGATGCTTCACTGCTGCTGAGTCACTTGATTGGTGCCAGTTCTGATCCAACACAGGCATGACACCCACCTTCTAAGTCCCCTGCTTAACAGTAATTTATTCCTTAGTCACAGAGCCAGCTTGAGCCAGTGTCCCTGTCCGGAGGATGCCACCACTTGCGTTCAACTACAGTGTTCATTGAATGGCTGATACCAGTGACTTTGACAACTACAGTTGTCGTTGAATGGGTGATACCAGTGACTTTGACAGCTACAGTTTTCGTTGAATGGCTGATACCAGTGACTTTGACAACTACAGGTTTCATTGAATGGCTGATACCAGTGACTTTGACAACTACAGGTTTCATTGAATGGCTGATACCAGTGACTTTGACAGCAACAGTGTTCATTGAATGGCTGATACCAGTGACTTTGACAACTACAGTTGTCGTTGAATGGCTGATACCAGTGACTTTGACAACTACAGGTTTCATTGAATGGCTGATACCAGTGACTTTGACAACTACAGGTTTCATTGAATGGCTGATACCAGTGACTTTGACAACTACAGGTTTCATTGAATGGCTGATACCAGTGACTTTGACAACTACAGGTTTCATTGAATGGCTGATACCAGTGACTTTGACAACTACAGGTTTCATTGAATGGCTGATACCAGTGACTTTGACAACTACAGGTTTCATTGAATGGCTGATACCAGTGACTTTGACAGCAACAGTGTTCATTGAATGGCTGATACCAGTGACTTTGACAACTACAGTTGTCGTTGAATGGCTGATACCAGTGACTTTGACAACTACAGGTTTCATTGAATGGCTGATACCAGTGACTTTGACAACTACAGGTTTCATTGAATGGCTGATACCAGTGACTTTGACAACTACAGTTGTCGTTGAATGGCTGATACCAGTGACTTTGACAACTACAGGTTTCATTGAATGGCTGATACCAGTGACTTTGACAACTACAGGTTTCATTGAATGGCTGACAGCAACAGTGTTCATTGAATGGCTGATACCAGTGACTTTGACAACTACAGGTTTCATTGAATAGCTGATACCAGTGACTTTGACAACTACAGGTTTCATTGAATGGCTGATACCAGTGACTTTGACAGCTACAGTTTTCGTTGAATGGCTGATACCAGTGACTTTGACAACTGCAGTGTTCATTGAATTGCTGATACCAGTGACTTTGACAACTACAGTTGTCGTTGAATGGCTGATACCAGTGACTTTGACAACTGCAGTTGTCGTTGAATTGCTGATACCAGTGACTTTGACAACTACAGGTTTCATTGAATTGCTGATACCAGTGACTTTGACATGACAATACCAAAGGCGTAGAAATAGAGAGGAAATCAAAACTGAGATTGCTGTGAGGGCATGAAGGACCATAGAATTTGATATTTTTTGGTGTTGATCAGTGTGCTGTGAGGGCAGGGCATGAAGGACCATAGAATTTGATATTTTTTGGTGTTGATCAATGTGCTGTGAGGGCAGGGCATGAAGGACCATAGAATTTGATATTTTTTGGTGCTGATCAGTGAGGACGAGCTTGATCAGGATGATGCTGTGGAGTTCCATTCTGATCCAACTCTACATTATTACATAGTAGGGTTGTACTCTAAGCTTATTTCATATTATATTCCGGTATCAACCAGGCCCCAGAGGTACAAGCACCTGCAGTGTTGGTCATGAAAATACACATTTGTTAAGTGGATGAAACTGGACTGTGTGGTTCCAGTCTTCCCATTGGAGCCCATAGCACACTCAGCTGTTGGTGAGAGCCAGTTAGGGCCAAAGTTTCCCACTTTATATAAATGGCTCTGATGGCAATGGAACCCACTACATCCCACCCTTCCATCTGCCATGCTCACTGTGCCATAGAGGCTAGTTTGATACTTCCACCTTTTTTTTCTCTCTCTTTTTTTTTTTTTTTTTTAAATTCTTCTTCTTTATGTTGCTGGTTGAGATTTTAGGAGACTATTGATGCGTCTAAACTAATCCAAGGTGGTTTTCAATGAACACATTGATGAACACATTCTGACACCATACATTGCTACCAAAACATATCTGTACATTTCAATCAAGCTTGCATCTTTTACCAGCGGCCATGGTACAGCAGTCAGCATTGTGGACTGGGAGGAAATGAATTTGATTCAGGTCAGATGCTTTGATTGTGGGACTCGGGGGGGGGGGGGGGGGGGGGGGGGGGGGGTGGGGGGGGGGGGGGGGGGGGGGGGGGGGGGGGGGGGGGGGGGGGGGGGGGGGGGGGGGGGGGGGGTCCCTGTGCTGGCTCCTGCACAGAGCGGAGTGTGCTGTGGGCCCAGTGGAAAGACTGGAACCACATGTGACTTTCACCCACTGACTGCACATGTCTCCGAGAGTGTTTCACAAATTTACTGATCAGCACTGTGAGGTTTGGCATCTCTCGAGGGGTGGCTGACATCGTATATTATGAAAGTAGTATGGAGTAGACTGTACACAGTGTAGTGTGGAATCCCATAGCATCATCTTAATCTTCATTAGCCTGACTTACCATCATGAAAGAAGTCTTAGAATCTGTTGCCCTTTGCACTCTGTTCGGTGGTGCCCATGTTAAGATTATAGGTGTTCAGTGTTGGCAAGTCCATGGGGACTGTCGCTGGTTGAACGTTATGGTGCACTTCAGATTGGGACACCCACTCATACTTACACCACTAACAAATGCTAGTTAGACCATCAGGATGTAGTGTCATGCATATATATCAAGCCCAAACAGGCATTACTATTGCCGCAGAAGGCAGCTCTGCAGCAGTGCAGTGTCTCCTCTGGTGGGTTGCTTCACGACAACCTGGTAGTGATTTGCTCCCGTGGATCACTAGTGCTGTAGCTGTGGCAGGATGAGCCAGCATGTGGCTGTATATGGGGGAACTGGAGTGACAGCATGGGAGTCATGCCACTGAATGGTATGAAAGGTGAGACAGAAATATATATGAACTTATCTGTATGAACACCATTCTCTTGTCACTGCCAGAAGATCATAACTTGCACTCACTGTTAGAGTGACAGTGACATGAAGAGGTATATCTGTATGAACACCATTCTCTTGTCACTGCTACAGGATCCTAACCTGCACACTCTGTTAGTGTGATGACATGGAGAGGTATATCTGTATGAACACCATTCTCTTGTCACTGCTACAGGATCCTAACCTGCACACTCTGTTAGTGTGATGACATGGAGAGGTATATCTGTATGAACACCATTCTCTTGTCACTGCTACAGGATCCTAACCTGCACACTCTGTTAGTGTGATGACATGGAGAGGTATATCTGTATGAACACCATTCTCTTGTCACTGCTACAGGATCCTAACCTGCACACTCTGTTAGTGTGATGACATGGAGAGGTATATCTGTATGAACACCATTCTCTTGTCATTGCTACAGGATCCTAACCTGCACACTCTGTTAGTGTGATGACATGAAGAGGTATATCTGTATGAACACCATTCTCTTGTCATTGCTACAGGATCCTAACCTGCACACTCTGTTAGTGTGATGACATGGAGAGGTATATCTGTATGAACACCATTCTCTTGTCATTGCTACAGGATCCTAACCTGCACACTCTGTTAGTGTGATGACATGGAGAGGTATATCTGTATGAACACCATTCTCTTGTCATTGCTACAGGATCCTAACCTGCACACTCTGTTAGTGTGATGACATGAAGAGGTATATCTGTATGAACACCATTCTCTTGTCACTGCTACAGGATCCTAACCTGCACACTCTGTTAGTGTGATGACATGGAGAGGTATATCTGTATGAACACCATTCTCTTGTCACTGCTACAGGATCCTAACCTGCACACTCTGTTAGTGTGATGACATGGAGAGGTATATCTGTATGAACACCATTCTCTTGTCACTGCTACAGGATCCTAACCTGCACACTCTGTTAGTGTGATGACATGGAGAGGTATATCTGTATGAACACCATTCTCTTGTCACTGCTACAGGATCCTAACCTGCACACTCTGTTAGTGTGATGACATGGAGAGGTATATCTGTATGAACACCATTCTCTTGTCACTGCTACAGGATCCTAACCTGCACACTCTGTTAGTGTGATGACATGGAGAGGTATATCTGTATGAACACCATTCTCTTGTCACTGCTACAGGATCCTAACCTGCACACTCTGTTAGTGTGATGACATGGAGAGGTATATCTGTATGAACACCATTCTCTTGTCACTGCTACAGGATCCTAACCTGCACACTCTGTTAGTGTGATGACATGGAGAGGTATATCTGTATGAACACCATTCTCTTGTCACTGCTACAGGATCCTAACCTGCACACTCTGTTAGTGTGATGACATGGGAGGTATATCTGTATGAACACCATTCTCTTGTCACTGCTACAGGATCCTAACCTGCACACTCTGTTAGTGTGATGACATGGAGAGGTATATCTGTATGAACACCATTCTCTTGTCACTGCTACAGGATCCTAACCTGCACACTCTGTTAGTGTGATGACATGGAGATGTATATCTGTATGAACACCATTCTCTTGTCACTGCTACAGGATCCTAACCTGCACACTCTGTTAGTGTGATGACATGGAGAGGTATATCTGTATGAACACCATTCTCTTGTCACTGCTACAGGATCCTAACCTGCACACTCTGTTAGTGTGATGACATGGAGAGGTATATCTGTATGAACACCATTCTCTTGTCATTGCTACAGGATCCTAACCTGCACACTCTGTTAGTGTGATGACATGGAGAGGTATATCTGTATGAACACCATTCTCTTGTCATTGCTACAGGATCCTAACCTGCACACTCTGTTAGTGTGATGACATGGAGAGGTATATCTGTATGAACACCATTCTCTTGTCATTGCTACAGGATCCTAACCTGCACACTCTGTTATGTGTGATGACATGGAGAGGTATATCTGTATGAACACCATTCTCTTGTCATTGCTACAGGATCCTAACCTGCACACTCTGTTAGTGTGATGACATGGAGAGGTATATCTGTATGAACACCATTCTCTTGTCACTGCTACAGGATCCTAACCTGCACACTCTGTTAGTGTGATGACATGGAGAGGTATATCTGTATGAACACCATTCTCTTGTCATTGCTACAGGATCCTAACCTGCACACTCTGTTAGTGTGATGACATGGAGAGGTATATATGTATGAACACCATTCTCTTGTCATTGCTACAGGATCCTAACCTGCACACTCTGTTAGTGTGATGACATGGAGAGGTATATCTGTATGAACACCATTCTCTTGTCATTGCTACAGGATCCTAACCTGCACACTGTTAGTGTGATGACATGGAGAGGTATATCTGTATGAACACCACTCTCTTGTCATTGCTACAGGATCCTAACCTGCACACTCTGTTAGTGTGATGACATGAAGAGGTATATCTGTATGAACACCATTCTCTTGTCACTGCTACAGGATCCTAACCTGCACACTCTGTTAGTGTGATGACATGGAGAGGTATATCTGTATGAACACCATTCTCTTGTCACTGCTACAGGATCCTAACCTGCACACTCTGTTAGTGTGATGACATGGAGAGGTATATCTGTATGAACACCATTCTCTTGTCACTGCTACAGGATCCTAACCTGCACACTCTGTTAGTGTGATGACATGGAGAGGTATATCTGTATGAACACCATTCTCTTGTCACTGCTACAGGATCCTAACCTGCACACTCTGTTAGTGTGATGACATGGAGAGGTATATCTGTATAACCACTCTGTTATGTACAGGATCTAACTGCAATTGTTAGTGTGATGACATGGAGAGGTATATCTGTATAACCTGCACACTCTGTCAGTGTGATGACATGGAGAGGTATATCTGTATAACCTGCACACTCTGTTAGTGTGATGACATGGAGAGGTATATCTGTATAACCTGCACACTCTGTTAGTGTGATGACATGGAGAGGTATATCTGTATAACCTGCACACTCTGTCAGTGTGATGACATGGAGAGGTATATCTGTATAACCTGCACACTCTGTTAGTGTGATGACATGGAGAGGTATATCTGTATAACCTGCACACTCTGTTAGTGTGATGACATGGAGAGGTATATCTGTATAACCTGCACACTCTGTCAGTGTGATGACATGGAGAGGTATATCTGTATAACTGCACACTCTGTCAGTGTGATGACATGGAGAGGTATATCTGTATAACCTGCACACTCTGTCAGTGTGATGACATGGAGAGGTATATCTGTATAACCTGCACACTCTGTCAGTGTGAAGACATGGAGAGGTATATCTGTATGACCTGCACACTCTGTCAGTGTGATGACATGGAGAGGTATATCTGTATGACCTGCACACTCTGTCAGTGTGATGACATGGAGAGGTATATCTGTATGACCTGCACACTCTGTCAGTGTGATGACATGGAGAGGTATATCTGTATGACCTGCACACTCTGTCAGTGTGATGACATGGAGAGGTATATTGTATAACCTGCACACTCTGTCAGTGTGATGACATGGAGGGGTATATCTGTATAACCTGCACACTCTGTCAGTGTGATGACATGGAGAGGTATATCTGTATAACCTGCACACTCTGTCAGTGTGATGACATGGAGAGGTATATCTGTATAACCTGCACACTCTGTCAGTGTGATGACATGGAGAGGTAATATCTGTATAACCTGCACACTCTGTCAGTGTGATGACATGGAGAGGTATATCTGTATAACCTGCACACTCTGTCAGTGTGATGACATGGAGAGGTATATCTGTATAACCTGCACACTTGTCAGTGTGATGACATGGAGAGGTATATCTGTATAACCTGCACACTCTGTCAGTGTGATGACATGGAGAGGTATATCTGTATAACCTGCACACTCTGTCAGTGTGATGACATGGAGAGGTATATCTGTATAACCTGCACACTCTGTCAGTGTGATGACATGGAGAGGTATATCTGTATAACCTGCACACTCTGTCAGTGTGATGACATGGAGAGGTATATCTGTATAACCTGCACACTCTGTCAGTGTGATGACATGGAGAGGAAATATCGTATAACCTGCACACTCTGTCAGTGTGATGACATGGAGAGGTATATCTGTATAACCTGCACACTCTGTCAGTGTGATGACATGGAGAGGTATATCTGTATAACCTGCACACTCTGTCAGTGTGATGACATGGAGGTATTCTGTATAACCTGCACACTCTGTCAGTGTGATGACATGGAGAGGTATATCTGTAAACCTGCACACTCTGTCAGTGTGATGACATGGAGAGGTATATCTGTATAACCTGCACACTCTGTCAGTGTGATGACATGGAGAGGTATATCTGTATAACCTGCACACTCTGTCAGTGTGATGACATGGAGAGGTATATCTGTATAACCTGCACACTCTGTCAGTGTGATGACATGGAGAGGTATATCTGTATAACCTGCACACTCTGCTAGTGTGATGACATGGAGAGGTATATCTGTATAACCTGCACACTCTGTTAGTGTGATGACATGGAGAGGTATATCTGTATACCTGCACACTCTGTTAGTGTGATGACATGGAGAGGTATATCTGTATAACCTGCACACTCTGTTAGTGTGATGACATGGAGAGGTATATCTGTATGACCTGCACACTCTGTTAGTGTGATGACATGGAGAAAAATGGAGTGTTGAGAGTAGCACTGCTGCAGTCATTCGATCTCGATGAAATAACCAGAAAATGTAACAAAGTTCTCTGATCTGGTGCGTGTTGAACTTGTTGTTTATACCTTTTTTTCCCCACATTGACTCAAGATTGGATGCTGTCCCTAGCAGACATACTGTCTGCCCAAATAGTCAGCTCAGGGAGCCCTATCCAATAACTGGTACCCCAATTTGTCAGCTGGAGACAATGGATGCTGTCTTTCACAATCATTGGTTCTAGTCCAGAAAAGTGAATTGAAATGTTGCGTAGATAGATGGACAGAGAGATAGAGAGGTCTCAACTTGGTTCTAGTCCAGAAAAGTGAATTGAAATGTTGCGTAGATAGAGGGACAGAGAGATAGAGAGGTCTCAACTTGGTTCTAGTCCAGAAAAGTGAATTGAAATGTTGCGTAGATAGAGGGACAGAGAGATAGAGAGGTCTCAACTTGGTTCTAGTCCAGAAAAGTGAATTGAAATGTTGCGTAGATAGAGGGACAGAGAGATAGAGAGGTCTCAACTTGGGGTTGTGTACAGAAGCCGGTTTTAGCATCGGGACTTGTGATTTGTGAGGGTTGGGTGTTTGTCAGTGTTTGTTACTGAATTTTGTTTGGTTTTGAGAGTTGGTGTATGTTTTGTAACACTGCGTTTTTGTTATTTTTGTTTTGTTGTTGTTTTTCTATAACTGAGGGCAGTACATCAACACTTCCAGCATGGCTGAGTTTTTATGCCATAGGGGTGTCTAGTTAGTAATCACCGCACATGTTTGTGGAAGCAGCAGTAAAAGAGACGATGAGAAAAAGAACATTTTAATGAGTGAAAATAAGACTTTGTTCACCAAAGACAAGTACATGAAGTCGACTGCAAAAGTTGCCATTACAACATTGTCTCACAACTTTTCCAATCAGGTCATCCAACTTTATGATCAGTGTTTCTGGCACTGGCACATACCTTTTTTTTTTCTATAGAAGATGACTGACTGAAAAACTGTAGTGTCTATTATTTCTTTTTCTTTCTTTTTTTTGTAATCAATGTAGGTGAGGGGGGAGGATGTATGCTTTTTCTCTGTGTGTCCTTGGTAACATAATACACTGTGCAATGAAAGTTTTTTTGATTGTGTGGCTAATATTTCATCATGTTTGAATGCTTTGGGGCCTGACCACGTACACATTTTGGTCTGGTCTGGTCAGTACAACTTTTAAAGAGGCTGTAAAGAAAAATGTGGACTTTCAGGGCTATGTGGTGGTGACTTGTTAACCAGGACTTTCTGTGTTGTGACAAACTTGGCCCCTGTGTGGTTAGGTAATTTGATTATGAGTGAAATGACTTTTGAGGCGGCAAAGTGTTATAAGGATAAAGAGGAGTGTTGGTTTTGATTTTCAAACAACATAGGCTGTCAGTTTTTGACGTGTAGAAAAATGGAGAGGCCTTGGCTACAGACATGGACATTGATGGACTTGCACATTGATGGACTTGGACATTGATGGACTTCAACTCCACCTACTTTTAACAGAGGCCATGGCTACAGACATGGACATTGATGGACTTAAGCTCCACCTTCTTTTAACAGGCTGTGGCTACAGACATGGACATTGCATTGATGGACTTCAGCTCCACCTCCTTTGAACAGAGACCATGGCTACAGACATGGACATTGATGGACTTCAGCTCCACCTCCTTTGAACAGAGACCATGGTTACAGACATGGACATTGATGGACTTCAGCTCCACCTACTTTTAACAGAGACCATGGCTACAGACATGGACATTGCATTGATGGACTTCAGCTCCACCTACTTTTAACAGAGACCATGGCTACAGACATGGACATTGATTGACTTCAGCTCCACCTACTTTTAACAGAGACCATGGCTACAGACATGGACATTGATTGACTTCAGCTCCACCTACTTTTAACAGAGACCATGGCTACAGACATGGAGATTGATTGACTTCAGCTCCACCTACTTTTAACAGAGACCATGGCTACAGACATGGGCGTTGACAGACTTCAACTCCACCTACTTTTAACAGAGACTGTGGCTACAGACATAGACACTGATGAACTTCAACTCCACCTTCTTTTAACTCTTAATAGGTTTACCTTTGGGTGCTTTTTTGTGCTTTTTTTTAAAAACGGAATTGGTTGTTACAGTATACTGTTATGAATAAAACTCATGCCAGAAAACGTCATATCCAAATATAAGTACATTTGTGTCTTTAAATTTTGAATATATATATATGTAAAGTAATCTGCAGAATCTGACCATAGAAACTTTGCGACAGCTGAAAAGCTGTATCAGTGGAAAATCTGAGAGTAAGAGTTAAGGGAAATGTTTTAATCTAGCCAGATCCTACTGCGAAAAGTTGAGCATGATAGCCATGTGTGGGTGTGTGTGTGCAAGACATGAGTGTGTGTGTGTGTGTGTGTGTGTGTGTGTGTGTGCGAGACATGAGTGTGTGTTTGAGTGACAAGAATGTACATGGGTTGAGAGTGCGAGTGCTTCTGTGATAGCCAAATGTGTGTGTGTGTGTGTGTGTGTGCGTGTGCGTGTGCGAGTGAAAGAGAGAGAGTTGGCTTTGATTTTTCATATCTGATTTTAAAGTAAACGGGAAAAAGTAAAACCAGATCTTTACAGAGAGTGGTTAATTGTGAAGGTGTACAGGAGAGTCTGCATGTGAGTGTGTGCAAGCACAGAGGGAATGTGTGCAAGAGAGAGAGGGAAGGTGTGTGTGAGCATACCCTGACATTTATTCCAAGGAAATAGTGAGATAAGCATGATGTGGTTTTATTTTTCAACATTGATTTTCTTTGTGTTGGAGTGTGCTGTATGTGTCAACAACAAAAAAGAGCAAGTGTGCTTTTTTATGTGTCAGACAGAGATAGGGTAAGAGAGAGAAAGAGAGAGAGAGAGATCCTTCGTGTCTTTTCTCTTTGATGTTATTGTGTTTTCAGACACGTTTACTGCTATTCCTTAAATACTTACTGAATGTGACAATTCATGCTTACTGATTTTTGATTTAATTCACAATAGAGTTTGTAGACAAATGATTTTTTTTTTTTTTTTTTTTTTTTGGCTACTGTATAGCACTTTCAATATCAAAGAGTCACTTTTCAGTCATTTTCATTTTGCCACTAATGAATATTAATCTATGATTCACTTTGACTCCATTGTGGTCATTAAACATGATGGCTGTATTTGAATAGCCTGAATGATTAAAAATAGACTGAAAAGAGTGTATCAATTTCGCAGACTGTCAAAGCAGACTTTGGCTTTGAACTGAGATTCAAAGCATTTGGCATATGCGTACACACACACACACATACATACACACACACACACACACACACACACGCACACACACACAGAACGTGTCTGCTCTTCAAGCTTTTAATAGTGATGCTTCATCGCACACAACACACGTGATAAGGAAATACATACATCATGTCTGGCAACAAAGTGACAGTTTGCTTTCACTTCCACGCAATCATGAAGTAAGAATTCACAGGTTTTTTCTCATTTTGGATGCCATCACCAAGATTTTTTTAACTTTTTAACCAACAGTAAGAGATTGAGTAAGACTCTGTGTGTGAATGCGTGTGCCTGTCTGCGTGTACGTGCATGTGCGTGTATTTGTGTGCTTTTTGTATGCATGCTATATACGTACTGGTATTGGTACAAGTATTGGTAAGCATACTTGTTTTGTCAACTGTATGTCAAGACATGATTAGGAAATTAATGAATAAGGTTTGACTTTTTACCTGCACATAGTGCAGATCAAATCAATCACAATGTGGTGTATAACATATATTGTAATATAACCACACTCATTTCTAAAAAATATATCATAATGTTAATGGTATGAGCATTGTACAATGAACATCCTTGCTCAAAGATGGAGCCATCAAGAACAATAATAAGTAAGAAATCAAATGTCAGAAAGTAAATGGCACAATCGCGAAAACAAATCAATTCAGACTAAAAGGCAAAAACTTTAATCTCTGTGACAACACTATTCAGAACAAGATTATCCCATAATCTAATCTGGAATCAAATTACAAGCCTGAAAATTGTGCACATCGTTGTAATGACGATGTACTGATAAATCTACACATGCACACACACAAAACAAACAAAAACAAATGAGCCCAATGACCTAAACAGCAAATTATCACCACTACAGCTTGGTTAGCAATCTGCACAAACACACACACAAAAGAAAATGCACAAAATTTGTAACAGTGCAAACCTTGTTATAGAGAGAAAGAAAGTTGTTTGTGTGTGGTACACATAGTGTATGCTTGGGGGAAAAATTCCTTAGGTAGGGCTTTGCTTTAAATTAATTTTACTAGTTTCAGTGAAGGAAAGAAGGAAACAGCACAAAAGAAAGTGCCATAATGCTGCCCAAACAAAACTTCACAAAATGATTCCGATATATGATAATGGTAAAGCTCACGTCTTCTGCAAGGAGAGGTGATCTAAGCTAATCCTACCCCCTGCCATTTTCCAACATTCCAACCAAACAAGGTCCTCTGAATCGTGTTATCTAAATGGCCTAAGGTCCTCTGAATCGTGTTATCTAAATGGCCTTATTTGTGTACTTTGTAATACTCATCTCACAGATGCTAAGTAACTTCCAAACATGCCCTCAGCTTTGGTTCCAAGCCTACTGGCTTTAAGTGTAAATAAAGGAGACAGTGCTGTCATCAAGGGAGGTCACTGCAGCAGATGGCATGCCATATTGTGGTTAGTTTGATGATGCTATCAAATATCTCCCTTCCTCCTGAAGTAAATGTTTAGTAAATTTCACAAATTCTAGTTTCTCTGGTGTTTTGGTTTTGTAGTTTCAGATTGCTGGCGCATCTGCATCATTCACGCCAAAAAACTTTGGAACAGCATATGGTACTCTGACCAGAGGCCCACTGGGAGCTTACTCTGACCAGATATGCCCACTGGGAGCAGTTAATCAGCCGATGTCTGACCACGATGAATCTTGGTCAGTGTTTAAATACAATCGGCGATAGAAGCCACAAAACAAAACCCCGTTTTTGTTTTTTTTGTTCAGAAAGTGCATTTCACTGTCTATTTTGATTGGATGCTGCAAGTTAAAATAATCAGAGTTGACCTTTACTTCTTAACGAACAAGTGTGGTCGATAGTAATCATTTTAACACGCCTCCCAAGAAGAAGTTCTAGCAAAGCTGATTCAAATTAAAGCGACCTTTTCAACCAACAAAGCAGTTAAGAGGACCTGGATCTTGACAAAGGTCTGAACTCTTTTCAACCAACAAAGCAGTTAAGAGGACCTGGATCTTGACAAAGGTCTGAACTCTTTTCAACCAACAAAGCAGTTAAGAGGACCTGGATCTTGACAAAGGTCTGAACTCTTTTCAACCAACAAAGCAGTTAAGAGGACCTGGATCTTGACAAAGGTCTGAACTCTTTTCAACCAACAAAGCAGTTAAGAGGACCTGGATCTCGACAAAGGTCTGAACTCTTTTCAACCAACAAAGCAGTTAAGAGGACCTGGATCTTGACAAAGGTCTGAACTCTCCTGAAAGCCCTTCTGGTGTGTTGTTTGTCATGTAGTGAGGCCAGACGCCTGGTCATCCAGTGGACCTCTGCAATATGAGGCCAGACGCCTGGTCATCCAGTGGACCTCTGCAATATGAGGCCAGATGCCTGGTCATCCAGTGGACCTCTGCAATATGAAGACTTTTATCCTGCCCCATGTAGTGAGGCCAGAAGCCTGGTCATCCAGTGGACCTCTGCAATATGAAGACTTTTATCCTGCCCCATGTAGTGAGGCCAGAAGCCTGGTCATCCAGTGGACCTCTGCAATATGAAGACTTTTATCCTGCCCCATGCTCAGCGGTTTTCATGTCTATGTAATATTAGTGCACAAGACACAAGCTAAGTATGCATGTCATGCACACCATTCACTGTGTGGATCTCTCTGTTCCCAAGAATGTTGATGAAATTTAACACATGTATACATGTGCAAGATGTTATGCATACAAGTGCACACAAAACTTCGGTTTATGATCTTACTTGAAAGACATTTAAAGGGAATGGAGCTGGAGCAAAAGGTAACTCCGACGGAAAAAATCCCAGCAAGTGAACTGCTCTGTGGAGACTCTCAAGCTGGCGACCCCTGCATCACCAGGACCACAAGCCTGTTTACCAACTGAGCTGTTCTGGCTTCTACACACAAGACAAAGACCAGTGACAAACAATGAACAAAGAACAGTGATCAAGGTTCTCTTGCTTCCATTCCTGCCCAAAGTCACTTCAACAGGTCTACAGTTTCAACTCTGTTCGGTCTGGTCCATAACCCCCCTCACTGCACCCTCCCTTCTGCTTCTTTCTGCCTGTTTGTCTTCATCAACAACACTACTAAGAACTATACTGATGATCAGAGGGAAGGAATGGGACAGAAATGGGTGGGCTTAACTCACAGACTGAAAAGATGTCTGTCTCTCAAGAGAGAATAATACGAGTGAGAGAGAGTGAGCGACTCAGACGGTGAAACAGAGGGAATGGGTAAGTGAGAGAGAAGGGAGAGACAGAGAAAGAGTGAGTACTAAGAGAAGAACAAAATCCTTAGTCGACACTTCCAGGGATTAACATCAAAGGCTAGTCCACGACTCTGTGACAGATTACAGCAACAGGGAGGGAGTACTGGGCGGGAGGATGGTAAGCCCTGGCAGCAAACTGACATGTCACAACACAAACTCTGAAGTCCCTCTCACAAGCTGAAAAACAGCGAAGTGTGGGAATGGCCAGATCTGGCCATCAGTGTTCTCCACCAGACCCTAGCGGTGTGAGTCAATTAAGGCATTTTACTCTGATCTGAAAAGTATATGTACATTGAAAGTTTGAGTGTGTCCAAGGCAGGGTACCAAAGACCACCTGTACTTCACTGTTGACTGATGCACTCAGCCATTTTGACATCATACAGTCAGAAAATCCCCCTATATAAATAAACGCAATTAAAAAGTGGCTGATGGCACACAGTGCGTCATTCTGCCACAAAATTCCCCTCTAGACTGAACAATGGTCGGCAACACATCCACAAAATCCCCCAACTAACCAAAAACTTCCTCCTTCGTTCTGTCACCAAATCTCCAGATAAACACAACTGAAAATGGCTGATAGCACATAGTCCATCGTTCTGTTACAAAATCCCCGAAATAGACGCAATTAAAAAGTGGCCAATGGCACACAGTTCACGATTCTGTCACAAAATCCCCTATGTAAACACAATAGTGGCCGATGGCACAAAGTCCTGCAAGTGCAAAGCTAAAACCGCTATCATCTAAGCCAGTCACAGAACACAACATAGCAGCCATTTGAAAGGAACAAACCTAAAAGACATCTGGCATCACGGCACAGTACTGCCAATATTTTCAGGAATGTTGAGCTTGGTTCATGCAAGAGTGCAAGAAAACAGAAAGTTGGGACTAGGGGTTTCTTTTAAATCTTCATGTATTCTTTGGAGTACAAATAAAGCCTATCAAAAGCATCATAATCATGTGTCGATAACTACGAACATACTTCAGATCATTCATGAAAAGACAGGAAGGACTGCTGCCAAGAACTGACACACATCATCACAGTTTTGTAAAAATGACAAGAACCAAAGACAATACTTGAAACATTCTATAACTTACCAATATTAACATCATCTCGAGATATACTTTCCATAATCTGACATAACTTTGATCAGAAAAAAAAAATGTACACAGTACCAACACAACCTACAAACGCATGTCCCAAATAACATGAACAGGAAGACTCACTCACATGTTAAGTCCACTGTAATGAAGTCAAACGTCAACAATCACCTCAACAACTCTTGTCATCAAACGGCATCAAGACATTTCTGTGACATTCTCATGGCATCCATGGTACGTAGGGCGTTAAGAAAGGGGGGAAGGGGGGTGGGTTGGAATGTGAGACTGTTCATACATTCCACTCTGCCAGTCACCACCACCTAGGTCTCCTATTTGTCTGAGGTGAAACACTGCTTGACATGGCGGACCAGTGATCAGAAAAAGTAAGTGCAGAATTTCAACTTGGATAGAAAACAAGACTTTGCCCTACACAAAATCCTCCCAGTTGAATTAGTCAGGTATTCTTTTTTCCACAGAGTAAAATTCATGAAAAGTGGACTTTAACCTGTACTAACAGCAGTTTTGAAGGTATCTGGTAACACTTCAGTTGATGCAAATTGTCACCTTGATGTATCCAGACCATATTTACCAAATAAAAACAAAATGAAGCTGACCTCTTTTCTTTCTCTGTTTTTCATTCCATGATCTCCCCAGTGATACAAGTGGCACAGGCTATCTACGCACATGCGTACAGCCATGCAAATGTGATTTGATCAGTTTTTACCTCATCTATGGATATAGATGAACATCCCACTTCAGCTGCTTTGTCTCCCGGATCAAATGAATGACATTTTCTTCACACATTGTCTCCACTGATGTTCTAATGAGCAAAAAGTATTGGTATACCAAAATTATGCATCCAAATACCTAATCAGACAGAACTTCTTGAACGCACATAGTGTCTGCTCACATTTTTTACCCCCCCCAATAAACTAATTATACATCCAAACACCAAGACTAACAGGACTTCTCAAACACATGTAAAGACTGCTGATATTCCTTACCCCCACTAACAACAAAATGTAATGCAGTAAAACCTCATAATGAAGACCCCATCCTTTCTAAGATTCAGACTGTTTTTGTTTTCTTTTTCTACCTGAAACAATTTCTTTTTGCCTGTTCTACACGAGCTAGTTTCAAAGTAGGGTAACCCAAGGTGGTATGTGAAGCAAGAGAGTGAAAGTAAAGCACTAGATGGCCAAACAAACAGAACACACAATGCATTTCAGTCTATACGTCTTCAGACAAGGAAAACCAGAAAAATTTTAAAAAAGAAAAAAAACAAGCAAACAGAAAGTCATAGCTTTGTCAAAATCAGTGGGAAGTGTGGAATGGAATTGGAGAGAAATGGGAAAATATTCTCTCCCTCCCCCACCCTTTCCCCTTTCTCTTCAGTTCCAATCCACCTTTTCCCCATTCCTCTTCAGTTCCATTCTGTAATTTCAGTCAACCCTGTAACACGCTTCCCTCTAACATGATATAGCAAAACCATTTTCTGTTTTGTTTATGTTTTTTTTTAATATCTTTGTCATGTTTGTTTTACTCATTTACCTTGCCCGAAAAAGACTACTGGATTGAAATGCATTGTGTCTGTTTTATGACTTCTTTATTCCATTTGTTCAGCAATCAACATCAACCGACTTCCCAGCGTGACGCTCTCCAAGCCCAAATCCCATTCTTCAAGGGTTTCTGGAGGCAGGTCATTATCACCAGGCCCTGTTACACTGCAACGCCAGGCCTACACAATTCTTTCAAAGAGGGGCAACTCGTGCAACTGCGCATCATACCCTCGCAGCCAGGCAGGGCCCGTAATGGACTTGCCCCGAAGGACGTCCTTCCATTCCCCCTCAGGAAGGTACACATCCCGCTTTCGAGCCCCACGCACCAGCACTGGGGCCACCATCAGCTCACTGCCCACCATGAACTGCGAAGCTACCGTCAGCGCCACGTCGTCCTGTGGAGCCACCCACCACAGCGGCCGGATGATGGGTTTGCCCGTGGTGACCGCTTCTCTGGCTAGGGTCAGAAAGGTTGGAGCGTAACTCTCATGCAGCTGAATGTAATGTCGGGTGATGGCAATGACCTCATCATCATACACCCAAGGTGGCACAGAGAACTGCATGGCTGGCAGCAGTGCGCTAGCCTCCAACCAACGTACAAACAACTCCTTGTCTGGATACTCCCCTTCAGACAAGTCTGCTTTGCCCGAGTATGCATTTCCGCCAATCATGTCTGGCAAGATGAAGGGGTAACCCAACAGGCCCAAGGTCAGGGTTGATGGTATGAGGGTCTCCAAGCCGCCAGACTCCGAGTCCCAGGTGGACCAGCGGTCAAAGAGTCGTAGGAAGATGGGGAGGGACTGTGTGTTCCATGCACAGCGAACTTCCTGGTGGCGTGTATCAGGGTCGGCATGGTACGCCAGCTCCGCCCACCCTTTGCTGTAGATGCCAGGGTTGTCAAGAGGGCTGAAAGTGCCTGCATGCTGCAGAACAAACAAGGCCTCCCCTATGTGCAAGAACACACACACACGTACGCACGCACACACACACACACACACACACACACACACACACACACACACACACACACATACATACACACACACACACACACACGCACACTTTTAAAAATGCAGTCATCTACAAAAATGGTAACGACAATGACACTGCCCAAAGCAACAACTATGTTTGAATTTAACCTTAAAAATGAGAGCAACAAAAGCAATAGACCTGCAAAACTTTTCTTTTAGTAGCCACATAAAACAAAGCCTGAGTGCCAGTCTGGATCTCACTTTGACAAAGAAATGCTGTATTGTTTTAAAGCAAACCGATAAATGATCAGTTTCTCATATCATAACAGATCACGTACGTTTGGGTTTTATTTAGCTGTAAACTCCTTAATCTCCAGACTAAACAAATCAGTCAAAACATGTAGATTATGAACACACACACACACACACACACACACACACACACATGTACAAACACAAATGTAATTATGGCATACACAATCATCCTCAGTCTTCTCAGTTACCATAAACAGTCTCATATTCTGTGGCTTATCATACCTGCCAGAGCTAATCTCAGCTCTAATGACCTTATCATGCCCTGTCAGAGCTGATCTCAGCTCTAATGACCTTATCATACCCTGCTATTGCTGATCTCAGCTCTAATGACCTTATCATGCCCTGCTATTGCTGATCTCAGCTCTAATGACCTTATCACACCTGTCAGTGATCTCAGCTCTAATGACCTTATCATGCCCTGCCAGTGATCTCAGCTCTAATGACCTTATCATGCCCTGCCAGAGCTAGTCTCAGCTCTAATGACCTTATCATGCCCTGCCAGTGATCTCAGCTCTAATAACCTTATCATGCCCTGCCAGTGATCTCAGCTCTAATGACCTTATCATGCCCTGCCAGTGATCTCAGCTCTAATGACCTTATCATGCCCTGCCAGTGATCTCAGCTCTAATGACCTTATCATGCCCTGCCAGTGATCTCAGCTCTAATGACCTTATCATGCCCTGCCAGTGATCTCAGCTCTAATGACCTTATCATGCCCTGCCAGTGATCTCAGCTCTAATGACCTTATCATGCCCTGCCAGAGCTGATCTCAGCTCTAATGACCTTATCACACCTGCTTACTCTATAACTGCTAATGGTTTACTTTTCAACCAAAATGAGCATGTTTCAACAACATGTGCGTACACATCTTTTAACTGTTTGTAAACTCTGAAGTGTGCGTGGGGTGTCTGCTAGGGATGTCACAGTAGAAGGATACCTGATCTTACAGTGCCTACCGTAAAAAAAAATTCTCACAATTCAAATCACTTTCAAAACTGTTTCATCAGCATACTCAGGCACAAATTCTGGCTCTTTTGCCAGTTTTTCCCCCAACATTCAGAAGTTGTAATCCCCATTATCATTCCAATGTCATCCAGGCACGAGTTCACACACATATAAGCTAGCAGCAGGAGTTGTCGCTCTTTGGTCATTGCACACAAACGCAATGATTACACATCACAAGTTTAATTATGGCTCAAGAACTTTGTCTCGATATTTTTTGCCATGACTTACTCTTTTCAAATTCAACTAATTCACCATATTTTTAACAAACATGTGAACAAAATACTGCAAAATTGTATGTTTAGTAGGTGTGCCTTATATATAGTAATCATTCCTGTGTTGAGATCATGACAAAATCCTTGGAAATGGAAATTTCATGGATACTGTCAATGTGGATGAAAGTGGCGGTGCCCTTCAATGGGTGTTTCTTACTCACACTGTCTGTACAACAAAGTAATTCTTATGCTCATTAGGGGGCTAAGTGGGCAGTGTCCTGCGCACATTCACTCAGAACAGGTATCAGTAAAAAATGTCAAAGTGTCACAGCACCAGTAGTGTCTCCTCTGGTAGGTTGCCTCACAACCACCTGCTTGTGACCTCTTCCTACAGACTGCCTTTGTAGGTGCTTCATGACGGTTCACCTGGGACTGGCTTTGTATGGTGCAGCCAGAACAAGCATTGTGGGAGGAACGTCACCGAGATGAGACAGTGAAAGAAAAAAGAAAAGAAAGACTGAAAACCATTTACATGTCTTGGTGACCAGAGTGCTTAAACTGCCCATGGTTAATTGTCAAGAAGCAATTAGTTATTTTAGTCTGTCTTTCTCGTCAATTTGGACTTCAGCTGGACTACAGCTAACTGCAAACCCTGGAAAATGGAGAGAAAGGGGAAAGTGCCATCCCACTGCAGCATGATTTTAATTATAGTGACCAATAACAGAGGCAGCAAAATGTGAATAGCAATCAGTTTATTTTTTTAATATGCACATTGATCTACTTGACTTAATTTCTGAAACTCGTTTCATGTACCTGCATGCCACTTCGTTTAATACTTAAACTGGAAATGAGGCTTAATGGCTTCCTGTCACCTATCTACTTGGAACAACCGTATCAGAGGCTTAATCCCACACTTCCCCTCACCTAACTACTTCGGACGAGCTTATCAGAGGCTTAATACTGGACTTTCCCATGCCTAGGCTTAATACTGGACTTTCCCATGCCTATCTACTTGGAACAACCATATCAGAGGCTTAATACCAGACTTCCCCTCACCTATCTACTTCGGACGAGCTTATCAGAGGCTTAATGCTGGGCTTTCCCATGCCTATCTACTTGGAACAACCATAACAGAGGCTTAATACTGGACTTCCCCTCACCTATCTACCGTATCAGAGGCTTAATACTGGACTTTCCCATGCTATCTACTTGGAACAACCATATCAGAGGCTTAATGCTGGGCTTTCCCACGCAATCTACTTGGAACAACCGTATCATAGGCTTAATACTGGACTTTCCCATGCTATCTACTTGGAACAACCATATCAGAGGCTTAATGCTGGGCTTTCCCACGCAATCTACTGGGAACAACCATATCAGAGGCTTAATACTGGACTTCCCCTCACCTATCTACTGGGAACAACCATAACAGAGGCTTAATTCTTTCTGGCCGTGGGTGGTGCCGCAGCACAGTTCCCGGCCGCCGCAGCTCGCGCATGTGCGCTCATTCCCTGCTGACGCGCATATTTCGCTACTTTTTGATTTTTTTTTACGGTAGGTAGACAACAACTGACAGTGTTGTGTTAGGTGTCATAGGAAAGAACAAACTCTCAACTAATCAAACATAGTAATTTTGAATCATTTACTTTCAATGTATAGACACGACTGTGCGCTGAAAAACATGTCTGACAAGTAAAAAAAAATTCTTTGTTTACATTCTATTCCGTTCTTTCACAACACCAACTCAGGAGATAAAGGGACGAAAAAACATTCAAATCTTACCTTGCAAATCATCCAGGAGTTATCATGTAATCCATTTGAAAAAAAAACCAACTTCTATGAGTTTTTCCGGAAAGATCAATACACTACGCGCACTGTTCTTATTCACAGTCATGTTGGTATTTGGCTGACGGAGTGTTTCTTTTCACTGGATGAACAATTCAACGGGTGTAAGTTTCTAAAGTACCCCGGTACAAAGACTACTGTTGATCAAAACGCAATAATACACCATAAAAATAAAAGAAAAAGCTAGAATAGCTGATCATAACGCAAGTTATATACAGCACTTGTACTTTACACCCCCCTCGCCTGACCGACATATTTGCTCGCACAGGAAATGCCACGTGTGCACGCGCTTAGCGGGAAAACCCCGTGCCGCCAGTCAGTGTCTTTGTTTCAACGCTGCTGGGGTCAGCCAAGTTCACGGTAGAGCACTGAAAGTAAGGTCTACTACTCGCTACAACATCCCCAAGACTAATTACATGGCTTATTTCCCTTGGACCATTATATGGAAAGTGTAGGAATTTTTCATGTTCCCGTCGTCCGAAAGTGGACGACACGGCAGAAAGTACAGTCTGTCCGTCATCCGGACTTGGACGACGCGCCTCAAGGGAGAGAAATCCTGTCGTCCACTATTGGACGACTCGGCTGGTAAAGGTTAATACTGGACTTCCCCTCACCTATCTACTGGGAACAACCATAACAGAGGATTAATACTGGGCTTTCCCACACCTGTCCTCTTGGAACAACCTTATCAAAGTGACATGTCTAAGATTTCAATTTTCCTTTCATGTTTACTGATAGAAAAAAAAATTATGATGTGATTGAAGAGACTAAATATATACACAAACAGGCTGTGCTCTACATTAAAATTATGATGTGATTGAAGAGACTATGATATATACACAAACAGGCTGTGCTCTACATTTCACCAACCACCTGCAGTCAAAAAATCTGACCCAACACTTTTCGTCTCTGAGACCATCCCTGAAGAGGATAACAGTTCACTATGATAATGAAGGTCTAGTCTACCTCTCTGAGCTCACTGCACACTGGGCTCCGGCAAGGGTCTGCCAGGCCTGAAGAATCACACAAAGAAATGTTTCAGATGGGACTAGAATCCACCCTCCCCCAGCCTGCACTATTTCCACCACACCACAGGGTTCCCTGTAAATTAGAACTGCAGAAACTGTGGCACAGCTTTGGAAGTCTTAAGAACAGGCTTCCCTGTTGTTTTGTTTTGTTTCAACCCTTGTGATGCCCATTTGTTTGTTTGTGGCTTGTTTATTTGTTTGTGTATGTGGGAGCATGGTAGGTGTTCATTGACCACTTTCGTCAGCTTTAACTCTTACCACTTTGCTCCCCTGGTTATGGAATGTCTATATTCCACGCCACTGCCTCACCTTTATGTCTCCATGGTTATCGTTTCTTTTAGCATTGTTACCATTCCAGCTATCACCCACATGCTCTGTGGGCAGTGTCCCTATTTCTTTACAAAGTCGACAGCTAAATATCTTTACCTACATTTTAACTTATGAGACATTTTCTTGTATAATGTTCATATTATGATAAGAAAAGAGTCACAACTAAAGTCCCTTAACAAATGTGATCAAACATCCAAACTGTAAAGAGACTAAAGGACAGCAACACATTCAAGAACAAAGGAACATCTTTTTACGGTTAATTGCGCTGTTGCCAGTCAGTGAATGAGAGGTAGAATGGCCTTTGGTCTGCATGCATTACATGATGATATCAGTAACACTGAGGCTACACCACTGCCCCATCCCCTTCCCTCCCTCAACCTATCATCCTCCACCCTCCAAATTTCCCAACCTAAATGAAAGACAGCCTAAAAAAAAAAAACAATACACACCAGCATCAAATTTAAAGGAGCTGATGTTGTACTTCTGCTTCAACGTCTCCAGTCGATCCAGATACCACTGCACCGCGGCTGGGTTCGTCACATCTAACAAGGCAGCCATCTTTCCATTCCACCATGGCACCAGCAGCGGCGTCTGGCTCCCCCTGGTGGTCACAGCATACCGATTCTCTGCTGCATGCTGGAAGGCCTTCGAGTCGAGATTCATGAAAGGATGCGTCCACAGGGTGACGCGGTGCCCCATCTTGTTCATCTGCTTCACCATCCCAACAGGATCAGGAAACTTTTCCAAGTCAAAGTCAAGGTCACCATACTGTGGCGTCCAATCGTCATCAATCTCCACCTGTGCTGCTGGCAGCTTCAATTTAGTGATGTTAGCAGCATAATCGAGGACCTTCTGTTGCGTGATGTTTTTCTTGAAGCTGGCCCAGGTGGACCAGATGGGAAGGCGGAAGAGGCGAGGGTCTGGAATGTCTTGGGGTCGTGGGAGAAACTGCTCTGACATGTAGGTGAAGATCGCGCGGGCATCCGTTGCATGGCAGACAGTGTAGTTGAGAACTGGGGACTGTTGGCCTCACTGGTGTAATACCCGCCATCAAACCTGAACAAAATTTAATACCAATCATCACTAGAACACTGCCACCATACATGTGTTTTCTTAAAAAAAAGGCTCAAATTCAATCCATACAGTGGCACCAAGTCCGTTCATCAACCCATAGTACACTCTCATGTATATAAATTACTGTTTGTTAGCACATTTCTTCTCTGTCTCTTCAAACTTCTGTTCGTATCTTTTGTTGGGGGTTGGCAGACCCTTCAACACAAGCACGTTTCCTTTTGGATGGTCACATTCAGCTAGCTGATTGACCTTTCGGCAGCAGTGTGCTGGTACCTGCACTCAACTCAGGTCCTTATGCTTACCAGGAAACCCAGCCAATTCATAGCACGAGCTGCTGTCCTAGGGAGCCCTCTTTCCTGTCAATCTGAAAAGCTGTGCCTTGCACACATGAAATAGCATCCTGTCAATGTGAAAAGCTGTGCCTTGCACACATAAAATAGCATCCTGTCAATGTGAAAAGCTGTGCCTTGCACACATGAAATAGCATCCTGTCAATGTGAAAAGCTGTGCCTTGCACACATGAAATAGCATCCTGTCAATGTGAAAAGCTGTGCCTTGCACACATGAAATAGCATCCTGTCAATGTGAAAAGGTGTGCCTTGCACACATGAAATAGCATCCTGTCAATGTGAAAAGCTGTGCCTTGCACACATGAAATAGCATCCTGTCAATGTGAAAAGCTGTGCCTTGCACACATGAAATAGCATCCTGTCAATCTGAAAAGCTGTGCCTTGCACACATGAAATAGCATCCTGTCAATCTGAAAAGCTGTGCCTTGCACACATGAAATAGCAGAGTTGACAGTATGTTTTTCCAATAGTGTTAGGTCTCCAAGTACAAAATTTGCGGCCATGGTGCATCAGATTCCTGCTTGACATCTTTATGTACTCGATCAAACTGTGCAAACTTTGCAAAAAGAACTGCATGATCAAGAAAGTGGGGACTAAGATTTTCCTGAAGCTGGTGACATCAGAGACAGGTGCATGCAAATAATCTCTAACTGGTGGACCTGCATGATTCAGATGAAGAGGAGGACCATGTTTTGCTAATGTTGATGACAATAAATTATAACAAGTAAGATTTTACTCATCTTTAATGATATATATTTTTATGGGTCTTGTGAAATAAATTGACAACTATGAAAAAAATGTACATTCAAATTTATGAATCAGGTTAAAATTGTTGTCAGCATAGAGATGGAAATTCTGCCAACAGGTTAAGGCTTAAGCAAAAGTGAAGGAAGAAAATCAACAGTCTGCTTCCTGACAGTGCATCTTCTCATCATGTACTGATCATAGCAACGCAGAAGACTGGCAGGAAGTTGAGCTCATTTCTAAAGCTACAGTGCCTTGATCGTATCAGTCCATCTGGCAAGTCATCCGTGATACTGGTTTCAACTCGGCAGACAGTCATAGTCTGCATAACAAGACTTTCTTCACCAGAAAATGTATTTAGTGATCTTACATCCATACCAAATTTAATAAATCAGAATACAGTGAAAATCTAAGTGTATAACTCTGTCCACATCAAAATGGAGTAAAACCACTGATATTTAAAGTCTGTGGTCTCCTTTATTTTTTTTTTTCTAATCATAATAAGTCAATCTCAAACTTCAATTACATACAACCAAAGCTTCAAGCCTCCTTTCAAACTCCAAACACAAGTCACTGTCAGAGATACCAAGTTTCAAAACAGTGCTTACCTGAAGTCTTTGGGTGTTCAGCAGTTTTGCTTATAAACAACTGAAATGTGTTACCCATTAGACAAAAACAATTAAAGCTTTTGTTCACTATCATTCACTATTCCACTTGTACCACAAAACAAATTTCACGTGCTCTCTCCTCAGATAAATTGGTAGAAAGATTGTCTTTTCATACAGTCACAACTGAAGAGCACCGACAATGTTTTGTTATGAATGGATGCTGTCACACTGTGATGCACAAGGTTCTGCGAACTCATGGTTGGTTCAATCATACCCTATCAAAGTACAGAAGTAAAGGTTGACCACTCATCTTTAAAATGGTAAAAACTTGTAGTGGGTGGTGAAAGGAATATCAGTTGAAGAAAACTCTGAACACGTTGAGTCACAAACCTGTCCTCTGGGCATTAAAGTAGATATTCTGCCCGCAAATCTTACCATCAGGAATGCATGACTTAAAAATCAAGAAAAAAACTTTAATTTTCAATTTGCAAAGGCGAAATCTAAACAACTTTTAAATGTAAGTGATAGCACACCGCCAAATACCTTAGACAAACAAATCACAAGACAATACATCCTCTTAGGTCTTCTTCAGGCAAGATACAAAACACTCAGGACAACAAAAATGAACGAGCAATCACTTATCTTCATCCACTTCAGTTTAAAACAGGCGTTCAACGCAAAACAAGAAACAAAAAAAGTATGTGTGTCAGACAAAGAGTGTGTGTGTGTGCATGTGTGTGACAAAGTAAGAGAGTGTGCATTGTGTGTGTGTGTGTGTGTGTGTGTGTGTGTGTGTGTGTGTGTGTGTGTGTGTGTGTGTGTACATCATTGATTTTTCCAAAAAATAAATGTGATGGGGAGGGCATAGAAGAAGGGTATAGAAAAAAAAAAAAAGGAAACACAGGAAGGGGAATATGACCTCAAAAGTTGACCAGCTGTTATTCCACTGATCTTCATTTAACCTCAAAACACTAAGTACTCAGAGGGAAAGACCTGGAACTTAGCTGTCTCAATGGTCACAGGATTTAGTTCACTATCAGCACTGCGGAAAACCAAATCAACAACATTTGAAAAATGCATCTGACACACTCTTAATAATAAGGTTACATACTGAAATAGGATTCAGTTGAAAAATTTTGGATCGTAGCCCACACTACAAAGACAGATGCCCCAGTCAATAGACGGACAGAAACTGACCTGGCTGAGAGACACAGGCGATGGTCACCCAGAGGATTCAGACTGACGAACAAGGGAACATCTGGCGACACAAAGATCCCCACACCTTTTGAGCTGAAGAACAGACGCTCCAAAACGCCTCCAACAGCGTGGCTATGGAAGCCAGAGTCTGAAGACAAGTACACGGACATTGGCAACTCCGCTTTCTCCAGTGGCCATGGCTGAAAGAGTAGTCATTGGCTGATTAGTGGCCATGGCTGAAAGAGTAGTCATTGGCTGATTAGTGGCCATGGCTGAAAGGGGAGTCATTGGCTGATTAGTGGCCATGGCTGAAAGAGTAGTCATTGGCTGATTAGTGGCCATGGCTGAAAGGGGAGTCATTGGCTGATTAGTGGCCATGGCTGAAAGGGGAGTCATTGGCTGATTAGTGGCCATGGCTGAAAGGGGAGTCATTGGCTGATTAGTGGCCATGGCTGAAAGGGGAGTCATTGGCTGATTAGTGGCCATGGCTGAAAGGGGAGTCATTGGCTGATCAGCAACACATCTACAGGCAGAAAGGGGAGTCATTGGCTGATTAGTGGCCATAGCTGAAAGAGTAGTCATTGGCTGATTAGTGGCCATGGCTGAAAGAGTAGTCATTGGCTGATTAGTGGCCATGGCTGAAAGGGGAGTCATTGGCTGATTAGTGGCCATGGCTGAAAGGGGAGTCATTGGCTGATTAGTGGCCATGGCTGAAAGGGGAGTCATTGGCTGATTAATGGCCATGGCTGAAAGGGGAGTCATTGGCTGATTAGTGGCCATGGCTGAAAGGGGAGTCATTGGCTGATTAGTGGCCATGGCTGAAAGGGGAGTCATTGGCTGATTAGTGGCCATGGCTAAAAGGGGAGTCATTGGCTGATTAGTGGCCATGGCTGAAAGGGGAGTCATTGGCTGATTAGTGGCTATGGCTGAAAGGGGAGTCATTGGCTGATTAGTGGCCATGGCTGAAAGGGGAGTCATTGGCTGATCAGCAACACATCTACAGGCACCATCGCCAACTTTTCATACACACCAAAACTTTCATTCAGTGCAGGATTCCTTTTATGAACCCTCTTGTAAGAAATCTTAAATAAATGTTAGCGAACCGCCCAGAGAACGTGGACAAACGAGTCACAAGACAAAACAACGCGTTTCGACCTCTTAGGTCTTCGTCAGGTGATGTATAAATGAATAAAACAACGAGAATTCACTTAGCTTTGATCGCATCAGATCGCTCGGGTTCAGCGCAAGGAAGCCGAGCGATCTGATGCGATCAAAGCTAAGTGAATTCTCGTTGTTTTATTCGTTTATACATCACCTGACGAAGACCTAAGAGGTCGAAACGCGTTGTGTTTTGTCTTGTGACTCGTTTGTCCACGTTCTCTGGGCGGTTCGCTAACATTTATTTAAGATTTGTTTAGATTTCCGTCAGCAGTCGTCTGGCTTTGCAACTAGACCTCTTGTAAGAGCTACAAATTCTTTATATCAAGATTCCTGTTTCTCCACAAATTTGCAGATTTCAGTGACATGTAAAAAAGAAAATCTGCATGTGGGAAAGTGGGGGGATTGAGAGTGATGGGGGGGGGGGGGGGGGGGGGGGGGGGGGGGGGGGGGGGGGGGGGGGGGGGGGGGGGGGGGGGGGGGGGGGGTAGGGAAATCAGCGAAAAGAAAGGGAAAAGAATCAGGGAAGATAAAAAAAAACAGTGTCAGTGCAATTTGTGGAGCGCTGGTCACATATGTGGTTTGCTAGTACTAGCAGACAAACTGATCTCATGAAATCATTTGTAAAGATCTTAACCTGAGCAGACAAGTGACACTATGTCTACCCATCTGCTGATTAAATTTATGTCATGATCTAATGTCATGCATTGGCAAGAAGCTGAAAAAGTGAAAGACATGACAAAAGCTGTACAAACAAGGGGTCTGGCTGTGGATGGACTGAAATGCGGACGATACACCACTCAGTACCTGTGTCAGACTGTGCCATTTTTAAAACGCGTATGATTTTTTTTTCCATCCTTTATCAGTCATCCAACTGAACCACTAGGCAGTAAGCCAGATCTGCCGCCATGGTCAGGTGGCCAATTGATAGCGAAGAGCTGTCAGTATATTGGTATGCAACTCACTGTATTCAGTTTAACATTGGATCGGATCAAAGTGTGTTTGGCATTACCATAACCAGGGTCAAGTGGATTTGAACGTGGTAAGATCACTACTATTTTATTAGTGATGCATTGTCCCTCATTGTGTGTTTCCCAGTTGAGATGTTTGCTGAAGGTCTTTGATGGCTTTTGGTTTGGCCATTGTTATTATTTGTGTTTTTTCGCACACAGTCCTGTGCAGATTTTTATGTTTTGTATTCTTTTGCAGTGCCCCTTTTGAGTTGCCCACACTTTTCTTCTTCTCTCTGTCACACCCTAAAGTTCTTTTGTCATTAATCACCTTAAAATTGAATCAGTCCATGTTTTAGGTTAATATTGTTGTTTGGATTTTTGTCTATTTAAATTGTTAATAAAAATTGGAGTATAATCGTACAGTCAGAGTTTGGGTTATTTGTGGTCTGGGTCTGTGCATTTAGGAACCTGGGTTACAACAGTCATCATCAACATGATGATCATGATTCTTATCACAATTGAACAGGTCGACTCAACTGACTTAATGTCATTAAACAACATACACTCACATCTGCATAACTGCTGTAATATAAAGGTAAAGTCAGCACACCTGATTAAATGCCATGTAGCCTCCAAACCAGTGAGCACCGCTCATGTCAAAGCAGTCCTTCACCTCCTGTCCCGGACACTTCAGCCCCTCGCGGACGATCCGGTAACACTTGGCCAGCGAAGTTTCCTCATAGCTCACTCGGATCCGCTGGTGGTGCTCCTCTTCAATGCACCCTGTGTTGTACTCTTTCTCCGAGGCACAGTAATCCATGTGGTCGATGAGGGTGTGGCCAAAGTTCATGCTGTCGGGACGGGGATGGCCAAAATCAAAATGTCCCGACAGAAGAGGCTCGTCACTGCTGGACGTGAAGCGGAAGTCCAAGTCACCTGTGACCTACACAACAACTTTTAATTAAAACTCCTCCCAAAAAAAGGCTGTTGTCATTGTGACTTAACCGATCCTTTTTTCCTGCATACCTCATACTTTCTTCTCAACGTTTAATTAAACAAAATGTAAAGGTATCACAGAGAACGAAGTGCTCACCATCCCTTTTTCCATATAAGCCATCAAAATGAGAAGGGGGAGTAATTTTCATGCTATCTCCAGGAGATACATCGTGCTGAACAGCCAAAATAATTTCTTTTTTTTTATAGTTTTTGGCCATAAAACTGGACTGCCGCACATACAATGTGTAAAGAATAGAGTGGATGTGTTTGACTACAGATAAGAGTCTAGACATAAAAGGGAACACTGCATTATGGCACATCAGTTTTCACTCATAGTGGTCATCAAAAATAATTATGACACAGAAAGTCCGAGTCTACCTTCCACATGCCATATCACTGTAACTGGTTTTTTTGTGTGCCTGAAAACCAATCAAAATCAAGATCAGATGGAAACAAAAGAAAATGCCAAAATTGACCATTCACTTTTTTTCTTTTGGTCGTATGTTCATGCCCTTGTAGTACCATTACTACCCACATTTCTCAGTCTCATTATTCCATGCATAACCACACCCAGGCTGCCCTGACATGGCCTCCATGGTCAGCAGGGATATAAACACTGCAACAGGACTAACCATATCCAGGAACATGCTGTGGCAGTCTCAATGCGAGTAACCCACATGGATCCTAAACTTCAGATCATCATGAATCCACTCTACAGAGGGGTCCATGTGCTGCTGGTCAGTCACCAAGGTGGTGGTGTTTATAGCTACCTGTTCACACCTGACACTCAACTTACACCATCTGTTAAACCCTCAACTGACAGCAGTGATGGCATAATCTTGGAGTTGGAACCATGCAAGGTTCATATTAAAAAAAAGGCCACACAATTTATAACCTTTTTTTTTTTGTAGCTGTACGACTTTCTGTGCCACCTCAGTGGCACTGCACCCATGTCACTCATTCTGACTTGTAGTCCACAACAACAGCGGCAAAACAAAAAAAAACACAAAAAAACTCTTTACATACATAGGACTCAGCTGGACTCAAATTCCAGACTCATTATGTGGCAAAGGGTGTGTGCCAAACTAAAAAACAAATCACTTTACCTTTATTCTTTTAGTATGGGCCATCTTCTTCAATTAATGAAAGCAGAGTTTACTTGTCATGATGCTGAAATATGTAGTCGGATCCAGTTTCACAAGCATCTCCAATTAACTTGATGTAAAAGTGGTCTGCCTTTGATTCTGACTTGGTAACTTAAATTCACAAGAAATAACTACGATGTTTTGTCTCCATCTTCTTCTTTTTTCCTTTTTTTTTTTTTTTTCAACATCAACTTAACATATCTGTGCTGACCCAGGACAGGTTTTCCAGACTTGTATGGCCTTAAAAGGGTACCTCAGTTTCTCTAAACTTTTCATAATCGTACAAACCCTGCACACATAATCTGTTAACAAACATAATCATCTGGATTTTCACATACTTGACAAAAAAAGACGTGAGAAAAATAAAAAGAAAATCACCGTCATAATTTTAGCCACAGAAAAACTTCAGACCTCTGATATTCACCTCCCTTATGACCACTCATGTTTATGGAACACCTAAACCACTTCTAACCCACGACATACACTGAGAAGAAAGAAGAAAAAATGATACCTGAAATCCTGGTAGCTTCATGGTGCATGGTCCAAATAGCATGAGGTAGGACAGGTAAAGGAAGGTGGACAGGAGAGGCACCAGCACTGCCAGTCTCTGCAATGACTGTTTCTCGATCGTCACTGTCTGAGATGGCTGGCGTTCCATTCTACACATCAAAATCTCTGGTTATGGATGGATTCCATCAACTCTCTGCTACACCCACCTCCTCCCCTCCTCCACAAAAGAAAAAAAGTGGAGAATTATAACACCCTTAAACTCTGTTGTTTGGCAACAGCACATTTTCAGTTTATTTAAAATCTTCTGGCTAAAACGTTGGCAACTGATCATATGCATGAAATACAGCAAAGTAACATAACACTACCACAGTGTTCATAGACTGATAGAGTACCATTATCATGCACAAAGGAATAAAAATTTTCAAAGTGTGTATGTACATGTTAACCATATATATATCAAAACTTTCAACGTAGTTGTGGGCACACACATAAACCATAGAGGGAGGCGGGAGGAGGCGGGGACACAGAGGATGTGGGTTGGGGGGGGGGGGGGGGGGGCAAAATGGCTGGAGAGGGATGGGGGGTTAGATCTGATTAGGGAAAAAATGGGAAATTTCCACTAATAGCATACTTACCCAACCAAACAAGTGCCCTACCACATGTCCTCAATAAAGGCCTCAAAACATGTACTGGGCATGCAGTGGAAGTGCTACACATGTCCTCAATAAAGGCCTCAAAACATGTACTGGGCATGCAGTAGAAGTGCTACACATGTCCTCAATAAAGGCCTCAAAACATGTACTGGGCATGCAGTGGAAGTGCTACACATGTCCTCAATAAAGGCCTCAAAACATGTACTGGGCATGCAGTAGAAGTGCTACACATGTCCTCAATAAAGGCTTCAAAACATGTACTGGGCATGCAGTGGAAGTGCTACACATGTCCTCAATAAAGGCTTCAGAACATGTACTGGGCATGCAGTGGAAGTGCTACACATGTCCTCAATAAAGGCCCCAGAACATGTACTGGGCATGCAGTAGAAGTGCTACACATGTCCTCAATACAGGCCTCAAAACATGTGCTGGGCATGCAGAGGAAGTGCTAAAGCTGACTGAGTTTAAAGCAATGGTTTGCTTTAGAATGGGAGCTTTATATGCCGTCATGAGCATGTTCCCCTCCTAGGGGAAGTGCATGGCACAGACGGAAATATCCAGCTGAAGGAAAATCTTATATTTCCCCATAAGGCTTTTAAGTTTTAATCTTTGCCATATGTTGACTGATGTTCTGTGCACCATAGGTCAGGGATCTCCGACTCCAGGGACCCATGCTTTTCTGTAGAACTAAAGCCTCACTGTACTTTATGGGTTTCCTGGGAGCCATATTTGTTCCAAAGGAAAAAGTCTTGTTGTGGATTTGCTTTTTTTGTTCACTTCTTTGTTTCCATTCGTTAGTGCACTAACCAATTCTAGACAACACATTCACTGTACGCTACAAGAAAAAAAATTTTCAGTTGGCAGGACTACTCTCTCAAGTGACGAAGTATGCCAGCTTTTGCAGTCAAGGGACATTTGACCAACACGACAAGTGTCAGTATGAAAATTGCAGGTAAGTTTCAGTTTGTTTCATCAAGGAGACGTCACTGCTTGTGGACTAGTCCATATATATATACACTACACCACATCCGCTAAGTTTTGAAACTACACTACGTATGATTTGAAGCTGATGGATAAATGAATTAACAACAAAGATGAGACTATTATTGAAGAAGAGGGTCTTGTGGCTACGACTCAGTGGATGTCTGACCTATGCATTAGCCCAATGCGCTGGTCAGACCTTGAGTGCCTACCTACCATTTTGTGTGTGTGCGCGTGTGTGTGTGTGTGTGTGTGTGTGTGTGTGTGTGTTTGTGTGTGTGTGTGTGTGTGTGTGTGTGTCTGTGTGTGGTGGATGTACACGTATGTGTATGATGTGTAGGCATGGGCCCATGTGTGTGTGTGTGTGTGTGTGTGTGTGTGTGTGTGTGTGTGTGTGGTGTGTGTGTGTGTGTGTGTGTGCGTGCGTGCGTGCGTGCGTGTGTGGTGCGTGCGTGTGTGTGTGCGTGTATGTGTGTGAGCGCGCAGGCATGTGCGCGCAGGCATGTGTGCGCGTTGTTTGTGTGTGTGTGTGTGTGTGTGTGTGTGTGTGTGTGTGTGTGTGTGTGTGTGTGTGCGTGTGTGTGCGCACGTGTGTGTGTGTGTGTGTGTGTGTGTGTGTGTGTGTGTGTGTGTGTGTGTGTGTGCAGGTGTGTGTGTCTGTATGTGTGTGTGTGTGTGCGTGTGCAGAAATTACAGGTAAGCTATATTCCAGACACACCAATAGGCCTAGAAAAAGAAAACTGCTGAGATGAGATAAGACAAGAGCCTGTGCATGTAGGCAATCTGCTGAGGTGTTCACACTGACCATGCCAAATAGACAGAATGGCAGTATCTACATGTATCCCCCTGTACTCTTCTGTGTGAGGAAAAGAAAGAGTAACTTTCTCAAAACTATTTAAAGTTGCATTCTCACCGATACAAGTTTGATAAAAGTTGTTTTCCCATATTTAAAACAGATGAGTTCACAGAAGTAAATAATTCTTCAGTCTTACGTGGGAGTCTGTGGAGACTGGATGGCCAAAGATGAAAATCCACTGGTAGTGGTACTGTAGAGAGAGAATGTAGAGGGTATCAGTGTAACAGCAGAGAGAAGGGTTGGGTGACAAGAGAGGGCTGCATGTACTGCGGATTTGGGATGACAGTGATGACGAACACAAATTGGTGTAAAGCTAGAAAGGTTCTGCTGATGCTCGATTTGTTATTTTATATTTGTCACCCTAAAGCCCCTCCACGAAGGCTTTCTCTCAATACCAGCATGGGGTGTTCATGATAATTCAGTCAACGATGACGGCTGACCTACAACTTTGAAGATAATGCCTAGCTACCTTTGCCGCGTATGTCCTCTGTCGCCCAATGAACACAGACCTTCCAAGCGGTCGTTGAACTTCACAATAGCTTACTATCCTACTACTAGTCAAGACCTACCCCAGCGGTACAAACCAAGGTCAACGCTGCAACTGAATTGATAAACAAGCTACGACCAGTGCCAGAAGACGTTGACCATTCATGAATTGTCTAATGCACGGATGCCAAAGGCTCTTCTGCCTTGCTTTAATACCTGTGTATGGTGTCGTAGCTTGAGCACCTGGGCCACTTTTCGCTGGGCAGCGTTAAACCGAAGCGTTGCTGGGAACACGTTTACAACCTGACTTGCACTGGGTCAGCTGCTTGACCCGATAGGTTTGCGTACGACCCGTGAACACGAACTGGCAAGAGATTAATCTCCCTTGAAAAATATGCATTGCGCTGTGTGGACGAAATAATAAAAAAAATCTGATTGAATGCATGGATAAAATACATCAAACAGCAGTTTAACGCACACACACACACACACACACACACACACACACGCGCGCGCATCTTGACTGAAAATTACAAAACGGGGTTCCTCACGAACTATAGAACTAGCAAAATCTCTCTCTCTCTCTCTCTCTCTCTCGTTGTCTTTCATGTGGACATCAACGACTGCAGACAGCAATCAACATTAGCAGAGGGCGGCATCAGTACTGAGAGATGGTCACAGTTTCTCTCTCAGTGCAGACACATTTTCCCAAAGGCGTCAATACAAGCATCTGGTGTTGTTCCTGGGAAGGATTGCCACCCACTGAATGCTCTAATACTCTCAAGCAACAACAACTTGCAATTAGCCTGTGAAAACATAAGAGTCAAGTACACAGACCACTCCAACGTTTTCACCACAACTAGTGGAGCACCCAGAATGGCTTTATACAGTGATGCCGTTCACCCCTCCAAGAAAGGAACAGCCCGCATTGCACAAGGCTTGTTTGCTCACCACATCGAGCGTGACACCGGGAAAAGGAGAGGACCGCCTGCTGAAGGCAGTGTCAGGAAACCAACAAGTGGTCATAAGCAACCCTCCCCCACTGCTACACAACAGGGACACCCCTTCCCCCAGGAAACCAACAAGTGGTCATACACCCCCCCCCCCCCCCCCCCCCCCCAACACACACACAACAGGGAAGCCCCCTCCCCCAGGCGCCCCACCAACCATCTGAGCCACTCTGCCCCCACCCCTCCCTCGTATGATCGAACCTCTCCATTCATCCCTCCCCCTGATAACCATCCCACCCTTGTTCCTCATTCAACTGAACATCACCCCTCCCTCAGTTCTCCTATCAACCATATGGATTTAGATGATTTTCCGCCCCTTTTAAGCTATCACCCCAGATCCTGACCACCCCTCACCCCATTTAGCACAAAACACTGGTCACTATCACGTGACAATGAACGTCACTGTTATGCCTGATAGGAGAATGTTTCCTCAATTTCATTCTGTGTATTATCCCCCTTTTCCTCCTCGCACACCTTCTGGTTTATGGCAGTGGCCATACTACATGCCTGTACCTCCCTCCCCAACCCCGTACCCTCCCAACAGGCATCCATGCTGACAAAGCCCTCTGGGGCAATGTGCCAGCAACATGGAGAGTACACAAGCTGTAGTCATAGAATTCAGAAGTTGTGCAAAGCAGTTTTGAAGGTGTTTAAAGTTTTACAAGTGTAGTGTAACATCAGCATGTGTTTATGCAAGTATGCTACATGCCCATGTGTATAATTCTATACAAATAATATTCACATGTGCGCTGCGTGCAAGGGAGAAAAGGGTGGGTGGGGAAGGACTGTGACCACGTTGCATACATTGCTAACAGCCTTCTGTGTGTTGAAGAAAGACAATGGATTAAAGTGACTCCAATCCTCATGGACCTGGTGCCGACGCAGCACATGAAAAAAAAAAAATCACAAGCACAGAAAAGTGAATTGTGGACATTTTGCATCAGAAAGCAAGTATAGTGACTCTCTCTCTCTCTCTCTCTCTCTCTCTCTCTCTCTCTCTCTCTCTCTCTCTCTTTCTCTGTACCCTCCCAACAGGCATCCATGCTGAAAAAGCCCTCTGGGGCAATGCTCCAGCAACAAGGAGAGTACAGAAGCCGTAGTTACAGAATTCAGAAGTTGTGCAAAGCAGTACTGAAGGTGTCTAAAGTTGTACAAGTGTGGTGTGTAACATCATCATGTGTTTGTGCAGGTATGCTATATGCCCATGTGTAAAATTCTATGAAATATTAACATGTGTGTTCAAGGGAGAAAAGGGTGGGAAGAAAGGACTGTGACCACGTTGCACACAATGCTAACGGTGAGAAAAGACACAGCCTTCTGTGTGTTGAAGAAAGACAATGGATTAAAGTGACTCCAGTCCTCATGGACCTGGTGCCGACGCAGCACATGAAAAAAATCACGAGCACAAAAAAATTGCATTGTGGACATTTTGCATCAGAAAGCAAGTGTGGGGTCTATAACAATTTTCTTTAATCAAATCATGTCATATCACCTTCACAGTTTCTGTAAATCAGTATCCAGACAAATATATCAGCTGTGCAGGATTAAGCATTTTTAAACCTTCATGCCAGGAAATTATTCCTACACGCACATATTCTCTCTTCAATCAATCATTGTTCAACTCTATCTGATTCTGCTAGTGTTAATGCCATGAAACCTCTTACCAGTGTCTACAAAAGAGCACTTAAAGCAATTCTTTTAAAATCGTCAAGTTTAGTGAAGGGGATTATACTAAAGCAGGGGCTCTTCCACTAAAAGAAAGGTTTGCTGTCAACAAATGCTTGCTAATGCAAAATATTGCGTCGGGTTTAGCACCACAAACTCTTCAGTCTAAATTTAACAAAAACCCTAGGGATTCGACCAAATTCCAGGTTCCCACACCTAGAATAGAATTCTTTAAATCAAGCTTATCTTACTCTGGTAGCGTAGTTTAGAATTCACTTCCACGACATTGCCGATGCACTGAAAGTGCAGAATCCTTCGGGGAAAAACTAATTACACATTTCACAGCAGACCATTACCATTAGGGACAAAATACATATACCAGGGCACACCTGTTTTGCTGCATATTTAAACTGATACGCCACTTCCTTTCAACTGTTTTTTTTAACCAGATAATGATAAAAGAGAGATATGTTTACCATTTGTTTTATTAATGACTGTAATTATATCATGATGAATGAATGTTGTGGTCACTGATTTTATTGGTGCATTGTCACTAACTGATTGATGTCCTATTACTTTTGATTTCTTGAAGCACTGTAATCACACGGCGATAAGTGTGTGTCCTGATTACTGTTGATTATATTGATCTATTGTTGCTCCTTATTCACACTCCATAGTAATGTTTCGCATATATTTTGGATTAGAAAAATGAAAATAATATAATCTCTCTCTCTCTCTCTCTCTCTCTCCTCTCTCTCCTCTCTCTCTCTCTCTCTCTCTCTCTCTCTCTCTCTCTGTGTGTGTGTGTGTGTGTGTGTGTGTGTGTGTGTGTGTGTGTGTGTGTGTTTACGGCTGCTTATCGATGTATCGTCACTTAATAGTTATTAGTAATTCTAGAATCAATGATTATAGTCTTGGGTAGTGTATGAGTTTCAGTTCAGTTTCAGTTTCATCAATGAGGCGTCACTGCGTGCGGACTAATCCATATACGATACACTACATCCGCTAAGTTTTAAGACCACACTAAGCTGATGGATAAATGAAGTAACAACTAAGGTGAGAGAGTTGAAGAGGGTCTCGTGACAACGACTTAGCAGATGTCTGACCTACGCATTATCCCAATGCGCTGGTCAGACCTTGAGTGCATACCTAACATTGTTTGTTTGCTCTTTGTTTTTGTTATGTGTGTATAGTGAATGTACACATGTGTATATAGAATGTACACAAGTGTGTCTGGCCTATGTGTGTGCATGTGTGCGTATGTGTGTGTGTGCATGCGTGTGTGCACGTCTGTGTGTGCATGTGTGTGCGCACGCGTGTGCGTGTGTGTGTGTGTGAATGTGTGTGCACACGTGTGTGTGTGTGTGTGTGTGTGTGTGTGTGTGTGTGTGTGTGTGTGTGTGTGTTGTGTGTGTGTGTGTGTGCACACGTGTATGTGTGTGTGTGCACGTGTGTGACTGCATGTATGTGCGTGTGTGTGTGCGTGTGCATGTGTGTGTGTGTGTGGGGGGGGGGGGGGGGCGTGGGTGTAATTTGCGGGTTTGTGTGAACACACACACGCGCGCGCGCGCACACACACACACACACACACACACACACACACACACACACACACACACACACCACACACACACGTGCGCGCGTACGTTCGCTCGCTCCTACGCACACACATAATTATACACGTCTTCAAAGTCGCTTATTCGTCATGAATAACAGTGACTGCCACTGTTACTGCTGTCTTTCTACCCCCCCCCCCCCCCTCCCCCGGCATCCTATACAGTCACTTTCACTTTGTCTTCAAAGTGGCTAATTCGTCATGAATAACAGTGACTGCCACTGCTGTCTTTCTACCCCCCCCCCCCCCCCCCCCCCCCCCCCCTCCCCTCCTCCTCCCCGGGCATCCTATACAGTCACTTTCTCTTTGTCTTCAAGGTGGCTCATTCGTCATGAATAACAGTCACTGCCACTGTCACTGCTGTCTTTCTTAAGCTGTAGTTAATGTGCAGTAGGCCTGAAAAAAAGGGGGAAAAAGGAAAAAATGTTTGCGCTTTGAACACGCATTGAAAACTCACTTTGACAGGGTGCTTATTCCTCAGAGGTCGGGTTTTTTCTTTTTCTTTTTTTTTTTTTTTTTTTGAGTAGTGATTTGTGCTCTTGGAACATAGGACATCGCCTTGCACTTTAGCGGAGTCAGCGGATGAGAGAGGGCAAAAGAAAAGAAGAGGAAAAAAAAAAAGTTTTTAAAAAGTTTATTGTTGATTCAAGGGCAAGCGGCATGTACGGAAATCATGACAGCCCTTTCTCAGCCGTTTGTATGATGTCCGCTGCCAAGAAGATTTTGATGTTCTTTTAAGGGGAAAAAAAAGAAGAGAAGAGCCTTAAGTGTTTGGGTGAATGGGAGTAGGGGTCTGTGAACCCACAGTGATTTGTCTGTATGGGGCACGCGCAACGTTTATGTAGGCTAACCCATAAGACAAAGAAATAAAGTGTGCGTAGTGAATGTATGAAGTGAAAACAGAATTTGATATATAAGAATATAGGTTTCTGGATTCTGGATTCGACATTAGAAAAGTAGTTATAACTACTACCAGACAGCAAGGGTCCTAGTGCCCACCTGGGGCCCACCTAGGTTCTGGCTAGATCCAGCTTGTCCAGGCTGGAGCTACCTAGAACCTAGGTGGACCCTAGTACCCTTGCTGTATACATACTCAGAATCAAAAACTTACTTGGAGAATATTTCGACAGGGTCGCCCTGTCTTCTTCAGCTCACTGTTGCTGTTGTATTTGATATACATTTTTGCGGAACATTGTTGAATTATGTATTGACCAAAGAAAAAAAAAATCCCTGTGCACCGAAAGAAATGAGGCGCAGATATTTTTAAAAAAAATTGTAGCCTGGGAAGAACTTTAAGATGGTATTCTGATTTGTTTTATTGAAAGAAAGAAGACAGATGTGTGGCTGCGTGCTGGGCGCATGATTGGTTTTGCACGTGAGTGTGTATGTCAAGACCGTCGTGTGACAGTGGTTGTCATTGGTAATTGGTACAGTGATTTTTATTTGAATATGAAGCCATGCATCCCCATGGCCGGTGTAATGTTTTGGTTTATTCAAACCTAATAACTATTCCTATTCTTCTTTAATCACAGTCCATGTTTGCCCTAACGAATGCTATTGCCTCTCAAAAACTACTTTTTTCTCCTTAACCAAAGCTGTTGCATGCCGTATGTTCCAATGGGTGATAATCAGTGGCTGGATTGGCAGAGAACAATGTCTGACATGTCATTAATTCAGTCGTGGAACTCACTGCCGGGTGCCATCAAGATTGCCACAAATGCAGTCTCATTTAAAGAACAAATTGATAGACAGTTTTGAGATCTGCATATTGACGATTTTCTATTTTCACTTCCCCAGATATTTTATGGTTACCTGGGCCTGAATTTGGCCATTGCTTTTAACTTCTTGAATATCGAGTGCGACCCCTTGTTGCCAAATTTGCTCCAGGGGCCAACAGACTGAGTCGCTCTATTTTATGTTATTTTATTTTACTTTTTAACATGCGTGCTGGTGACCTACTCGTTTTTGAGTGAACCAGTATTTTAGGAAGAAGAAGAAGAAGTGAAACTTAACTGACGAACTCCACCGACTAGGAGCATGCACTTAGTTGTGCTTCACAAATGTTTATAAGCATACACACTGTCACGGGCAAAAAAAAGAAAAACCGAAATCGTGGTCAGTCGCCAGCCAGTTCAATTGGACATAAGCTCCAAACTCAAACATCCTGGTTTCCAGGCAGACGACTTCATGTGTCGCGTCAGCCAATTAGGCACAGCGAGGAGGCTATTTTCTAGTCCTTCGCGGAGACAGCACCGTCCTGCAGACAGACTGAGTGGCTTGACCAACGTCTCAATAGGTCTGGCCTAACGGATCTCTGCGTCTAGGTCAGACTGATACAGCTAATTTACAAGACCAGTGCCCACAGTTAAGCCAGACGTCGCCGGCTAAAGTAGGAAGGGGGGAGGTATTGTGTAGTGGGGGTGAAACCAAGTTAATTAATTAAATGACCCATTGACCACCATGGAGAGCAAGGCCGGTAGATGTGACTTTCATGATTTACATGTCCAATGAAATTAGAGGGGAGGTAACCTCGGTACAAGGCGGGAAACATTCTGACCAATGGTACTCACCCTTTTGACACATAGGAAGAGAATAAGAAGCTAGGGGAGTGAGAGAAGGGGGAAGAAAAAAAGAAGAGACGAGAGAGAGGTTCGGAGAGTAGGCTCTGCACGAGAGAAAAGCAGAGAGATGAGAGGAGGAGTGAAGAGAACCGAGTTGAAGCATTAGCACCATATAGAGTCTGCAGAGGAAGGACTAAGGAGAGATGTGAGAGAGAGAGAGAGTTGCTAATTGATGAAGAGAAAAAAAAAGAAAAAGAAAAAAAAAAAGCAACCATGTCCATTTGATAGAGCAGACCAGAAGAGAGAGATAGAGAGTGCAATGCGTTAGTGCAGGAAGGGAGAAAGGAGAACAGATCGATGACTGGTAGTCACTGTTCAATTTGAACCGGGGTTCGACCTCATACCTGGCAGCGCCACTTTCATCAGGCAGAACCACAGTCCAACGCCAGTAACCTGACCAGTGCCAGCAGTCCAACCTGACCAGTGCCGGCGGTCCAACCTGACCAGTGCCAGCAGTTGTGTCGTGACTGGTGTTTGTGAAGGTGACAGTGAAAAAGGAAAAAAAAAGAAGAAAAGGAAAGACAGTGATTCGTAAATAGTTTAAGATCACCTGGCCAGGTAAAGTAGAAAATCTATTTATACCCGGGTTAGTTATGATGATTTAGATAAATGGTTTTGTGAAGTTCAAGGAAAGAGGGAATGTTTTATTTTGTTTGACTCCATGCGCATTGATGTTTTCTATGATTACGTGTAGTAAAGTTATAGACTTTACTAGTGGTTTGATTTGACGAATGCATGATATATGAATGAGATTGTAAGCAAGCTGTGAGTGTGTTTGGGCTGTGCGCTAGTCCTTCCTCCACTGACATACCCCGAGGTTGACACACACCACTTTCCATTTCAGTAAGGAAATCTTCCTTTCATTCCATAACGCTGTCCTGCCACGCACGCGCGTGCGTGCGTGCGTGTGTGTGTGTGTCTGTCTGTGCGTGCACGCGCACGCAAGGCATGGAGAGCTATACCAAAAAGGTTCAGCTGACAGAGTCATAGTCAACACACACAGCACGTGCCTTTAAGGGGAACGAGCTAATACTAACGACAGTTTGTGGGCCCAGTGTTCCTGTCAGTATCATCTGTGACAGTTCAGTGACGAGACTACTTAAATGAGGCTAAGTATTCTGATCTGTAGAGTGTGACTCCTGTCGTATGGTATCACCGGGTAATTTTTTATTTTTCCTCCTTACACCGGCCATTTGCTTTGCTGAACACCACCCGAGTCATTAATAAATCAGCACCGGTCTGTCGGATGCCAATAACCCGGTTCCTGCATGTGCACCGATCGTACGCGCCATGCTCTATTCCGCTGTGTTTAGTGTTAGATAATTCATGTTCATCAACGTAATCAACGTCTACACTACAGACGCATCAGTTCGCATATAACGCAAGAACGTGTATTCGGATGTGCTCATGTGTGTATATAGGCCTATGTCACAAGCATGGAAGGAGACGAGCGACTGCTCACACGCGTGTTTGTGTTTGTGTTTGTGCATGTGTGTGTGTGTGTGTGTGTGTGTGTGTGTGTGTGTGAGAGAGAGAGAGAGAGAGAGAGAGAGAGAGAGGAGAAGAGAGAGAGAGAGAGAGAGAGGAGAGAGAGAGAGAGAGAGAGCGAGCACACGCTTAAAATTGAGTGCTTGTGTGTATATCGGCATGTTTATGTATGTGAGAATACCTATGTCTAATTACTTACTACACAAAATATATGTTAATTAACGAAACACATATGTAAAAAAAGAAAAGAAAAAAAGAAAGAATTAATCTCTTGCCAAAGCCAGACGGGAGTGCAAAAACGTAATTAATCCATCCTCAATAGAAATAAAACTAAACAATCAATGGGGTTATTATATTTGAACAATTTCAGACATTCATGTTAATGACTCAATAACACATTTTCAAGTGATAAATGAGAAAGTCCAACGTCTGCAGTCTAACAAGGTAAATATTGTTTTAGCCGTTGACAAAGAAAAATAACATGACATGGGGAACATATCTCGCCACAGACACAATTTGGTTTTAACTGCATCAAATCTCAATCTAAGCACCAAGCTTTAAAACAGTCTGTCTGCATGTATATATAAGTATGAATGTCAAATGGAAATACTGGAAGCAAATCCTTGACAGCAGAGAGGAATTTGAATGTCATGGAAATGCGTGGCCGTGTTCCTTGAGATGGATGGTGTGTAACTAAAGTGTTTTGTTAATTACATTGTGTCGAGGTTTGGGTCATTTCCTGTGTAATAAAGCGGTTTTTACGCCGTTTGTCAAAACAGTAGCAATAGGCTTATACACCATTCACCTGTTTCAATAGAATGTGTGGTAATGTGTGTGTGTGCGTGTGTGTGTGTGTGCGTGTGTGTGTGTGTGTGTGTGTGTGCGCGCGCGCGCGCGCGCGCTCGCATACGTGCTGCGTGCGTGTGTGTGACCTGCGTATTTTCCCATTTTATTTGAGGTTATAGTTTCAATCAAAATGAAACTGTCTGTATGGTGGAGGAAAGGGTAATAGGAAGAAAAGACACCCTGCTGACGTATACGTGAACACTATGTAACCTTAAACTAGCGTCTTGCATGAGAGAGGCAGTAGCTGCCAGTTCTTTTGAATTATCTTGTTAAGGTCAACCATGTTGCAGAGAAAAAAACAACGACATCTCAAGAGTCCAAGTGATTTTTCAAATGTTTCGATTACGTATTGTCGCCATATCCTCCTCAACTTCCCCGCCTGTTTTTCGAATGATTGGCCTAAGAGTAAATCCAAATATACCCCATTTTTCAGTCACATCTTATAGCCAAGTCCACCCCTTTAATGGTGTTCGTTAAATTTCACAAACCATTGAGGATAGGGAAGACAAATTGTATTGAAATGCATTAATTTCTTATCATATTATTAATGAAAACTTACAAGTAGTAGATATATTTCAGAGAAAAAACACTTCAGTATGTAGAGAAAATAACAGCAACACAAAACCCACGAACACCTTAAAAATGCGAAATGAAAAGAAAAGACAGAGGATGTCGCTAGGGGTGTCAGATTATCTAAATATCTGCGATCAACTGTGTGATGCACATTGCAATCACTTGGCGCTAGCAAGATGAAGCAGGCTTGACCCCAAGGCTAAGCCTCCGTTAACATTTACAGGTGAACTTTTATCTCTTATGCTACATACAGGCATAGGCTACGTGGTCATCTTCAGCAGAATCATCATAATGCTGAGTAATAGTCAGCTTGGGGAACCGCTCAGCCATGGCTTCGTGAAATAGGAATGAGCAGCAACCTGACAAACTGCTTTGCTTTGAACAGAGGAAAAGGCTATGTTATAAGATAAAAGTACTGCCACAAAATACATATGTACTTTCTAATTTTGGAGAAAGTGATTGACTGGGATATCAGTTTTGCCCAGTGTGTGTGGCGTACAAGTGCACGCAACTAAATATTTGTTAATACTGAGAGGGGAAAACACTTGTGTGGAGGAGGGTAGGGGTAGTATGTGGGATAGCAAAGACCTCATTGTGGATTCATGTGAAAAATGATAGCAAGCTCTCAACAAAGTTTCCTTTCGAATGAAAAGGACAAAATGTTATTTTTACAAGTGTAGAGGTGTAGCCTTCAAGGACAAAAATATTTACGTGCTGATTATAAAACGAAAAGGATTCCCTTTCTCTCTCCGTCTGCATGTGTATATAAGGATGAATGTCAAATGGAAATACTGGAAGCGAAATCTTGGCTAAGGCTCCTTGACAGTAGAGAGGAATTTGAATGTCATGGAATCATGTGGCTGTGTTCTTTGAGAGAAACAGTGTCTTATTATATGCTTTGCTAATTTCATTATTTCGAGGATTTTGTCATTTCTGTTTAGTAAAGTGGTTTTTACACTATTTGTCAAAACAAGAGGCAATAGGCTTATACATCATTCACCTGTTTCAATGGAATGTGTAGCCATGTGCGTGTGCGTGTGTGTGTGTGTGTGCGCGCGCGCGTGCGCATGTGAATGTGCTTGTGTGTGTTAAAACATAATGCTGTCATGATGTGTGTGTGTGTGTGTGTGTGTGTGTGTGTGTGTGTGTGTGAGTGTGTGTGTGTGTGTGTGTGTGTGTGTGTGTGTGTGTGTGAGTGGTTGGTTGTGTGAGAGTGTGTTTTCTGCACCGATTTGTAATAATATGCTTTTGAGAGAGGAGAGAGAGAGAGAGAGAGAGAGAGAGAGAGAGAGAGAGAGAGAGAGAGAGAGAGAGAGAGACAAGGTGGGGATGGGGGTGGGGGATGGAAAAGAGCCAATGATAAACGATGAAAAATACAGCAAAATAAACACACAGTATAGCAGCATTAGATATTTGCATCACTTAATGTTATTGCACAAAATTCAGTTTGCACTGATACACAGACAAATCATCATAATGTAAGGCCTACAACTGAATGTATCAACTGATCCGATGCTTAGTTTTCTCTGCGTTTCATTCATGATCATAACCAGAAAATGCGTTAGTCTACCACTAAAGAGTCAATGCCACAAGCAACCATCAAACATCTTATTGTTGGGAGAAACTATCGCCTTTGTTAGAGCCACATGCACAACACATCCCACATGTGCGCACATACACATGCATTCATGCCCGGTACACATGCATCAGTTTCCTCGGAACGTTTCAAACGCCCACACACGTGGGAACATGCATGCACTTTAGAAATAAGAAAAAAAAAAGCTTTTTTTTTATGGCTGATGCTACATATGCAGAATGTGCTCAAAGTGTATTCCTTTGTATGCATATCTCCATCCATCTTCTTCCTCTCACATGGATGCACGCCAGCCGAGATGTACGCGCAGTGCGCGTTTTTACGCGGCAGTCAGTCTTCAAGGAACTACCTACACCAGTGTTTTGTCTTGTGATTATGTTTGGCGGATGTATTACACAGACTTTTTACATACACCAAGCTGTGTGTGTGTGTGTGTGATTTACATACACCAAGCTTGAGAGACGGTCAGAAGTGGACACAAAAACCCTCAAATACAAATACATCAGTTCACATCGCGCTTTTAGACTGTCCACTCTATCTTTCCCAGTGTGCGATGCTTATGTCACGTATGCTCTCGGAAAACTCATGCCGAGGATCTTCTGCGTACGCATGCTGATACTCCTGCGGACACTCCCTATATGGACAGGCAAGTATTAATCCCATCTACCCTACAAAGGGAGCGCAGTTTTGTGTGCATGACCGTTTTTATCCCGCCATTAAGGCAGCCATACTCCATATTCGGGGAAGGTGCATGCTATGTGTAACGTGTCATACCGTAACGTATGGCATACCAACGGCCAAACTGGCCTTCTCTTCCGAAATTTGGTGATGGGATTTTACGTGTGTGCAAGATGTTATGTGTGATTTTTGATGTTTATAACCTGTAGGCCCATTTTAATGTTGTGTGCCTGAGACCACACACGCACACACACACACGCACGCACACACACATGTACGCATCTACGTGCCACACACACACACACACACACACACACACACGACGCACGTGCGCGCGCATCGCGCCACGACGGTAGACTAGTACACAAATGCTCACATACTTCATATTGCACGCACACATACTCGCACAGGAATAATATCCTACTGTAGACTACACAGAGACAAACACACGTTAACACACTGATTGCATATGATGGAAGACTAATAGATTTGCATGAGTCAGGGGATCGGATCGGAACAGGAAGGGTTGGAGGGAAGGGGGGGGGGGGGGGGGGGGGGTAGGTGAGACTGACCCGACAGGCACAACTTTAATGTAACAAAGCCATACATGCAAAAATAAATAGATAAAATATTAATAATCACTTTGATAATGTCAATCAGTGGCCAGCTGTTAAAATGAATCGAACAATTCCTCTGGACCAGAGTAGAAACAGAAGACAAGTTCTTCGGACCGAAGTTCTTCAGCAGCACGTGAAGCACGTCCCTCATGGACGACTGGACAGAACCAACGGCAACGAGAGACAAGATGTCAGCCAGGCGTGGCGTGGTCCGGCCCGTCATTCCACATCGTCTGCTTCGATCGGCCCTGGGATCCACACAAACACCGGGCTTTCACTGGCTGAAATTTGCTATCGTTTACTGTCAACAACCAACCAGCCGCCGCGCCCACCCTCCCTCCCTCCCCGGGACCCCACCCTTCCCTTCCCTCACCTCCCTCAACATCCAACTTTAAAATGAAGTAGTGTCTATCAGCTTCAAAAATGAAGTAATATCTGACTTGGGAGCTAACAGGGAGTCTTGATTGGGGAAGGAAAGGAGATACAGTAGAGAGGAGGGATAGCGGGGTACCAGGAACTCCATAATAGCTTTAATCGGTCTTACGGGTACGGGGAGAGAGTGAGAGAGAGAGAGAGAGAGAGAGAGAGAGAGAGGGGGGGGGGGGGATGGAGAGAGAGAGAGAGAGAACGAACGAACGAACGAAATTTTATTTTACCAGGGTAATGAGATAAGCAAATTGCGCATGCTTTTTTCCACCCAGCCCTGGGAGAGAGAGAGAGAGAGAGAGAGAGAGAGAGAGAGAGAGAGAGAGAGAGAGGAGAGAGAGAGAGAGAGAGAGAGAATGGAGGCAGTTGCATCCAGGTTTTACGTCCACACTCACCTCTGGTGACGAGGCACAATGATTATCCCTTGTGAGCAGGAGGAGGCAATCTATCTACTCATAAACTGCCAGAACCCAACAGATGGGGCAGCGAAATTGACTGCCAGAACCCAACAGATGGGGCAGCGAAATTAACTGCCAGAACGCAACAGACAGGCAGTGAAATTAACTGCCAGAACCCAACAGATGGGGCAGCGAAATTAATTGCCAGAACGCCACAGGTAGGCAGTCAAATTAACTGCCAGAACGCCACAGGTAGGCAGTGAAATTAACTGCCAGAACGTAACAGATGGGGCAGCGAAATTGACTGCCAGAACGCAACAGGTAGGCAGTGAAATTAACTGCCAGAACGCAACAGACAGGCAGTGAAATTAACTGCCAGAACGTAACAGATGGGGCAGCGAAATTAACTGCCAGAACGCCACAGGTAGGCAGTGAAATTAACTGCCAGAACGCAACAGACAGGCAGTGAAATTAACTGCCAGAACGCCACAGGTAGGCAGTGAAATTAACTGCCAGAACGCAACAGATGGGGCAGCGAAATTAACTGCCAGAACGCAACAGATGGGGCAGCGAAATTAACTGCCAGAACGCAACAGATGGGGCAGCGAAATTGACTGCCAGAACGCAACAGATGGGGCAGCGAAATTGACTGCCAGAACGCAACAGATGGGCAGTGAAATTAACTGCCAGAACGCAACAAATAGGCAGTGAAATGAAGACAACCAATTTTCATTTACTTTGGGCACCTGCAGGATTTCAGAACTCTCAAGGTCTGGCTGCAGCTGTATGCTTTCCCACAGAGCCAATGGTGGAGACATGGAATGCAACAGACTCTGCAGACCTTTTTTTCAGGGGGCTGGGGTGGCGGGAGGGGGGGGGGGGGGATACACAGATCCCTCTCTCTCTATATATTATATATTATAAGCACGAAATGACGTTCAAGTGGCCAAATGCCCCACACCTCAGCCAGACGGGTCCAACAGATTTGAGGCAGACTTCCAGAGTGGACAGTATACTGACTGAGCCGAAGCGGCCAACTGTTCAGTTATGAAGGACGATGGCCAGACTGACCACCCGATACACACTCCGCCACGGCCTAATCCCCGTCAACAACCTCCATCAACTGTCTGCAGAACAGAAATGGGCGACAATGCCACCCTGAAGCCTACCATGCCCCTTCTCACAGGACCCCACACGGCCATAGAACCTTCCTTCCTCGCGTGGTGCAGGGGTGGAATGGGCACTCAGAGGAGGCTGACTGTGCTTTTTTTTTTTTTTTAGCTGTTCACATCCCTCCAGAGCGAGTATTTTCACCAACAGACAGGTCCCTTACCACTGGCAGAGCGGGCTCCATGAAGGTCGGGTCTGTGCTAGTCAGGTGGATTTCCAGGGGCCGGGGAGGCTTAGCTGGAGACATGGAGATATCAGAGGGACAACCCCCTACCCTTTTGTCCCGCTCTCCCTCCAGTGTTGGATCATCTCTCCTCCGCTCCTCTAAGTTATAAGTGGCGTCTTTACAGACTCCCGACGATCAGACTCGCCCACACCGCTGACAGTTTACAAAGGTTTTACTGTGAGTTTTTTTTTTGTTTTTTTTTTACCGTTTATGCCGCCCCTTCAGATGTGACTACCATACAAGATTCGTAGTCGTCAGAATCCTCAATAGTTTATACCCTAACCGACGATGCCGATCGCCATGACCCATACTCGATGCGTTGCCGTATTTGATCTCCGTTCTTTAAAGTATGGATCGTCAATGACCCACATCAGCGAAAATGTGTAGTTGTTCTTTGTGCTAAGCAGCCAGTTTCAACAGTCTGAAGATTCTGCTGCAGTTGAAGACATGGGGCTTTCGGGAAGGGGGGAAGAAGTTCAAATGACACAACTGATTACTGCTGTACGCTAAAATCGGCTGACAGATAGCTGATCGAGTTTTTGACAAATACTCGATATTTTGAGTCTGTACATGAGCTACAATTATCTTATTTCTCTGGGTCGTGGGCGGCCCCAAGAAGAACGGCCGAGGTTTGGATAATATGTTCCCAGACTGAAGTCTGCGTGGAATCCGGTATTTTCTGCGTTTTTTCACTTTTTCGTTTTTTCGCAAGTTCGTAGGTTTATTGGCTGACCAACGTCGATCCACGTCACCTTAGAGATCGCAGGCAGGCAGGCAGGCTGATCGTGGTTGGTAGTCGCCAAGCAAAGTTCGAGTCACGACCTGGTCCATGTAAGGACGTGCGTTGATTGCAGCAGGGCGACACAGTCAGTGACACAACACAGGCTTGCGCTCCCTCCCCGAACCCTCCTTGATACATGAACAAACAGAGAGAGAGAGAGAGAGAGAGAGAGAGAAGCATGTGTTTGACCCCCACTCCCTCCACACATAGACACAAATTCTTTCACCGCATGCGAGTAATTGTGCGAGTTCGCACGCACGCGTGTGTGTGTGCGTGCGTGTGCGTGCATGTGTGTTCATGTGCCATGTTATACATATGCGTGTGTGTGTTACACACAAATATGACAAATTAAACTTTGTTTTCAGGTGGATGTTATAAAGGTGAAAGTGAGCAACAGAAACTTTGTTTTCAGGTGGATGTTATAAAGGTGAAAGTGAGCAACAGTGTGTTTGAAGATGTGGTGTGAACTGTCACTGTTGCTATCTATCTGTCTCTAACAATGACAATTACCCACTTGCAATGGGGAAGATCTACGGGGAATTCGCAGCAGCAGGGTAATGACCTGCAGGGAATCATCCATGGAGAACTGTGCGCAGGGAGCCGTTGGGACATCACCAACTACACACTCTCACCAATCATACACGTCACAGGGACTTTACCATGACTCACTCTGCCAGTGATTCAAGTCTTCCCAGACCCACCACACTCCAGACACAGCCTCTGTAGATATACGAGTAGTGAAGAACTTTAATTATGGGAAGTAACATCCGGTACTGGTTAAGGACATTTCCAGACCAAAGTCTGCTGGGAGTCAAGTAGTTCATGTGGTTCTTTCTTGGCTGACAGGTGACCATATTTGTAGTGGGAGCAGTGGGACTGATACATGTCACCGTGGAGTTTGGAAGCCAGCTGGTTACAGTTGGTCATTCATCTGGGTTCCTACCGAGGAAAAGCAGAAAACCCCGAATTTCCAAAGAATGTCCGTGGGCATCCCCCCCCCCTCCCCCTTCCTCCCCGCAACTCCTCTCCCCTCCCCCTGAAAAAATTTGAAACTGTTCTAAATGGTGTCAAATGATACAAACCTGAGCTCTGAGAACCATAACCAGAATAATTTGTTCATGCAGCTTTTTATAAATCTCTTTCACTCTGCAACGTCTTGCTGATGCACAACATCAAAACCTGATATTTCTTCGCCTTTAATCGGGTAGACAAAACAACATTTGTCTGCTTTCTCTCCGAGTTTATGCAAGATTTTGTGACATCAGAGTTGCTTGCTAACATACAAAAAATGCACCCCAAGCCCTGCAGATTCCACATCCAGTTTTTTTCTTCCCCCCAGTTTTTGTTTGTTTATTATTTTCTGAAATATTTCCTTGGTTTCAAAGGATTTCAATCTTTACCTTTTGCCAGTATCTGCGAAGTCATAGATGAAACGGTGCCCCGACTGTTTCAAGGCCAGTCTGTGTTGTGGTCGGTTCATCCAAGGACGATTGTTGGTTGCAGGCAGGAGACATGTGATGAGTTTCCCCAAACTTCTTGCAATAGTCTCCTGGCCACCCAGGCTGTGATACAAATCCTCCTTTCAGAACTGTCTGATGGCCAGTCTTCTTTCTGAGATGGTCACCAGTCCTGGCGGACCATTCTTTCTTTCATCAATGGAGAAAAGGCAAAGACAATTCCATTGCCCCCACAGTCCAAGCACAAAATTTGGTGGAGAAGGTTTTCATAAAATGTCATGCAGTCAGGATCAGAGTTAGGCTTTGGGTTAGGTTAGGTGTGGGTTAGGGTTATGCACCCCAAAGTGAAAAGAATCAACACGCTGCCTTCTGTCCCACAGCCCACCGGACAGACACCCAGTTGTCCCAAAGGAGGCCAGTCAACTGAAACCTCTGTCCCAAACGTCACGGCCCAGCGGAGGAAGAAGCCCGCACCTTTCGACACAAAGGCAGAAACAAGTGCCAAGAAGGAAGCCCAAGCCACCCTGTTGTCGGTCACATACCTGGATAAACCTGCACATCACACTTGGCACACCCAGAACTACCAGCTCACCGTGTGCATGCAGCTTGGAGGTGGTATGACGTTCTGCTGACATTTGTGTTTGTTGCTGATTTCATTTTATTTTATTTCATTTCATTATAATTTTATTTCATTTTCATTCTGGTTCTTTTTATTTAATCTTATTTCCTTTCCTTTCCTTTCAACTTACCTGACATTAGCAGTTGTTGAATTTTTACGTTACCCAACTTTGGAGGCCATTTCAGGGCTGAAAGTATCTTGAAACCAAAAGGAGATTGAATGAAAACATAATCTAGACCACTCAGTGTAAAGAATTATAAATGAATACTCAAACATATGCCTACGAGATTATCAAAATTTCAGACATTGTTGAAATAAAAAATCAAATGAAAAATTGGGTGGTGGGGTGGAACGCAAAAAAAAGGTCCGGGATGGCTAGAAATGACAAAAAAAGTTATCTAATCAGATTGAATGGATAACTGTTATAAAATGAAATTCCCTTTAAAAAAAACAAACAAAAAAAAACCGAAACACACACACACACACACTCACTCAGAAATAAAAAAGAACAGGAAAAAAAATCCTGTTTAAAAAAAGGGGACCAAACTCAATATTGTATAAATAAGTTACACACACACACACACACATACACACACTCTATTATAGAAAACAAAGCCACAGCAATGAACATTTCGCATGATACACCAAGATTCCCTAATACATCCCCTCACAGTTTCCTGATCTACCCAACCATTGATAACAAACACTAGTTCATCTGCACATAACATAACACTCTGTCCTCCCCCTCCTTCCCAACAGTAACACACACACTGAAGGAGCCAACAGTGCACAGCATGCCACTTCCTATCAGGAGTCAACCTGACACAAAGGCAATTCACAGGCATGCAACTTGGACACAACATTGGTAGCATAGTTTTCATGTCAGTTCATATCACGATTTTTGAAATATCACAAAGTATATCTTACTGACAGTGCTACCGCAAAAAAACAACCTCCCCTCCCCCCACCCTTGGAAAAAAAAAGATGAGGACACATAAACAAAAGCATGCATGATAGAATCGTTTGTCACAAGGAAGACTGTAACTATCAAAATAATCATATTGAGGATTTTTTCATCACACACACACATACACATGCATATATGCTAACATTCATATAAACTTAATTCACATGCATGCATACACACACAGACACAGACACACAAACACACACACATGCACGCACGCATGCACACACAACCATAAGAACAAAAAAGACTGCATCGACTTTTAAACACGTCAGTTTTACTTGGCTTTTGGGGATTTCTTTTTTTTTTTTTTTAATCAAAGTTTTGACATCAGCACAAGCTATGAAAGCATGATTTAAAAATACATCAAGATGAAACAAACAAACAAAAAACATCGCAATCCATCATTTTACACTTGACTAGTTGCCATTCCTTACATGCTCTTTAGATTTGACTTTTTACACACACATCAATTTCAGGACAAATACAGAACTTGATCCAATACGTATTGATAAAAATTTCCCTCACTCTCACCCTCCCTGTGCACAGCACAGAGTGTGGAAGGTACAGATTAAGGAAGGTACAGAAAGAGCAAGGATTCAGAGTAAGAAAAGTACAGAGATGGAAGGTATAGAGTAACAAAGGTATAGAGACAGCAAGGATTCAGAGTAAGAAAAGTACAGAGATGGAAGGTATAGAGTAACAAAGGTATAGAGAAAGCAAGGATTCAGAGAAAGAAAAGTACAGAACATGGAAGGTATAGGGTAACGAAGGTATAGAAAGCAAGGATTCAGAGAAAGAAAAGTACAGAGATGGAAGGTATAAAGTAACGAAGGTATAGAGAATGCAAGGATTCAGAGTAAGAAAAGTACAGAACATGGGAGGTGCAGAGTGTGGAAGGTATAGAGTAACGAAGGTATAGAGACAGCAAGGATTCAGAGTAAGAAAAGTACAGAACATGGGAGGTGCAGAGTGTGGAAGGTATAGAGTAACAACGGTATAGAGACAGCAAGGATTCAGAGTAAGAAAAGTACAGAACATGGGAGGTGCAGAGTGTGGAAGGTATAGAGTAACAACGGTATAGAGACAGCAAGGATTCAGAGTAAGAAAAGTACAGAACATGGGAGGTGCAGAGTGTGGAAGGTATAGAGTAACAACGGTATAGAGACAGCAAGGATTCAGAGTAAGAACAGTACAGAACATGGGAGGTGCAGAGTGTGGAAGCCACAGTGAAAGGAGACGCATAGCTGGGAAGGGTACTGAGTAAGAAAGGTACGATACAAAGGAAGGAAGATGCAGAGTCAGAAGGTGTCAAGTAAGCATGGATGATGAATAAAAAAGGGTTCATGTTATAAAAAGGTACAGAGTAAAGAAGATCCAGAATAAGGGAGGAACAGAGTTACAAACGTACAGAAATAGAAAGATACAAAGTAAGGAATGTGCAAAGTCAGCAAGATGTCAAATACTGATAGATGCAGAGTTAGAAAACAAGAAAGGGTTCAGGGTAGAAAAGGTACAAAGTAAAGAAGATCCAGAGTTAGGGAGGAACAGAGTTGTGAAAGCACAGAGGAACAGAGTTGTGAAAGCACAGAGGAACAGAGTTGTGAAAGCACAGAGGAACAGAGTTGTGAAAGCACAGAGGAACAGAGCTGTGAAAGCACGAAGGAACAGAGCTGTGAAAGCACAGAGGAACAGAGTTGTGAAAGCACAGAGGAACAGAGCTGTGAAAGCACAGAGGAACAGAGTTGTGAAAGCATTGTGAAAGCACAGAGGAACAGAGTTGTGAAAGCATTGTGAAAGCACAGAGGAACAGAGTTGTGAAAGCATTGTGAAAGCACAGAGGAACAGAGTTGTGAAAGCACAGAGGAACAGAGTTGTGAAAGCACAGGTTAAGGACACAAAGCAAGGAAGGTGTAGAGTAAAGAATGACACAAAGTTAGGAAGGTGTAAAGGACACAAAGTAAGGAAGGTGTAAAGAATGACACAAAGTAAGGAAGGTGCAAAGTAAAGAATGACACAAAGCAAGGAAGGTGTAGAGTAAAGAATGACACAAAGTTAGGAAAGTGTAAAGGACACAAAGTAAGGAAGGTGTAAAGAATGACACAAAGTAGGGAAGGTGTAAAGGACACAAAGTAAGGAAGGTGTAGAGTAAATAATGACACAAAGTTAGGAAGGTGTAGAGTAAAGAATGACACAAAGTAAGGAAGGTGTAAAGAATGACACAAAGTAAGGAAGGTGTAGAGTAAAGGACACAAAGTAAGGAAGGTGCAGAGTAAAGAATGACACAAAGTAAGGAAGGTGTACAGGACACAAAGTAAGGAAGGTGTACAGTAAAGAATGACACAAAGTAAGGAAGGTGTACAGGACACAAAGTAAGGAAGGTGTACAGTAAAGAATGACACAAAGTAAGGAAGGTGCAGAGTAAAGAATGACACAAAGTAAGGAAGGTGTAAAGAATGACACAAAGTAAGGAAGGTGTACAGTAAAGAATGACACAAAGTAAGGAAGGTGCAGGGTAGTAAAGAAGGACACAAAGTAAGGAAGGTGTAAAGAAGGACACAAAGTAAGGAAGGTGTAGAGTAAAGGACACAAAGTAAGGAAGGTGCAGAGTAAAGGACACAAAGTAAGGAAGGTGCAGAGTAAAAAGGTAGAAAGCATGGGAGGAACAGTGTAAAGAAGCGGAAAAAATAGACAGGCTACTTTTAAGATCAAGAGCCAAGTGGACTACTGAAGGGAAAAAGTGACAAAGTTTTTCTGTAATCTGGAAAAAAGACATTTCATAAGTACGAGTATGGCTAGATTAATTGATAGCCATGATAATGCTCTCAATAACCAAACTGAGATTCTTCACGAGGTTCACAGCTTTTATGAATCATTGTATAGAGCCAGGTGGACTACTGAAGGGGAAAAAGTGACAAAGTTTTTCTGTAATCTGGAAAAAAGACATTTCGTAAGTATGAGTATGGATAGATTAATTGATAACCATGGTAATGCTCTAAATAACCAAACTGAGATTCTTCACGAGGTTCACGGCTTTTATGAATCTTGTATGTGAGGTTGGTGACTGTGATTAAGATGAGCTTGTTGAAAATATCCCACGTTTTGATCGTAATAAACAAATAATTTAGATGGTGAAATCTCACTTGAGGAGGCATTTGTAACATTTAAAGAATATGAAGAACAAAAGTTCTGGCACAGATGGTTTCACAACAGAGTTTTTCAAGTGTTTTTGGAACAGAGTAGGATTTTTTGTCTGGGCTCTAAATGCCGGATTTCGAAGGGGGAAGCTTTCTAATGTTCCAAGGCAGTGAGTAATCATATGCATACCAAAGGGAGATAAACAAAGACACTTCATAAGGAATTGGGGACCAATCTCGCTGTTAAATGGTATATACAAAATAGGCTCATCGTGTATGACCAACCGTTTGAAAAACGTGTAACCTAGTCTCATTTAATGACAGAGACAGAGGTAATGTTGCTTTCAGCCCAGCCGACCGCAAAGGGCCATATCAGAGCTATCATCACGCTGAAGTCAATACTCAAATCATGTCATTAAAAAAAGAAAATGCACACAACTCACACACCGGAAATTTCGTTAAAATCTTTCTTCTGCAAAATCCTAGATCAGATGAAAATGTTGATGCTTTCAGAAATTCAAAATTCACATTGGGCGGGACATCTCTGAACAGGGTTTTCATGGAATTTGCTGTAAAGTGGTTGTGTCCATCATGCAAGTTTCAACATTCTAGAAGAATGTAATTCACTGTGAGTGGTACATGACATGGAATGCACATGGAGCTTTTTCACCTTTTGAAAAATAAGAATGGATGTAAAAGGAGTGGCATGTTCGCAAACGGCACAAGACTGTTTCTTCTTTATGGCCGCCCCTGGAACACGGTAAAAACTCTTTCTGGTTTGGACAGATTTGGAAGAGTTTGTTATCTATCTGCAAATTGCATTCCTCTTGCCAGAGGCCTTTGACGGAAGCCTGACCTTTGGGTTTCAGATTGTGTGAGGGATAAACAATCTGCTCAACTCTTTCTTTGTGGCACTCCTTTTGCAAATCAAAATATATTTTACACAGAATAATTTACTCTGTACAGGCACTTGAAACAAGGTAAGGATTCTGGTGAACTCCTTGCATAACCAGTATTTCATAATAACAAAATACAAGTTGGGAAAAGGCCATTTTGGGAAAAACATGGATCAACAAAGGGATAAAATGCATTGCACTTTTTTTTTTGCTTGACAATGGCCAGTTTATTTCTTATGAACATTTAAACAAAAGAATAGTATAATCATTAACTTGAATCAATGCCTATCTTGCATCGATTTGGATTAAGATAAGTGACTGCTCGTTCACTGTCATTGTCCCGAGTGTTGGGCATCTTGCCTGAAGAAGACCTTGGAGGTCGAAACACGTCATGTTTTGTCTTTTGATTTGTTTGGCTATGATTTTTGGCAGAGCTTTATCAATAATTTTTCAAATTTGTTTAACTTTGTTATTTTTTTTTCTTTTACTGGTTTAAAGCAGCTGTAACAGAGATGCAAAAGACAAAATGAAATCTGAAACTACCAATAACTGTTTAAATATGCATATATGTTACAAACAGCTGATGTCAGTTTCTAAAGGGTCAAAACTATGACATATTTATAGATAATCACATTCGTCTGAAGTGCTGTACGAACTGGGATATAAAACAGAATGTTGAAAATGACTGGAAAAGCTGGGTTTTAAAAAAATATATTTTAGCAAAATTTCTGACATGAAAATGAAAAGGTTATAGTAACAAATAATACACAGATGCCCTGGGACTAATGTCGTATTGAAGAAAATTGATGTACTAAACAGTGACTGATGTACTTTCTGTAGCTTTGTTAAGGATAGCATTACACATGCGTTTTGGCACTGTACGGTTCCTCAGTGTTTTTGGGAAATGCCGATTGATCTCATGAATGGAAAATGCCTGTCCGCATTTAATTTGCAGATAACTGAATAATTAGCCATAATTTGATTTGATGTCCACATTTAATTTGCAGATAACTGAATGATTAGCCATAGTGTGATTTGACACAAATCTACATATGGACTATGTACTTTACTTCATTGTATCATTCACTATATGTTTTCAATATCAGTGTACAATAGAAAAAAAATCTTGACAGCAAGCATTCCTCAGTAACTGAAATATAGATATTAAACTGAACAATATATTGCTTGAAAAAAACAATTGAATGTAAAGAGTTTATTTCAAAATGGCTCCCATATAAGCCGATATTTGCAGACCCAGACTGAATTGTGAACCATTGAATGCATACTGACTTTGTACATTATATTAACAATACAACTATAGCCCTCTATAACTCTTATATATCATAGCTGTTACTATGGTGCACAAGCACAGCCCTTGTGGACATTGCACAGGACCTTTAAAAACCAAAGTATGTAAGCTTTAAAAAAAAACAACAAAAAACCAACGTAAGGCACAGAGTCAGGAAGATGCCAAATAAGGATGAATGTAGAGTAAAGAAAGGGTTCAGGGTAAGATAGGTACAAAGTAAATATGACCCAGAGTAAGGGAGGAACAGAATAATGAAAGCACAGAGTAAGAAAGACGCAAATTGAGGAAGGCGCAGTCTAGGGAAGGGCGCACTGTAAGGATGGTATAAAGTATGGAAGGTACAGTATAAGGATGGGTACAGAGCAAAGAAAGTGCAGAGTAAATGAGGAAGGAGTAAGGGAGGAACAGAGTAAGAATAAAAAGAGTAGAGAACAAGGAATGTACAGAGTAAGGATGGGCATAAAGTGTGTAAAGTACAGATTATGGGAGGTACAGTGTAAGGAAGGATACAAAGGTGCAGAGTAGGTAAGGTGCAGAGCAAGTAAGGTACAGAGTAAGTAAGTGTACAGAGAAAGGAAGGTACAGAGCAAGTAAGGTACAGAGTAAGTAAGTGTACAGAGAAAAGATAAGATAATGTTGCTTATAGCCCAGCCGACCGCAAAGGGCCACATCAGGGCTGTCACCACATTAAAATCAACTCACCAGTCATTAAAAAAAAAAAAAAAAAAAAAAAAAAAAAAAAAAAAAAAAAACCCAACTTTCACACATCTCGTTAAATGACATCGTCTACAAACGCACCAGAAACTTTGTTAAAAATCTTTCTGCCGTAAAATCTTAAATCAGATGAAAAATGTTAATCTCTCTCAAACACTCAAGGATCAAAGAAGGTACAAAGAAAGGAAGTTGCAGAGTAAGGAACGTGCAGAGTAGGGAAGGTGCAGAGTTAGGAGGGGTTCAGAGTAAGGAAGGTTCAGAGTAAGGAAGGTTCAGAGTAAGGAAGGTGCAGAGTAGGGAAGGTGCTGAGTATGGATGGGTCCAGAGAAAGGAAGGTGCAGAGTAGGGAAGGTGCAGAGTTACGATGGGTTCAGAGTAAGGAAGGTGCAGCAGAGTAGGGAAGGTGCTGAGTATGGATGGGTCCAGAGTAAGAAAGGTGCAGAGTAGGGAAGGTGCCGAGTATGGATGGGTCCAGAGAAAGGAAGGTGCAGAGTAGGGAAGGTGCAGAGTTACGATGGGTTCAGAGTAAGGAAGGTGCAGCAGAGTAGGGAAGGTGCTGAGTATGGATGGGTTCAGAGTAAGAAAGGTGCAGAGTAGGGAAGGTGCTGAGTAGGGAAGGTGCAGAGTAGGGAAGGTGCTGAGTATGGATGGGTCCAGAGTAAGAAAGGTGCAGAGTAGGGAAGGTGCTGAGTAGGGAAGGTGCAGAGTAAGTTAGGTACAGAGTAATGAGGGTACAGAGTAACGACGGTGTACAGCAATGAAGGTGCAGAGTAACAAAGGTGTACGGTAAAGAAGAGTTGTGTAAGGAAGGCACAGAGTACGGAAAGCTACGAGTAACGAAAGTACAGACTAAGAAACGTGTACAGTAAGGAGGGGTACAGAGTAAAGGAGGAGTAGAATAAAGAAGGTATATAGCACAGAAGGTACCGAGTTGAGAAGGGTGCAGACACATCTTAATTAAGCAACAAGTACAGTGATACTGTTTAAATGCACTGTAAAGTAAATGACCTTCCAAAGAAATAATTATTCTAGGCTCAGGGAAGTAAACCAAAGAAAACAAAACTTGACAAGACAATGTCTGTAAGCCATAGCAGCACCCTGTCTATCTGGGGCTGTAAACTTTCATGTCTTGTGATTTCGTCACAGCTAGTACCACACACACACACACACGCATGCACTTACACACACACACACCTACATGTGAGCATGCACGCCCACACACACAGGTGCTGTTTATTCATTAAAGTATGTGATTCTGTCACCAATTAATCATTGCTTAAAAGAACGAAGAATAAGTTGGAAAAAAAGTCTTTAAACAAAGAATATGTATTTGCAAAACTTTTACAACAGAATATGGACTTACATAAAAACAGAGCATGCAGTTGGCAATATTTGTCACCGCAGAATACATAGTTGCAAAATATGTAGCTGCAAAAATGTAATCACAGCATATGAAGTTGAAGAATATGCAACTGCAAAATTGTAGTCGCAGAATACGTAGCTATGCAGCTGCAGAATATATAGTTGCAGAACATGATATTTTTGCAGCAGCAGAATATATAGCTATGCAGCTGCAGAATATATAGTTGCAGAACATGATTATATTTTTGCAGCAGCAGAACATATAGCTATGCAGCTGCAGAATATATAGTATAAAACAGCAGAATATGTAGTTGTGCAGCAGCAGAATACATAGCTGTGCAGCTGCAGAATATATAGTTGCAGAACATGATTATATTTTTTGCAGCAGCAGAATATAGCTATGCAGCAGCAGAATATATAGTATAAAACAGCAGGATATGTAGTTGTGCAACAGCAGAATGTGGAGCTATGCTACAGAATATGTAGCTATGTTGGAATATGTGGCTGCGCAACTGAAACTGCAAAATATGTAGTTGCTGAATATGTTACCATCTAGCTGCAAAACAATTAGCTATGTTACTGCTGAATATGAATGTGCAGAACCCAAACCACCAATACTGGAACTGCTGAATATGTAGCTGCAAAACTGTGACTGAAGAATATAGATCAGCAGAATCACATCTGCTGAAATGTGGCTGCAGATTATACAGCTGCAAAACTATAATTGCTGAATATGCAGCTGCATAATTGTAACTCCTGAGTATGACACTACAGAATTGTGACTTCAGTATATAAAGCTGCAGAACTTAAGTCTAGAATATATAAACAGCTTGACAATATTCAGCTGCAGAACTATGACATCACAATATGTAGCTGCAGAACTGAAACACCAGAATGATATTGTAACTGCAGCATCTGATGACCCTCCAGAGATTGAAAATGCCATGAAAAGTATCCAACAAAGCAGCCAAGAGGAGTTTGCTTTCTTGCCTTCACTCATTGTATACTTAAAAATAAATAAATAAATATGTAAGTAAACAAATGAATAAATAAATATGTAAGTAAACAAATGAATAAATAAATATGTAAGTAAACAAATGAATAAATAAACAAATGAAACAGTAAAGTAAAAAAAAAAAAGCAAAAAAAAAAGAAAAAAAAAGAAAAAAGGAAAACAGCAAGGCCTGACATCTGTAAGGAAGGCAATCTGTGTTCAGAGTTCATGTTCTGTAAGAGTGCAGCCATCCTTTTCATGGTTCAGGTGCTGCTTGTGGGCATGCCTGAAGTGATTTTGCCTCATCAGTCAGCTTACCATTTCAATCAGAGAGAGAGAGAGTGCCTAAACATGGGTGTGAAACAGTCTGCTTGCAATGCAGACAATTGGTTGTTGATTCTTCTTGATTGTTATCCTGATGTTCACTTCAAATCAAATATTAGGCTCTTTGGACTTATGTCCTAGACCCACAAACTGAGAAAGCTAAATCTATTTGCAATGGAAAGACCATTGTTATCTTCCCCTGACCTTTTTTCTTTTAGTATATTTTCTGATCTCTAGTCCTTAAAAACAGCATATATTATTTCATTAGTATTGATGACAGAAGTGATAAAAAACAGAAATGCATCCTTCAATTTTCTTTTTCATCTCTTTCTTGTAATGTGTTGGGCTGTGCAAGTAGACTTTGGTGCAATGTAAACTTACCACAATTGGATAGTATTTCCTGTGCCTTTTCTATGTGTATTAACTGTACTGAAGTGAAGTGAACTACTGAAGATCATGAGGACTGTTAAAAAGTCCTCTTGAGTGCACCGAATTATTCTTAAAATTTATAAACAACAAACAAGTAGGCTAACTCTTGCTCCCACAAGAAAACAAATACTTGTCCATAACTCCGAAGGAATGCTGCTTATGACACCGACTCGCCTAGCGGATACGACAGCACAGAGCACACAGAACAAACAAACAGCTTGTGAAAATGATGCTCAAGTGACTGTACAAGCTTAAAATTCATTCAAGTTATTTGAAATAACATACATTGTCATGTCATTTTAGAAAAGGTATGTTATCACAAGAAAAGAATATAGGACCCAATTGTAACACAAAAGTCCTCTTGAGTGCACCAAATTATTCTTAAAATTTATAAACAACAAACAAGTAGGCTAACTCTTGCTCCCACAAGAAAACAAATACTTGTCCATAACAAATTGTCTTTTAGCCCTTGTTTACTGGGTTGTTTGAAAGTAGTCAAAATTTACTGATTTTGGATGCCTGTTCTCAGACATAGTAAAACTTTTATGTGATATACAAACTGACATATTTTCCATGTCCAATAAAATAAAAGAAGAAAAGAAAAAAAAGTACATTTGAAATCACGTCTTCAACCTGCACTAATTACTTCCACTGGCATGAAATGACTTCACACATGAACTGACTTGTTCACAAAAGTGTAAAAAGTAACACAACATAAAAGCCTACTTACCAACCCCATTTTCATTTCTTCTGTCTTACAGTAAACACATTTTTTCTTTTTTCTTCTTTTCCTTGTGGCCTTTTTTGCCTGATGCGGTTGTGGGTCAAAGAGCGGATCCAGGCTCCATTCCACCGTGGCAGAGGTGTGAGCTCTCCTGGGAACCCATCTGAGTTCTGCCATGAGTCGGTTGCATTTTGAGGCATTGACACTTCAACGGTAAAGCAAGTTCACTTTGTAAGTTTACTCCAACATTTATTTAGGCTTAGACAAGTCATCATGGAAGGATTTAAGCAAACCCATTTTTTTTTCAGTTTCTTCCGACATTTAGACTTTGGAAAATCAGCATGAAAATGTTAGGCAAACCCACTTTGTCAGTTTAGCTTGACAAGGAGACATGAAAAGATCAGCATAAAGGGTTTATGAAACCTGCTTTGTCAGGTCATGCTTTTACTTTGACACAGACAAGACAACTTGAAAGGACTGAACAAGCCTGCCTTGTCAGTTCACTCTGACATCTCCACCGACAAAAGACAAGGTCAGCAGTAGGTGTGGAATAGGCCGTACATATGGAACATTGATATCAACTCTGAACTGACCAAACGAATATGTAAAGTATGAAAGGTTAGAATACTTCTTTGCCAGAAAAATGCTACATATATAATCATCATCACAATTCTTTGGTATCTATAGAAAAATTGTACAATACAATTCACACATACAGTTAGATTAAAATCACATGTATATCAAGAACAGAAACTTGTAAAAAGCAAAACATTCCACAAATATACATTTACAGACGTGTGACCAATGTGTTCCATAAATTAGTTTAGATTAGACATTTGTTGCCTTTCTTCCAAATACTAGGTGTGTGTGTGTGTGTGTGTGTGTGTGTGTGTGTGTGTGTGTGTGAGCATGCGTGCGTGTGTAGTGTGTACATGCAAGCACACACTGTTCCACTCTCATCTCTAGCATGGGAAAAAAGATTTTTTTTTTGGTATGGAAGATAAGTGTGGGAAAAGAAAGCAGAAACCCAGCAAACACTGGACACCAGGCCACCAAGGAAAAAGCCTGGGATGATCGGAATAGATCTGGTCAGATGGCTACAGCACCAACCGTAACAGTGCAGCCAAAGGCCACCAAGAGTCACCTCCCTTACCTCTTTCTACACTGGATTTCACTGTCACCTCCCTTACCTCTTTCTATACTGGCTTTCACTGTCACCTCCCTTACCTCTTTCTACACTGGCGTTCACTGTCACCTCCCTTACCTCTTTCCACACTGGATTTCACTGTCACCTCCCTTACCTCTTTATACACTGGATTTCACTGTCACCTCCCTTACCTCTTTCTATACTGGCTTTCACTGTCACCTCCCTTACCTCTTTCTATACTGGCTTTCACCGTCACCTCCCTTACCTCTTTCTATACTGGATTTCACTGTCACCTCCCTTACCTCTTTCTATACTGGATTTCACTGTCACCTCCCTTACCTCTTTCTATACTGGCTTTCACTGTCACCTCCCTTACCTCTTTCTATACTGGATTTCACCGTCACCTCCCTTACCTCTTTCTATACTGGATTTCACCGTCACCTCCCTTACCTCTTTCTATACTGGATTTCACTGTCACCTCCCTTACCTCTTTCTATACTGGCTTTCACTGTCACCTCCCTTACCTCTTTCTACACTGGCTTTCACTGTCACCTCCCTTACCTCTTTCTATACTGGCTTTCACTGTCACCTCCCTTACCTCTTTCTACACTGGCTTTCACTGTCACCTCCCTTACCTCTTTCTACACTGGATTTCACTGTCACCTCCCTTACCTCTTTCTATACTGGCTTTCACTGTCACCTCCCTTACCTCTTTCCACACTGGATTTCACTGTCCAGGAGAAAACTTCTTTGTAACTTCAATGTCATAAAACCTTATTTAAACGAACATGAGAGTCATAGAAAAAAGAATTCACTGGGTGAAATCTGATGAAAACCTACAGCTGCACTGAACCAAAACACGGAGGTGAGGCACAATACAGCGGTATGCTTCCAGACATAAACATCACAAACAGCATGTCTTTGGTTTGTCGAGAAACTTGAGGTGGAAATTCTTTCCATTCAGTAAACTGTTTGGCGGATAAGACATGTTCTGACTATTTGTATATTGCCAAATGCTGTGGCGGATAAGACGTGTTCTGACTATTTGTATATTGCCAAATGCTGTCGATGAAAAAAACAAAACCAAGAAAAAACTCACAATTACTGGAAAGCCTCGAAAGAGAATAGAAGTCTCGCCGCATTTTTTTTTCCCACTGAAATTTTCCTTTCAGCAACATTTAAAAGTCATGAACACAGTGTTTGCTAAACAAACACACACACACAAGAAGTCAAAGATTGCCACCTTGATACTCCAGACTGACCGTTTTCTGCAAAGGAAGCAGTCCTTAATACTATCAGCATGAATCAAGCCATGATCTTTCCACAATGAAACCAAGAGTAGTGTCACTAGAGCACAACACTTCACGGGATGACTACTGACTGCGCTAGCCAAAAAAACCTGACCATGTAGAACCAGCAACTGGTTGTAGCTTGCAGGACCCTACAATGGTGCAGTATGTGATGCAAAATCTACCACTTATAGTAGATAATGCCAAGCATGACATGGAACAGGGTAAACAAAAAGTCGTTACGTCAGAATCTGTGGATTTGCTGGCTGTGCGGTGAACTGAGATAGTGTTCAATATGGACAAGATCTGTTGATGGAGTGTTCTCTCTATGCCATACAACACAATATTTCAAAACTACACACAGAGAAGCTGTATATCGAGTACATTCTCAATGGCATAAAACATAGCTCTTCAAAACTACTTAGAGAAGCTGTTGGAGAATTCTCTAAAAGTCATATACAACACAGTCTTTAAAAACTGCATAGAGAAGCCGCTGAAAGACATACAACATTGTATTTACACTGCTACAGCGAGAAGAAGGAAAGTAGTCAAAACTCATGGACAGAACTGGACCCTTGCAAATCAACTGTTGTACTGTCAATGTCTAAGGAACACTATGGCACAATACATAGGCACACTATGGTACAGCCTGCAAGGATAGAATGGCACGATGGAAAAGACCCCAATCTACAAGGCTTGCTCAGTAGACATGAACCTTGTGGAACAATTGACACACGGAATAACTACCATGCATAACCCACAGGAGAAAGGGGGGACACAACCCAGTCAAATCATGTTGCACAACCACAAAGAAAAGTCCCAAAAGAGACACTGACACAATAAAAAGAAAAGATACAGAATTAAAAATGTAAGTGAGCAGTGTTAGCCAGAAGCAGCAGTTAAATGCCTCAAGTTAAAAATAGTTCAATACTTTAAATAAAATTTGTCACATGAATTACAAGCAGCACAAAAATAATTTCAACTATACACAGTTTTCAACATATTTTAAACTCCAATTTCTGATTCAATATGTGGTTAGTGGTATAATCACTTTTAAACAATCCCAAACTGAAAATGGTCAAAACAAAGTGCTAAACATTTCCAAATCTGCAGAACATGTTTCCAGTGTCATCACCACCACTTTTCATGTCTGTGTGTCATCGGGGTGTCACGCCCTAACCTGGCCAGTCACAGGGCATGGGTCCCCAGTCATGCGCCACAAGGCAGAGGGTTGCACCCCAGCCAGCCCTTCACATTGTTCATTCTACTCTTCTCTGGTCTGCCGAGGTCAAATTCAAATCCACCCTCTACTGCACCCTGCAGAGTGATCCTTGACAGACAGAAGAGGGTGGACAAAGGGGCTGGGGAGGAGGTGGGCTTCAGCGTGGGCACTCACACACCACATTGGTAGCGGTGGATTCTGACCAAGAAATGGGCAGAGCTGCAAAATGTGATCTGGTGTCTGGCCCATGCTTCCTCTGCAGCCCAGGCTTGTGGGTCCAATGTCTCTCCTTCCCCCCAAGGTGGCTGGTAAGGCTGCTGGGTCAACACGAGTGTCTCCTCAGAGTGAGGAAACGGACAGAAGTCCTTGTGTTGTAACTGCTGGATTTTTCATCAAGGCAACTGTTTTTTGAGGCATGCTGAGTCTGTGATACCTCTCTGTCTACAATCTCCCACATTTCCAAAGCTGCCATCTCTCCGAGGTCCAAAATCAGGAGTCAGCTGATACACGGTCCAGTTTAGCTTTGAACTGAAAACACTCTGACTCCTACTTCTGCAAAAGAAAATGTACCTGCTTCTGCAGTCTGCCAATGCTCAGATTGCTTTCACTTTATTCTGTGGAAATGTGTCAACACTTTCTAAAAATGGCCTCCTAAACCACAGACTTTCAAAACCAGAATTCGGGAATTTGTCATCAAATTCTGATTTTCAAGAATTAAAAAAAAATTTTTTAATAAAGGAGATACCAGAAAATTTGGGAGGATGTGCAGCTATGTTTTTCTTCCACTTTCTCTCTACCAATCTCATTCCTGCCGGTCAAGATTTCTGTTCTGGTTTCCATGAGATCTTGTGCCCACAGTCTTTTCCCTCCCACTATTATGGTTATCGCTGTTTCATCTTGTGTCATCTGTTCACAGTGAATATAAGCATTGTGTCTTCATGAGGCAACCAATCTGAGGAGACACTGTACTAGTGATGATTGAGTTTGATGGAACCGAGTATTACCTATTCAGGCCAAGCGAGGAAAAAAGTCCCTTCTCAGAGGAGTGAAGTCTTTCCAATATCTCTTCCGTGTACTGATGATGTATGAGCTAACTAGTCTCCCCCTTGTCTCCAGCTCACCTACTTCTGGCCCTCTGCAACCGACCTTGGTGAATAGCTGGGAAGGGGAGAAGGGGTGTTGTCACCAATGACAGTGGACTTTGGCCTTTCAACTCAACCCACTCTTGGGCCGACGGCATGGTCGGAGAACACACCTGTAGAGTTTCCACTGTGACTGTCCCACACGCTTTATTGGCATTTCCAATGTTCTTTCACTGTCAAAACCCTGAGTGTTCTTGTTTCACCACTATTCTCTGCATCCCACGCACTCCAAAGCTGACAGTACATGACTGAGCATTTTGAGTCATCAATGATGAGATGCCATCCAACTGCCCAATATCCATGCACACATATATGCAGCCTGAATACAAAATCTTTACAAGAAGGAAAAATGTTCGCACAATTTGCATTTTTGGTGGAGCTCAGGCACTCTCCACATCCCTGCCTCAAAAGTATAAAAAGAAAAAAAAATGGAAAAGAGATTTACTGCAACAAAAACACAAGCACAACAGAAGACATACACAAAAATGCACAAAGATACCCACAAAAATACTGCATACATGCATATGAACAAACATATTGCATGAAAAGATGTAACTCCACAGGTTACTAGACAAAATGCATGACAGTGAATGGGAGTGAATAAACTATTACTTCCCTTTACCCTGAACACTGGGAAAGAATACAATAACACTTCCATTTAGATGGATGCTGTTACTTTTAAAAGCTATTTGTATTCACAACACACTATGGAAATAGCTGTTGCTTAGAAACTAAAATCTTATTCATAGAATTTACAAGTTATTTGTAAGATAAATAAAAATGTTCAGCACTGATAAAAAGTTAAACAAATTACTTCCAAATCAATTACTTCATTGATTGTAAAACCTAACAGCTCTTTCTTTTTAATTGTACGTTAGGTTTAGGAATACTTTTCAGTTTCAAGTCATAATTTTTTTTTAATTTTTTTTTCTTGTTTTGAATGAAACCAGAACCAGATGCAGAAAATCCAAAACCGGTTACAGGCAACTTGTGTTATGAAACTTGAATTTTGGGTTTGATTAGATTGTCCTAACACAGAGCAGCAAATCCTGACCTTACCATTTTCATGTTTACCTCCCTTGACTCTATAGCTACTTATCTGATTCCTCGCCAGTTTTCTCATCTCATTTGTGTTAAAAGAGCTCAAATTGCTTATTTCTTTAACTCAAGTGGTATTTTTCACTCAGGTGGTAATTTTAGATACAAGTCTTACTTGATTTTACTTAAGCTGGGACTGAGAGGTTTGTCCAGGAGTCTGTAATTTTAAGATTCAGTGCATGTTCAATGTTAATGCTGGCTTTATCAGATTTACACTGGATTCAATTCTGCTGACCAGTCTTCTGGCTACGCCTGAAAGCACCTTTTCTTCAAAAATCCAGTAACCTAAGACAGGTTACAAAGACACACACGCACGCACACACACAAATATATACACATATATATATATATATATATATATATACGAAAAGACACCAATACACTGCGCCAGAAGTCACCACCCAAAAATAAATGTACTGAAAGATGCCAACAAAAATAATGCACCAAAAGACACTAACAACAATACAAAATGACGCAAACAGAAACACTGCACAAAGAGACGCTCACAAAAATGCAAACGCAGAAACACGGCAACAGAACAGCACACAGAATAATACCAACAAAAACAGTGCAAAAAAGATGCGTACACACACAAAAAAAAGCACAAAAAGACATAACAAATGCACATAACTACACAAAAACAGTGCACGAAAAGACATAATAAATGCACAGAAATACACAAGCGAAAACAGTGCACAAAAAGACATAATAAATACACAGAAATACACTAACGAAAACAATGTACAAAAAGACAATAAATACAGTGCATACCAATACAACAAAAACAGTGCACATAAAGACACCAACAAAAAACATACACAACAACACACCAACAAAAAACATACACAACAACACACCAACAAAAAACATACACAACAACACACCAACAAAAAACATACACAACAACACACCAACAAAAAACATACACAACAACACACCAACAAAAAACATACACAACAACACACCAACAAAAAACATACACAACAACACACCAACAAAAAACATACACAACAACACACCAACAAAAAACATACACAACAACACACCAACAAAGAACAGTGCACATAAAGACGTCAACAAAAACAGTGCACATTAATACACAAACAAAAACATGCACAAAAATACACCAACAAAAACGGCGTAGATGCCAACAAAACAGTGCAGAAATGCACGGTTAAAAAACAGCGGACAGCAATACTTCCACAAAACACTGGACAAAAATAAAATGCACATAAAGACACCAACTGGACATTTCTCACCAACTAGGACTTGAAAATACACACCTACTGCATAAAAATATAGCAGTCCTCCCCCACATCCACCAAAAACCTCACGATTCCCTCCGTCCCCCTTTCCATCTCCACCCAAATGCATAAAACAACATTGGCTTTCAGTGTACACATCCAAGAAACATAACAAACAAAACACAAAAAAAACATGCCTTTGAAGTATAAAAGAAGGCAAACTGTAATACAGTAAAGAACATGCACTGGCCATTGGTCATGAACACTACCGGAGGAGCACATCTTGAGTACCAACAAAAAATAAATAAAAACTCAGCAGATAGCATGACACCACAACTGCAAGATTCCAGAACAATGTGACGGCCACGACGACGAAGAGCACAACATCAGATGGAGGAATTCCACCAGCTGTCAAGACTACGACCACCAACACAACACCATTTGTCAAGATCCTTGTAGGGAGGGAGGGAGGGACTCAGTCTGCTCCCACACCTGAGACTTCCTCTGCGGTACAAACATTGGAACATCCTTGCAGCAGGCGATAAAAAGAAAACACTGACAAGAAAGGCGGCACCACAGGTTCAAGCTCTGACAACAGCAATGACTGTCACCCCATCACATAGAATCCATAAACAGAACATCCTTGCTTCGGATGATTACTCCCCCTCCCCTCTCCCTTTCCCAAAACAACACCATGATCGAATCAAGGCAGTTCCACAGATATTCGCTCTGACAATGGCAATGGATGTCTCCCTTTACATAAAATCCACAAAAAACTCACAGGGGTTACCCATGGCCATGCGGAACGACTGCCGACTACCCAAGAGTTCCGCTGGCAATGATTCCAGTGGCGCGGACGGGATGAGGGCAATGGGAGCCGGTTTCGCTGGCTGTAGGGGGCGCTTGACAGCAACAGGCGTGAGGTCTGGGTCCACAGGGGTGGGGGACATACCACTGGTGGAGGCAGGGGTTGGAGTAGGGGAGGTGTGGTGGTCGGTTTTCTCCTGGGTAGTCTTCAAACTGGTGCTGGGTTGGCTGGTCCCTAGAGTGGCATAAAAAAACATGAAGTCAAGGAATGAAGGAGTCAACAAACAAAGTGACACATACAGGCTCCCACTGAGCAAAAGCAATAATTGCTGAAATTCAGTGGGCTTTGGCAAGCATGCGCCTCCTCCCACTGGGTAAAAAAATGTGAGACTTCCTTTCAAAATGGTGCAAACCATTTTTCAGTCCAACCACACAACCAGGACTAATTGTTCAACTTTTGTCAATTTCTTTCACTTTGCATCTTGATGATGCACAACCTTGGCGTGATATTATTTTCCTTACAACTGGGTAGATAAAATGGTGACTGCCCCCTCTCATGAAAAAATTTAAACAAGATTTCGTGACATCAGTGTCTCTGCTAACATACGAGCACTCAAACAGACTCCGCCATCACTTTTCTTTTTTTCCATCTTCATTGACTTTTTCCTCATACTCAACCATCCAAACGCATGCTTTATACCTACTTGGTGTAAAACATCACCATATTATCAGGATCCTCAAAAAATTTGGTGGTGGAGCAACGAAGCAAACCATGCCTCCTACTCATGATTCGCCCATTAAGTAATTGCCCTTTACAAATCAATGTCATAATATATGAGAAGGAGTAATCAACTCAACTTCTTCTTCTCCTTTCTTTGGTGAGGAAACTACCCCCCCCCCCCCCCCCCCCCCCCCCCCCCCCCCCTTTGTTTGCCATTTTCTGGACTCTGATTTTTCTCTCCCCGCTCCATTCATGTCCGGTGCATGTCAGAGAAATATGACGACTTTCAGCATTTTCTGTGTGATGATAATTATTTCATTTAAGTCTTGATATTTTTCTTGTCCCCGGTCAATTCCATCTTACCATCCTCTTGTGTTCCGTGGTTTTGCTTCTCAAGTTGTCTTCTCACTGTTGAGACCCAGCATCCCGAGTTTTTACTCTGCCACTTCTTTCTCCCACATTTTCAATTCAGAAGACAAAATCTGAGTCATGGCTGAACTTCTTTACCGTGCCAACTGGTGAAAAAAGGTGCTTCTCTTGAAGTTTCTGGGTTCAAGGAACAATTATGGGAAAGACTCAAGACTTGCTAAGCACTTTAGCCAGTTTTACACCTACCACTATGACTTTCAAAACAGTAAGCTTTTGTTTTTTGCTCTCATCATTGTGAGTTTCTGGCTTGAGCTGGACCAATACAAAGTTGGGACCAGTTTGTTATTTTACTACACAACCAAGAGTTCAGGCCACAATTTTTCTTGCGATCTTTGGTTGTTCTCTTCCCAAAACTTTAAATTCTTTTCAGTAAGTTTGCTTATTTTGTCTTCCCTGCTATTCAGCCTCTTGCATAACTAGAAGACTGCTGCATTTAGCATCAAACCCTCTTTAACAGTCTGATCATAGTTGCCCAAGATAAAACAGGTTATTGTAAAAATAACGCACTTTGACATGCACACACGCAAACTGCACACATGATCTATTTTCATTTTGCAAGTGGTGTATATCTCTTTTTTGTACGCTTTTTGCATAGACTACTTTCAAATATTTTGATTGAACAATCTGCATCAAAACATGATTTCTGTACATGTTTCCTTTTTATTCTGACATGTACTCTGAAAACATGTCAGTAAACAATCTTGTGCCAAAACAGTACATTTGTTGATCTTAGTGTTTTGGCAAGAAAATTAAGAAGTACATGTACAGATGAAATGTTTTGGAACAAAAAAAAATGAAGTCTTATGAATGTCAATATACTAAACATTATTCATGACTTTTTCATACTTCGGGCTCTATGCCATTGATGCATTGGTTCTTTAATGTATTTTGACACATGGATACCAGCAAGTGTGGTCACAACAACCTCACTCTTTAAGTAAGCCTGTTCCCCACCATCCTTTTTGATATTCTGGCACTTGTTTGGACAGGTTACTTTGAGTAAAAGGAATTTTACTACTAAAACTAGTTTTACCTCAAAATTACCAGTCAAAAGACTAAAAAGTAAAATACCCTCCCATTGACCCACACTGATCTTTGTTCATCAAGGGCAATAACTTTGTGTGCATATCTGGAATTCTCCCGATTCAATTTTTGATCTAGTTGCAAAGCGAGACGACTGCAGGCGGAAATCTAAACAAATCTTAAATAAATGTTAGCGAACCGCCCAGAGAACGTGGACAAACGAGTTACAAGACAAAACACGACGCGTTTCGACCTCTTAGGTCTTCGTCTGGTGATAAATAAACGAATAAAACAACGAAAATTCACTTAGCTTTGGTCGCTTCAGATCGCTCAGGGTTCAGCGCAAGGAAGAACAATTTTTGAGTATCCTGATAATATGTTGATGTTCCACACCAAATAGGAAAAAGGCACTTCTTTGGACAGGCAAGTATATCACAAAAGTATAAGAGGTTAAATCCCTTTTCTTTTGGTTGACAAATTTTCTTTCTTTTTTTTTTTTAAAAGACTCTCATTTTCACCTTTCACTAAAATCCTTAAACTGAAGTGAGAACCCTGTAAATGAAATATATGTGCGCAGGCATGTGTGTATATGCCTCTGTTTAAGCACACCAGCGCATGTCCAAAAGTGTGCACCCTGAGTGCCTGAATAATCAATTGGCAAGCGAGCCTTTCTTTGCATGCTGTGCAGATCATTCTTAACCTTTACCATGCTTCCTGGGTCTTCCATGATCCAGTGACTCAATAAAAACATCATATCTTATGAACGGATATAGCTATGCTCACAAAATCTTAGGAGTTTGTCAACAATCTTAATAGCTATTGGTCACAGAAATTTCATGTATGGGCACAATCAATTATGAGCATAATAAGTCCCGGTTCCCTCAGGACCTATACATTTTAATGGGTTGCACATGACCGGCGCCATCAGGTAAAGAATAAGCTATTGGCCCATTATCAGGTGTGGGTCTTACAAGACCCGCATGATCTGAATAGGGATAAGCAATAGGAAAAGCCTCTACAAAATGTGTGTGGGTCTTGGTGACCCGCACGATCGGGTCAGTGTAGTCAAAAATGTCATCTGGTAAAGGTTAACTTTCCATACAAATACACAAACCATGCCTCTCACTGTGACTCCATCCCGGACAGCTCAGCTGCAGGGGTTACACCTCACTCGTTTCACTCACCTTCATTGCCAGGTGGGGCAGAGGAGGTGGTGTCCTTTGAGCCGCGCGGCCCAGTGACCTTGGAGGAGGAGTTGTTGTTGGGCTCCGACTTCTCTGGGCAGACAGTTTTGACCAGAAGACGCTCGGCCGTCAGGCAGCCCGGCCATTTGACCGACAGAGGGACGCAGGAACATGCGTTATGCACTGGACAGGGACATGGAAAAATAAAAAAAAAGATTTTTGCTCCTAAACACACATACCATCTTCTTCTATCAGATATAGTAAGGGAGATAAACTATGGAATGGCTGGAATGAATCTTACGGGAAGTGATTCTGTTGAGAGCAAACAAAACACGACTGCATTAAAAAACAAGCCATAGAAGGTTATCTCTGCTTACACTCAGTGAATTCTTGTAAAGACGAAAAAGAGGAGCTAAAAGATTATAACTTTTACAGACCACACAGACTGAGTGCAAACACTGTCTGATCCACTTAAAACTACTGGCATCACAGGTAAAGATTCACCTCATACACTTCAGGCACAAACTGCATTGTGTGTTTCAGCTGATGCACCACACACACAACTTTTACTATTGGTATTAGGCACAAACTGCATGGTTTGTTTCAGCTGATGCACCACACACACAACTTTTACTATTGGTATTACTTGTCTAATGCAATGTAGACTTTTTAGGCATTATCCACATAGACTTACTTGATAAAATTAAGGCACTACTGGTACAAAACTTACCTGATGCAATTTTGGCACTACTGGCACTAATAATTAAGACCTGCCTGCCGATATTACTGACAAGGTTTACGCCATTCACTTTAGATGCCATGGTACTGACAAGGTTTACACCATGCACTTTAGATACCATGGTATCATTGGTAAAGACAAACCTCAGGCACATGAGGCAAAACTGGTACTACCAGTACAGACAAACCTACGGCCCATAGATACTGCTGGTGGATACTCACCGGATGCACTATAGACACTACTAGCACTATCGTTGCCTCCTCCTGGCCCAGAAGAGGGCGGGGCTGGCGTTGGTGTTGCATCCTTCACAAAACTGCCCACATAGCTACTGCCGTCCGTGGTGGCATAAGGGTGGGGAGGGACGGAGGAGGCACAGGGGGGAGGGATGGGGACGAGGGTGTCACGATCGGCGTCCGAGACTGACTCTACGTCGTCCAGACTGACGGCGCTCAGATCTGGGTAGACTGGTGGGCCTGGGCACCAGTAAAAAGTCAAATCAGACATTGAGGATACTGACGTATGCATGCGTGTGTGTGTGTGTGTGTGTGTGTGTGTGTGTGTGTGTGTGCTCAAGCGAGTGTGATTTTGCAAATTTGCATTATGCATTCATGTGCACTCATGTTTCACAGAGAGAGAGAGAGAGAGAGAGAGAGAGAGAGAGAGAGAGAAATACTTTATTTACAAGGATAACAGTGTTGGGTCACCATTACTGAATAATGTAGAAGCATGAGAGAGAGAGAAAAAAAAAGAGAGAGAGAGTAAGAGAGAGAGAGAGAGAGAGAGAGAGAGAGTTAATTTACAAGGATAATGGTGTAGGGTAAACAATACTGAATGATGCAGAAGCATGTAAATTGAGAAGGTTCATCTGCAAACAAGAGAGAGAGAGAGAGAGAGAGAGAGAGAGAGAGAGAGAGAGAGAGAGAGAGAGAGAGAGAGAGAGGGGGGATGGGGAATGGGCGTGCAGGGAAGGGCGAGAGAGAGAGAGAGAGAGAGAGAGAGAGAGAGAGAGAGAGAGAGAGAGAGAGACGGGAGTGGGGTGTGGGGAAGGTCACATATGCATGTTTAGAGAACAATCAAACAAAACAGAAAATACCAAAGAAACACAAGAGGCATGCAAGAAGTTTGGAGGCAATCAATTTCAAACCATAAGAAAAAAGAATAAAAAATGAAGCACAAGTGGATGGAGATAAAAGAATAATACATACTGATAGCCCAGTCACCATGGGGGCATGTCATGTTGATAACAAATCTATGTCTCAGCAAAAATAGCTGAGAGAGAGAGAGAGAGAGAGAGAGAGAGAGAGAGAGAGAGAGAGAGAGAGGTAAGAATACAAATATGACAATAACAAGACAGGATGTGACGAAACACACACACACATGCTCTCTCACTTTCTCTTTCACTCTCTCTCCCTCCCTCTACCCCTTCTCTCTCTCTCTCTCTCTCTCTCTCTCTCACTCTCACAAAAGGAACATTTACTAAACAGAATAATATGCGCATTCCAGGAACAACACACTTTCTTATTAATCAGGGTTATTACATTTGGCAAGGAGGGTGGTGGTGGAGGGTGGCAGGTTTATTGCGGGTGAGAGCGAGAGGGAAAGAGAGAGAGAGAGAGCGGGAAAGAGAGAGAGAGAGAGAGAGAGAGAGAGAGAGAGAGAGAGAGGAGAGAGACAGAGAGTGAAAGAGAGAGAGTGAGAGAGAGAGATGCAAAGTAAAGCATGAACACAAATATGATAACAGAAAATACGGAATGAAAAGAAGAAAGAAAATAAGTTTAAGAAGGCAAAGTGGAGAGAGAGAGAGAGAGAGAGAGAGAGAGAGAGAGAGGATGTGGATGGATGCTTGTGTGTGTGTGCGTATGTGTGTGTGTGTGTGTGTTTATGTGCATGTACCTGTGTGGGTGCACGTGCGTACATGCGTCTGCGTGTATGTAGACAGATGCAGCATGGCATATATACACATTGTGCCTGCATATGCTGAATCAATAAGAATGCGAACAAATCAACTGCTAAGACAATAATATTATTGATCACATAACAGCAACAATAATGATAGAGTAAGGATGGGAATCTGAATTCGATGTAAATAGTAACTGCAGATCTGTAAATTAAAGAAACACAAACAGAAAAAAAACAGGCATATTTTTTTTCCTTACCCTTTTCCTCTCTGGTTCAATTTTCATTAAACACCTCTAAAATAAAGACATGAGAAAATCAACAATAACAAACTGAAGACTCTAGGTGACTCATGCATTTTTGATAAAGAAATGTTCTCCTGCACAACCGGAACCAAAGTCCAGAGATGAGCTGAGGTGAGACCTGTGTACTGACCACAGCTGAAGACCACTCTCCCTCCCCCTGACCCAGTTCAAAGCCATCAAGCTACATGACCAGGACAGCCACTCTCACCTCCCAGATAGTCACCAAAGATGTAGTAGCACTGCTCTGAGAAGGTCAGTTTGTTGACAGTGTGTCGGATGTAGCCGCACCTCAGAAGATTGCAGGCGTACTTGCGGGCATCACGCCGGTCGGCGAAGCCTTCCACGTGCGAGAACAACCAGTCAACCATGTCTGCCCCTGTGCAGGATCGAAGGAAGTACATTTACACATGCAGGTGTGTGCAAACACATGGGAATATGAATACATGTGTGTGAACACTTACAATGCATGTGGTCATAAAAGAATGAAAAGTTGCATCCTTCTGGAGTTAAAGTGTGGAAACCAGGTGTTGAATGGGGTGGGGTGACTGATGAAGAGGAGGCAATCAGGCTTTTGGCTGAACACATTTTAACCCTTGCTGCTGAAGCTGGTGAACATAGAGTTTAGAAAGAAATAAAATTTTTCATTTTCCTGATCATATAATTGCTGAAATTCAAAAAACATCATTAGGACTTTATTCTGCAATGCTTTATCAGCCACCTTCAAAAATGCCCCACACCCCCCACTCCAAACTTGACATTTTTTAGACAAAATCTTCAGATTCTGAATACTCAGGTATGATTTCTGAAATAGGCAAACTCCAGAAAAACTTCTAGACAGTTGGCAGCAATGGTGTATGTGCATGCATGTGCACTCGTCAACAATGTACAGACACTTGCACACACTCACACATACACAGTCATAATACACTCACCCACACCCACTCTCAGGCTCACTCAGCCACACAATCACAGATACATAAACAGAAAAGTGTTGGAACATTATTCTTCATTCAGAAAAGGACATCTAAAAAAAACAACAACAAAAACCCACCCACATTTTTAATTTGGATTTTGAAGAAGCGAGGTATGAACAAAGTAAACAAATATTCAGACTGACAGAGACTAGACCCATGCTGCACATCACCACAACAAAGAGGGAAGGAAGGGGGAAGGGAGGGAGAGGCAGATAGTCCCTTGCTTGCTTACTCATAGCACTACATCTGAGGCCTTTGACACAACTGCCATCACCAACACATCACAACAGCATGACACAGTAAAGATTATCATTCTGGACTGTTACAGAGCTAATCATCCCCCCTGCCGCCCCACCTCCCTCCCCCATACTACCTCATTACCCACCCTTTTGCCCTCGTCCTCACCTACTATCTGCACATAATTTGTTGCAGTAATTTTCTGTGAACAAAGCGTATTTTTTCCCCATGACCCCTGAACCTAATCTGATAACTGTGCTTTTAGCTTGATGAAGTAGAATTTTAACATAGCAGAGACTGGAGTTCAAAAGAGTCCCAATGCATGAAAGCATGAAACAGGGCGAACACCAACTGTTTAAATCAGTCTCTGAATCAGCCAACAAACATCAAACTTTCACTTCCTCAGTTAAATCAGTCTCTAAATCAACCAGTAAACATCAAACATCCACTTCCATACTGTATGATATCAACTTGCCCAACAGTATAAACATGCTTGCAAACACAGTCCTGTAAGTGATCAAAAGTCAAGGATTCGTGCATAGCAATCCACTTCTCTGTCAATCGACATTATCCCAAAATGAAACAAATGTTACATGAAGCAAAGTTCAGACTGCGTGCAATTGAAATGGCAGAAGAGAAACTGAATGGAAAAACTTGCATCTGAATCTGGGATAAGCAAACCTCTGGTGACAAAGTGACGCAAACAGAAAGAAAATGCCATGCTGCAGCAGAAATGGAGTCAGTTTTCACACTGGGAAACTCAGAAGGCGTACAGTACAACAGCAGCTGAGAACCCTGCTGGTGATGCAACCCAGCCTCGTTCTGACAACACGGCCATCAGTGAAGCCGTTCTCAAACTATTCATTAAGGATTCTGAAGAATCAGATTTCTCATTTTCTGCCGACACACAGATGAGTAAGCCTTCTATTATTTTTCCCTCAGTATTTCCTCTGCTCAAACTGTGCTCTGAATGTTAACAAAATTTCTGTGTGCTTAACAGAATAAATGCAAATGTCTGTGTCAAGTTTGCTGATGCCATCTTTGATTGCACTGAACTAATGAACAACTGATGTTTGGGGTTGTGTCTTATCTGCAACCAGCACCTAATGGCTAGGCAAAATTTATTTTCTGTGCAATCTCAGTGGGTGCACCTAATCCAATACATCATCCTATATGCATTAAATTACAGTATTTCCAAGAATGTTTGGTTTGGTAATGGTTACTCAACCAAAACATGTACGTTGATCTTGCAAATTAAATAAACATTTCTAAGAAAATAAATATGAAAATGAGGCAGGGAATAGTAAACAGTAAATAATTAAAAAACGTAGGGTAACTCTTGCTCCCATAATAAAATAAATACATTCCCATAACTCCAAAGGAATGCTGCCTACACCACCAAATCCTAGCCGGTATGACAGCGAAGAGCACAGAAGAAACAAGGAAACATCCCCTTGATGTTTCCCCGTTTGTTCTGTGTGCTCTGTGCTGTCACACCCTTGATGTTTCCCCGTTTGTTCTGTGTGCTCTGTGCTGTCACACCCTTGATGTTCCCTGTTTGTTCTGTGTGCTCTGTGCTGTCACACCCTTGATGTTCCCCGTTTGTTCTGTGTGCTCTGTGCTGTCACACCCTTGATGTTCCCCGTTTGTTCTGTGTGCTCTGTGCTGTCACACCCTTGATGTTCCCCGTTTCACAGCTTTACATTTCCGTCCTTATTGAGACACTTAGTGAAAGGGCAAACAAACAAGGCTTTACACATTTGTAATCCAATATTTTTGTTGCTGTAGTCTGAGCAGAGGCATGTATCAAACTTGTGTGCTACTTAACTATGGAAAATTAACTTCCCAGAAAGTGATGACGTCATTTTTGCACAATATTGTGTTTGTTGTCATTGTTCTAATATTGCCTGACCACTTGCGTACAAGCTTTCATGCGGCATCTATGTTATCTACAAGAAAGTAAACCCAGTCGAGTTTGGTATTAAAAGAATTGTTGGGAATTCGCCAATTCAGTCATCTCAATAGTGCAGATATATTACATTTTTAATGACAATAACTAATTATCAAACCTACAGCCCCATTTGTAATGGCCGCTCAACCTTGGCGAACGCATTGCTGCCAGACCAGCTATGCACAGATGACATTCAGTTGGCCGAATACAGTGCGGTTAGCTGGCTGGTGGGGAGCGGCCTGCAGAAAACATTCCTTTCCCTCACCTGCATTCACAGCTTGGTCTCTGCAGCTGTAAACTCCCCTGCGACTCAAAACCAAGTAACTTGCTCTGAACAGCCGTGGTTTGTTCTGTGTGCTCTGTGCTGTCACACCCTTGATGTTCCCCGTTTGTTCTGTGTGCTCTGTGCTGTCACACCCTTGATGTTCCCCGTTTGTTCTGTGTGCTCTGTGCTGTCACACCCTTGATGTTCCCCGTTTGTTCTGTGTGCTCTGTGCTGTCACACCCTTGATGTTCCCCGTTTGTTCTGTGTGCTCTGTGCTGTCACACCCTTGATGTTCCCCATTTGTTCTGTGTGCTCTGTGCTGTCACACCCTTGATGTTCCCCGTTTGTTCTGTGTGCTCTGTGCTGTCACACCCTTGATGTTTCCCCGTTTGTTCTGTGTGCTCTGTGCTGTCACACCCTTGATGTTTCCCCGTTTGTTCTGTGTGCTCTGTGCTGTCACACCCTTGATGTTCCCTGTTTGTTCTGTGTGCTCTGTGCTGTCACACCCTTGATGTTCCCCGTTTGTTCTGTGTGCTCTGTGCTGTCACACCCTTGATGTTCCCCGTTTGTTCTGTGTGCTCTGTGCTGTCACACCCTTGATGTTCCCCGTTTGTTCTGTGTGCTCTGTGCTGTCACACCCTTGATGTTCCCCGTTTGTTCTGTGTGCTCTGTGCTGTCACACCCTTGATGTTCCCCGTTTGTTCTGTGTGCTCTGTGCTGTCACACCCTTGATGTTCCCCGTTTGTTCTGTGTGCTCTGTGCTGTCACACCCTTGATGTTCCCCGTTTGTTCTGTGTGCTCTGTGCTGTCACACCCTTGATGTTCCCCGTTTGTTCTGTGTGCTCTGTGCTGTCACACCCTTGATGTTCCCCGTTTGTTCTGTGTGCTCTGTGCTGTCACACCCTTGATGTTCCCCGTTTGTTCTGTGTGCTCTGTGCTGTCACACCCTTGATGTTCCCCGTTTGTTCTGTGTGCTCTGTGCTGTCACACCCTTGATGTTCCCCGTTTGTTCTGTGTGCTCTGTGCTGTCACACCCTTGATGTTCCCCGTTTGTTCTGTGTGCTCTGTGCTGTCACACCCTTGATGTTCCCCGTTTGTTCTGTGTGCTCTGTGCTGTCACACCCTTGATGTTCCCCGTTTGTTCTGTGTGCTCTGTGCTGTCACACCCTTGATGTTCCCCGTTTGTTCTGTGTGCTCTGTGCTGTCACACCCTTGATGTTCCCTGTTTGTTCTGTGTGCTCTGTGCTGTCACACCCTTGATGTTCCCTGTTTGTTCTGTGTGCTCTGTGCTGTCACACCCTTGATGTTCCCTGTTTGTTCTGTGTGCTCTGTGCTGTCACATCTGCCAGGGGATTTGGTGTCGTAAGCAGCATTCCTTTGAGAGTTATGGGCGTGTATTTATTTCATCATGGGAGCATGTTACCCTATGTGTTTGTTATTAAATGTTTGTAAGAAAAATTTCAACAAACAAACACAAATCTAAGAAATGATGAGTAGATTTAACAAGATACTTGCAAGAAGAAAACATCTTTAACCTTCAGCTCTTAACTCTTTCATCCCTACAACCCGGTTTTCCGGTTTGGAGAAATCCTACCCTTCCTTCCTGCAGCCTGGAAAACCGGGCAGCACAAAATCCCTCTTTTCCTTCCTGCAGCCCGGAAAATCGGTTCTCGCGGTAAGCGCTTTGAACTTCGCGCGAGTCGCGTCATCGGTACACGTCATGCTCGCGTGGCAGTGTTTATGAATGGAATGGATGCCAGACGGCCCCTACAGAGTGGGAAAGTTGTTGCCGCTCTATTCTGGCCGGTTTGCTACTGCACAGGTGGCAGTTCTCACTTTACAATTTTTTTTCTTTTCTCTAAATCCAGGAATGAAGGGAATGCTCGTATTATAAGAATCTAGGAACAAGAGGAAGTAATGGTTCATATAAAAGTAGGAATGAAAGAGTTAAAGACAAACAAAGGGAAAGTGAAAACAACTGAAGATTATAACAACAACAAAAAAGTTACCCTTGATTGTTCATAGTGACTAATCTGCCCATGAACTGGGGACTCACTTTTAAAATGCAAACTGAAAATTCCCCCAGCCACCCTCTACTTTTCCCCACATCCTTCTACACTGTCTCTGCTGCCCTTCCACTGCACACACTCTCCTTTCTTCCCAAAACTTAACATGTGCGCACACACACACATGCACTCAAAACACACACACACACACACACACACACCACACAGCTGATCCACAGACACCAACCTATGAAGGCATTGGGGATAGTGATTTTCAGCCACATGCGGTCGCGGATCTCCAACCCAGACTCTGCATGTGCCATGGCCTTGACCACAGAGGCCATGTCCGTGTTGATGGTCAGGTTCAAATCTTCACTTCCTGTAACATGATTTGTACATATATGCAAAAGTGTTACAACTTGAGAAAAACATAACACACTTTAGACAATTAAAAATGAAAATAGATGCTTCCCAACTCTTACCTCATGTCATATTAAGATTTCAAACATCTATTTACTGTGCTTGATACATTTTTCCCAAACATAGGTTTTTTCTTGTATTGCCAGTAATTTCAAGAATGATTTTTGTCACTCTATATCCTAGCACTCAAGACAGTTTTGTAGTAGTTCCTACCCTTTGACCGTTCTTGGACTGCTGGTAAATGTGATCAAATGGAAGTTCCAAAAATCAGGTGTGTTTCAATGCCGGTGTAACTGTCACCAAAACTTCATGAATTTGTGTTTCTATCACAACTTTATGAATCAGTGTTTCTACAATTTCATCAAAACAGAACAACTATAAAATTTGTCTTGCTTGGCATATGTCACGTTTGTGATTGAACTTGACTTTTCTTAACAAAAAAGCTGTAAAACGCGTGAGAACAACTGAATTTCGCTCTGCATTTGAGAACCAGAGATAAAGCTTGGACATTCCTTCAAGGCACGTGGTTTCACCTTGGATGCTACACAAGGAGGTGTGATGCGTTCTGGCACCCACAACAAGTAATGGGCAGACAAGGTATGGAGCATTATGATTACACTACAAGCAATTTCCATATCTCTAGTTAACAATTTTGAAGTGCAGAGCTATTTCCACTCCCCAAAGGTAGAACATGGCAAACAACAGTCTACAATGACGCTGAAAATCCAAACACATTCACATAACAGCTACACACAACTGGGATCTGAGCTCCCAGCCTCTGCAGGAGTGCTTTCTGCTACTACACTGATTGACTGCACACAGTTCCACACACTGAACTTGAAGAGAGATACACAGGCTGATGTTCAGATGGAAATTTCACAATGTCACCCAAAGCATCAGGAAGAAAGAAGTGTTATTGGCCTATTTCCCTCTGACGTTTCACTGGTTTTCCCCCTGAGATCAGCGTGTACTATGTAAACCTCTGGGGCCTCTTGGGCCCTCTCTGAACTGTCTGATATCACAGTGTATTATGTACATCATGGGGAGCCCTGGGGTTCTCTCTGAACTGTCTGATATCACTGTGTATTATGTACAGCTTGGGGAGCCCTGGGGCTCTCTCTGAACTGTCAGATATCACTGTGTATTACGTACATCATGGGGAGCCCTGGGGCTCTCTCTGAACTGTCTGATATCACTGTGTATTATGTACATCATGGGGAGCCCTGGGGTTCTCTCTGAACTGTCTGATATCACTGTGTATTATGTACAGCTTGGGGAGCCCTTGGCCCTCTCTGAACTGTCTGATATCACTGTGTATTATGTACATCATGGGGAGCCCTGGGGTTCTCTCTGAACTGTCTGATATCACTGTGTATTATGTACATCATGGGGAGCCCTGGGGTTCTCTCTGAACTGATATCACTGTGTATTAGGTACAGCTTGGGGAGCCCTGGGGCTCTCTCTGAACTGTCAGATATCACTGTGTATTATGTACATCATGGGGAGCCCTGGGGCTCTCTCTGAACTGTCGGATATCACTGTGTATTATGTACATCATGGGGAGCCTGGGGTTCTCTCTGAACTGTCTGATATCACTGTGTATTAGGTACAGCTTGGGGAGCCCTGGGGATCTCTCTGAACTGTCAGATATCACTGTGTATTATGTACATCATGGGGAGCCCTGGGGCTCTCTCTGAACTGTCGGATATCACGGTGTATTATGTACATCATGGGGAGCCCTGGGGCTCTCTCTGAACTGTCGGATATCACTGTGTATTAGGTACAGCTTGGGGAGCCCTGGGGTTCTCTCTGAACTGTCTGATATCACTGTGTATTAGGTACAGCTTGGGGAGCCCTGGGGCTCTCTCTGAACTGTCGGATATCACTGTGTATTATGTACAGCTTGGGGAGCCCTGGGGCTCTCTCTGAACTGTCGGATATCAGTGTGTATTATGTACATCATGGGGAGCCCTGAGGTTCTCCCTGAACTGTTGGATATCAGTGTGTATTATATACAGCTTGGGGAGCCCTGGGGTTCTCTCTGAACTGTCTGATATCACTGTGTATTCTGTACAGCTTGCGGAGCCCTTAGTCCTCTTAACTGTCTGATGTTACTGTGTATTTTGCACAGCTTGTGGAGCCCTTAGTGCTCTCTTAACTGTCTGATGTTACTGTGTCATATGTACAGCTTGGGGAGCCCTGGGGCTCTCTACGAACTGTCTGATATCACTGTGTTATATATACATCATGGGGAGCCCTGGGTCCCCTCTTAAACTGTCTGTTATCACTGTGCATTAGGTACAGCTTGGGGAGCCCTGGGGCTTTCTATGAACTGTCTGATATCACTGTGTTTTGGATACAGCTTGGAGAGCTTGGGGTCTCTCTGAACTGTCGGATATCACTGTGTATTATGTACATCATGGGGAGCCCTGGGGTTCTTCTGAACTGTCTGATATCACAGTGTATTATGTACAGCTTGGGGAGCCCTGGGGCTCTCTCTGAACTGTCTGATATCACTGTGTATTATGTACAGCTTGGGGAGCCCTGGGGCTCTCTCTGAACTGTCTGATATCACTGTGTATTATTACAGCTAGGGAAGCCCTGGCGTCCTCTATAATTGTCTGATATTACAGCGTCTTATGTACAGCTTGGGGGGGGGGGGGGGGGGGGGGGGGGGGGGGCTGGGTCCTCTCTAAACTGTCTGATATTATTGTGCAATACGTACAATTTGGGGGATCCCTGGGTCGTCTCTGAACTGTCTGCTATCACTATGTATTATGTATAGCTTGGGCTCTTTAGGGTCTCTCCGAACTGTTTGATATCACTGTATACCCTGTACAGTTTGGTGAGCCCTTAGGCTCGGGCCCCCCTCTAACACTGTTCACAATTGTTTTATGCCATTCCTTTTTTTTCTTTTAAAATAAGTTGTTTTTTTTCTTTTTCAAATTTATTATAGAAATGGTGCAAAAGTCTCATACAGTTGTACAACTGACTGATAGAAAGAATTTTATTTTCAGCTATCCACAAAAAACATTTGTTAATCACAGTTCATCCAGTTCTGATCACAAAATGTCAAGGGCTTCTTGCAGTCTAATGCTTAGTTTGTCAGGTACTATAAAAAGTCATGTAAACTGTATACAAGTAAAACGCACATATAACAGCATCAAAAACAGGTAGTGTAAAAAGTCATGTCAACTACATACAATTTACAATGCACACAATACAGCACCAACGCAAGGTACTGTAAAAAGCCATGTACACTACATATAATGTACAATGCACACAATACGAGCACCAACAACAGGTATTGTAAAATGTCATGTGAACTACATACAATGTACAATGCACACAACACAGCACCAACAACACATTAAATGTATTACACATACTAACTATGTAATTAGCAAGTTTATGGTGATATGAATAAAGAAGAGTGACCGACACAAATAACAGAATCTTTCATGAAAAAATTATTATGAACTTGCACGCACACGGTCAATCTATGGGGAAAAAAAAGAGTTACACACAAAATCCCCTCACGTTCAGCCTCAGGTACAGATGTAGACACAGATGAAGTGGTGGACGGGATGATGGAGAGAGATGGGGCGTTGGCACCACCCCGTCCCATGAAATGTTCACGCAGAGCCGCAGTGTGAGCCACCCAGGCAGATGGGTCAATGGGTCGCACGGGCTCCTGTCGTGGTACGGTGAAGTAGCCCTTGGGGTTCGGATCCCAGCACTTAGCCACGACCAGACTGACAGCACTGGAAAAAGATAATGCAGCATCAGATATTTATTTTATCTGTCTCTGTTTATTGTGTGATGTACGGGGAATGAAATCATGTGTTCATTCTGTGTTCTATGTTTCATGAACAAGTGAATAGCAGTTACCTATGTTTGGGAGTTCACAGAGAGTCATTTCAGTTGGTAACCAAGTCTATGACAAGTCAAGTCATCCTTTCCCTCACCAGGCCACAAAGGCCACATCAGGTCTGTAAACCCATTTGTTTCATCCTTTTGTGTTTGTAGTATCGAGTCTGTTGGTAACACAGGGTATGGCAATTACTTCATCTTCCTTTCCATTGTCATTCTCATGCTGACTGCTGTCAGGAGAGGACTGTGTTGTGGACTTTTGTTTACTGTTTATGATGCCTGAAGAAAACATTTTTGTCGAAAATTTACTTGTCTGTTCCGTATTATACATATAACATGCATTGCTCTGTTTCTGTGTTCATCTCTATGTTGGCCTCTTTTCCAGAAATGCTGCAGTCTGTAACAAGCACGTCAGGGATGCAAGCACACTTGTCATCTTTTTCAGTTCACAGTGTGCCATGTTTCTCTGGCACACAACATATAAACTTTTCTTCCGTGTTCATAATGTGTCATGTTTGCTGGTACCACAATCTCCGTGTTCACAATGTGTCATGTTTGCTGGTACCACAATCAATGTTTGTTTCTCTGTTCATAATGTGTCATGTTTGCTGGTACCACAATCTCCATGTTCATAATGTGTCATGTTTGCTGGTACCACAATCTCCATGTTCACAATGTGTCATGTTTGCTGGTACCACAATCAATGTTTGTTTCTCTGTTCATGGGGTGTTGTGCTCCTTAGAATACTCTGTTTCCTTTGATCTGACCTTGGTTTAGTTTTGACTGGAGTTTCCTACTCTAGCATTCTGTTTTAAAGTATATCCTGTCCTAGGAATTTTCTGGATCCCCTTCAAAATTGAGAATGTGGTAACATGGTAGCAACCCACAAACTGCTAGCTATGTTTTCTGTATGACTGCAAACACACTCCTGAATCTTTAATGAGAGAAACTTTTTTTCAAGGTCTCTCTCATCTTCCATTTCGCTTCCCCAGCCTTCTTCCAGCTACCTGATACACAGCTACATCCAGTATCACAATCCAAAATGAGTAAACAACAGCAAGTCATCTTGAGGCAACCTACCACAGGAGACACTGCACTGCCGCTGAGTCTCTTTCAGAGACATATGGTACGGTCCACCTGCAAGACTTTCCATCCGAAGCTACCATACCAATTCACATCACTAGTTTTCACAGCCTCTGGCAAAACAAAAGTCTGTTCTCACCCTCCTTTCTGCACAGATTCCCTCAGCGTCTTGACAGCATCATCGTTGCTCATGTCCTCAAAGCTGATGCCGTTCACCTCCAGGATCATGTCCCTGGCTCCACACGCCCGTCCTGCGCCACCGCTCCCCTGCAATAAAAGTACTTACACTGCAACTGTCTGCAGTACTTTAGAAACAATCTCCATGATGAATCAGCAGAAAAAAAAGTCTAGGGACAGCTGGACAGCAAGTCTTCAGAGAAGCCGCCCCTCCCCTCCCTGCCTGCAACCTCAGAGGAATGTTTCAGCCCTCCCCTCCCTGCCTGCAACCTCAGAGGAATGTTTCAGCCCTCCCCTCCCTGCCTGCAACCTCAGAGGAATGTTTCAGCCCTCCCCTCCCCTCCCTGCCTGCAACCTCAGAGGAATGTTTCAGCCCTCCCCTCCCCTCCCTGCCTGCAACCTCAGAGGAATGTTTCAGCCCTGAACTCCTGGCACTGTAAGGGGATCGGGGTACATCCAGGTTGTGACCCTTGGATGCCCTTTTCCTTGGTACTGCCATCAGTGATTCAGTCAGTCCCACAAGTAATAGATGGTTGGGTGCATCAAGACCAAGTGGCCTGGAGTCAAGTGTCTTGCCAACATAACTGCTGTGCATCTGTTGTAACTTGGGAAATGTAAGACCTATGAAGCTTTTTTCCTCTCCTAAACCAGACAGCCGCTGAAACTTTTCTCAGGTGCTTCTGCCACTGCCTTCAGAGCTTTGGTCTCATCAGTCTCAAGACAACTTGACCTTATGGCACCCAGCCATCCAGAGTTCAATTTCAAATCACTGCAGCACTAAGGAAAAAAACAACAACAGATAGCAGCAGATGGAAATCCAGCAGTCCATGATGTGAATACGACCTGATCTCTTTATGAAGTAGGAAGTTCATGGTTCAGACACTTGAATGAAAGTGGCTGTTTCTTTAGAGGCTTGTTGTCCAGCTCTCCCAAGAGTTCTTCAAAGTAAAAAAAAAAACGCCACCATGACGAGTAACAGATGAAAATATCTGCTGGAAGGGGGATAAGTAATGTCCCCAATTAGATATCACTCTTATATCATGCAGCCAAATGTAGCTGTTTTTTGTGCTGTCTTCACTTCCTATATCCTCAGAGGAGTCTTATTTCTACCACCCCTCATTCCGCCTCCCAAACAGGCAGTTACACTTGTATTAATTCTGTCACATTTCCAGTGCCACTGGTCTATGGTGACTGACCATTATCAAGTCGACCCACCTGAGGAAATGCTGCACTACAACAGAGTCACTCTGGAGGAGTTCGGTGCTCCAACAGAAGATCGGCACCTAATAAGCCCTGACTAAGTCTCCTGCTGACAACAACAATGGCTTAGATGCAGTGTCAGTGCTAAAACAGGAGTCGGCACCTAATAAGCCCTGACTAAGTCTCCTGCTGACAACAACAATGGCTTAGATGCAGTGTCAGTGTGCACAACTGCTCCCTCTGCAGGCAGAATGTCACCCCACTCAACCAAGACAGACTGTATGAACATAATGACTCTGCTATCTTTCACACAGCTGACCCCAAGCATGGATGTGGGAAGGAAACCTACTCTGACATCACCATGGAAGCAGGGCATAAAGGGACACATCATTTTAAGGCCTTTCCATGATGGGCCAATGGGCATGATAAAGACAATGTCATCCTTCCTTAATATACCACAGTTTTAATCATGCCTGAGAATTACAAGCACCTGCAATGCTGGTCAGGAAATTTAAGCTACTCTCTCTACAGATGCTTGGAATGAGAAGATGAAACAGGAGTGTGGCTGATGCAGGTTCCAGCCTCCCACACTTCTTTCTTCATACGACATAACATGATGATACTGCTGATAATAATGAAGGTGATCTTAATCATCTCACCCTTTCATGATGGACCCAATGTAGATCCCCCCGTCCCCCGCTTTGTTGTTCTGCCCTACAATGCTGATGCCCAGGAAGTTGACTGTGTCTGCACATGTCAACCATCACATGAACCACCTCACATAAACTATCTCACACATCACATAAACCGCATGAAATCCACAACCACACCACATTTCTATCACATCAACGAATAAAACCAACTGTATCACATGAACGCTCAAATAAACCACATTACATCCACCACAACAACAACCACATCACATCAACCATCACATAAATCATATCACATTATATAAACCACATCACATTTGACTACCACACATGTGATCATTATGTAGACCACTCCTGAACCACACCACGCAACATAAACCTCGTCAACTATCATCCGAGCCACATGACAACAGTCATATTCATTTAATGTCAACCATCACATAAACCACATTAAAGCAACCACCACAGCAACCACACATAAACCACATCACATCAATCATTGCACAAACTACACATCAACCATCAAGTTACACATAAACCATATCCTTTTATCAATCAGAATTACCATATTTCATTAAAAAAAAAATCAGATAAACCACATCACACCAACCATCACAAAAACCACACCACCTAAACCATTTAGGCAGCATGACATCACCTCAACGCTACTACTACAACACCCCCTTGTTAACTCAACCACACACTGCCAACTACAATGCATTGGTCAGGTTAAAAACAAAACAACTTGGCTTTACATTTTATTTTTCTGCCCGGTCTTCTGTGCCACGTCAGTAGCATTGCATCTTTGCTGTAAACAAAACAACTTGGCTTTACATTGTATTTTTGTGCCCAGTCTTCTGTGCCACGTCAGTAGCATTGCATCTTTGCTATAAACAAAACAACTTGGCTTTACATTGTATTTTTGTGCCCGGTCTTCTGTGCCACGTCAGTAGCATTGCATCTTTGCTGTAAACAAAACAACTTGGCTTTACATTGTATTTTTGTGCCCGGTCTTCTGTGCCACGTCAGTAGCATTGCATCTTTGCTGTAAACAAAACAACTTGGCTTTACATTGTATTTTTGTGCCCGGTCTTCTGTGCCACGTCAGTAGCACTGCATCTTTGCTGTAAACAAAACAACTTGGCTTTACATTGTATTGTTGTGCCGGTCTTCTGTGCCACGTCAGTAGCATTGCATCTTTGCTGTAAACAAAACAACTTGGCTTTACATTGTATTTTTGTGCCCGGTCTTCTGTGCCACGTCAGTAGCATTGCATCTTTGCTGTAAACAAAACAACTTGGCTTTACATTGTATTGTTGTGCCCGGTCTTCTGTGCCACGTCAGTAGCATTGCATCTTTGCTGTAAACAAAACAACTTGGCTTTACATTGTATTTTTGTGCCCCGTCTTCTGTGCCACGTCAGTAGCATTGCTTCTTTGCTGCCCATTCTGATTCAGCGACCCTGACAGAAGAAGAACGAAGGTCACAGACGTGGAGAGGACATCAAAACTGAGGTCACCGTCAGATCAGGACATGAAAGGCCACAGAATTTGAGACTCTTTCTTTTTAATGCTGATCGATGAGAATCGCATTCAACGCCTATCTTGCACCGGAGTGGATGAAGATCAGTGATTGCTCGTTCATTTTCGTTGTCCTGAGCGTTTTGTGTCATGCCTGAAGACCTAAGAGGTCGAAACGCGTTGTGTTTTGTCTTGTGATTCGTTTGTTTATGTTTACTGGCGGTACGCTGTTACTAACATTTAAAATTTGTTTAGATTTCCACCTGCAGTCGCCTCACTTTGCAATTATTACCCTTGCGTAGTATGACTCACCCATGTTAACCATGACATACCCTTGCGTAGTATGACTCACCCATGTTAACCATGACATACCCTTGTGTAGTATCACTCACCCATGTTAACCATGACATACCCTTGCGTAGTATGACTCACCCATGTTAACCATGACATACCCTTGCGTAGTATGACTTACCCATGTTAACCATGACATACCCTTGCGTAGTATGACTTACCCATGTTAAACCATGACATACCCTTGCGTAGTATGACTCACCATGTTAACCATGACATACCCTTGCGTAGTATGACTTACCCATGTTAACCATGACATACCCTTGCATAGTTTGACTCACCCATGTTAACCATGACATACCCTTGTGTAGTATGACTCACCCATGTTAACCATGACATACCCTTGCGTAGTATGACTCACCCATGTTAACCATGACATACCCTTGCGTAGTATGACTCACCCATGTTAACCATGACATACCCTTGCGTAGTATGACTCACCATGTTAACCATGACATACCCTTGCGTAGTATGACTCACCCATGTTAACCATGACATATCCTTGCTAGTATGACTCACCCATGTTAACCATGACATACCCTTGCGTAGTATGACTCACCCATGTTAACCATGACATACCCTTGCGTAGTATGACTCACCCATGTTAACCATGACATACCCTTGTGTAGTATGATCACCCATGTTAACCATGACATACCCTTGCGTAGTATGACTCACCCATGTTAACCATGACATACCCTTGCGTAGTATGACTCACCCATGTTAACCATGACATACCTTGTGTAGTATGACTCACCCATGTTAACCATGACATACCCTTGCGTAGTATGACTCACCATGTTAACCTTGACATACCCTTGTGTAGTATGACTCACCCATGTTAACCATGACATACCCTTGTGTAGTATGACTCACCCATGTTAACCATGACATACCCTTGTGTAGTATGACTCACCCATGTTAACCATGACATACCCTTGCGTAGTATGACTCACCCATGTTAACCATGACATACCCTTGCGTAGTATGACTCACCCATGTTAACCATGACATACCCTTGCGTAGTATGACTCACCCATGTTAACCATGACATACCATTGTGTAGTATGACTCACCCATGTTAACCATGACATACCCTTGCGTAGTATGACTCACCCATGTTAACCATGACATACCCTTGTGTAGTATGACTCACCATGTTAACCATGACATACCCTTGTGTAGTATGACTCACCCATGTTAACCATGACATACCCTTGTGTAGTATGACTCACCCATGTTAACCATGACATACCCTTGTGTAGTATGACTCACCATGTTAACCATGACATACCCTTGTGTAGTATGACTCACCATGTTAACCATGACATACCCTTGCGTAGTATGACTCACCCATGTTAACCATGACATACCCTTGCGTAGTATGACTCACCCATGTTAACCATGGCATACCCTTGCGTAGTATGACTCACCCATGTTAACCATGACATACCCTTGCGTAGTATGACTCACCCATGTTAACCATGGCATACCCTTGCGTAATATGACTCACCCATGTTAACCATGACATACCCTTGCGTAGTATGACTCACCCATGTTAACCATGACATACCCTTGTGTAGTATGACTCACCCATGCTAACCATGACATACCCTTGCGTAGTATGACTCACCCCCGCTAACCATGACATACCCTTGTGTAGTATGACTCACCCATGTTAACCATGACATACCCTTGCGTAGTATGACTCACCCATGTTAACCATGACATACCCTTGCGTAGTATGACTCACCCATGTTAACCATGACATACCCTTGTGTAGTATGACTCACCATGTTAACCATGACATACCCTTGTGTAGTATGACTCACCCATGTTAACCATGACATACCTTGTGTAGTATGACTCACCATGTTAACCATGACATACCTTGTGTAGTATGACTCACCCATGTTAACCATGACATACCTTGTGTAGTATGACTCACCCATGTTAACCATGACATACCCTTGTGTAGTATGACTCACCCATGTTAACCATGACATACCCTTGCGTAGTTATGACTCACCCATGACATACCCTTGCGTAGTATGACTCACCCATGTTAACCATGACATACCCTTGCGTAGTATGACTCACCATGTTAACCATGACATACCCTTGTGTAGTATGACTCACCCATGTTAACCATGACATACCCTTGCGTAGTATGACTCACCCATGTTAACCATGACATACCCTTGTGTAGTATGACTCACCCATGTTAACCATGACATACCCTTGTGTAGTATGACTCACCATGTTAACCATGACATTACCCTTGTGTAGTATGACTCACCATGTTAACCATGACATACCCTTGTGTAGTATGACTCACCCTGTTAACCATGGCATACCCTTGCGTAGTAAGACTCACCCATGTTAACCATGACATACCCTTGCGTAGTATGACTCACCCATGTTAACCATGGCATACCCTTGCGTAATATGACTCGCCCATGTTAACCATGACATACCCTTGCGTAGTATGACTCACCCATGTTAACCATGACATACCCTTGCGTAGTATGACTCACCCATGCTAACCATGACATACCCTTGTGTAGTATGACTCACCCATGCTAACCATGACATACCCTTGTGTAGTATGACTCACCCATGTTAACCATGACATACCCTTGCGTAGTATGACTCACCATGTTAACCATGACATACCCTTGCGTAGTATGACTACCGTTACGACTACCTTCATAGCCCTGTTAACCATGACATACCCTTGGTAGTATGACTCACCCATGTTAACCATGACATACCCTTGTGTAGTATGACTCACACATGTTAACCATGACATACCTTGTGTAGTATGACTCACCATGTTAACCATGACATACCTTGTGTAGTATGACTCACCCATGTTAACCATGACATACCCTTGTGTAGTATGACTCACCCATGTTAACCATGACATACCCTTGTGTAGTTATGACTCACCCATGTTAACCATGACATACCCTTGCTAGTATGACTCACCCATGTTAACCATGACATACCCTTGCAGTAGTATGACTCACCCATGTTAACCATGACATACCCTTGCGTAGTATGACTCACCATGTTAACCATGACATACCCTTGCGTAGTATGACTACCCATGTTAACCATGACATACCTTGTGTAGTATGACTCACCATGTTAACCATGACATTACCCTTGTGTAGTATGACTCACCCATGTTAACCACGACATACCCTTGGTAGTATGATCACCCATGTTACATGACATACCCTGGTAGTTGACTCACCATGTTAACCATGACATACCCTTGTGTAGTATGACTCACCCATGTTAACCATGACATACCTTGGTGTAGTATGACTCACCCATGTTAACCATGACATACCCTTGTGTAGTATGACTCACCCATGTTAACCATGACATACCCTTGCGCAGTATGACTCACCCATGTTAACCATGACATACCCTTGTGTAGTATGACTCACCCATGTTAACCATGACATACCCTTGCGTAGTATGACTCACCCCTGTTAACCATGACATACCCTTGCGTAGTATGACTCACCCATGTTAACCATGACATACCTTGCGTAGTATGACTCACCCATGTTAACCATGACATACCCTTGGTAGTATGACTCACCCATGTTAACCATGACATACCCTTGCGTAGTATGACTCACCATGTTAACCATGACATACCCTTGTGTAGTATGACTCACCCATGTTAACCATGACATACCCTTGCGTAGTATGACTACCCATGTTAACCATGACATACCCTTGTGTAGTATGACTCACCCATGTTAACCATGACATACCCTTGCGTAGTATGACTTACCCATGTTAACCATGACATACCCTTGCGTAGTATGACTCACCCATGTTAACCATGACATACCCTTGGTAGTATGACTTACCATGTTAACCATGACATACCCTTGCATAGTATGACTCACCCATGTTAACCATGACATACCCTTGTGTAGTATGACTTACCCATGTTAACCATGACATACCCTTGTAGTATGACTCACCCATGTTAACCATGACATACCCTTGCGTAGTATGACTTACCCATGTTAACCATGACATACCCTTATGTAGTATGACTCACCATGTTAACCATGACATACCCTTGCCTAGTATGACTCACCCATGGTAACCATGACATACCCTTGCATAGTATGACTTACCCGAGTTTCCCATGACATACCATGTTTAGTTATACTCATCATTAGTATGACTTACCATGTTTAGTATGACTTACCATGTTTAGTATGACTTACCATGTTTAGTGTAACTTACCCATATTTATATCTTTCATCCCTACAACCTGGTTTTCCTGTTTGCAGAAATCGCACCTTTCCTTCCTGCAGCCTGCAGCCCGGAAAACTGGGCAGCACAAAATCCCTCCTTTCCTTCCTGCAGCCCGGAAAATCAGTTCTTGCGGCAAGCGCTTTGAACTTCACGTGAGTTGCATGATCGGTACACATCATGACCAGGTTGCTTGCGGGGCAGTGTTTATGAATGGAATGAATGCCAGACAGCCCCTACAGCGTGGGAAAGTGGTCGCCGCTCTGTTCTGGCCGGTTTCCTACTGCATACGTGGCAGTTCTCACTTTACACTTCTTTTTTTTTCTCTAAATCCAGGAATGAAGGGAATACTCGTATTATAAGAATCTAGGAACAAGAGGAAGTAATGGTTCATAGAAAAGTAGGAATGAAAGAGTTAACATGACTTACCCATGATTAGTATGACTTACCACGTTAAGTGTGATCAACCTATGTTTAACATGACTTGCCCATGTTTAGTGTGACTTAATGACTTACCTACATTATTATTATTATTATATTGGGTATTTATATAGCGCCTATCCTCGGTCACAGACCAAGCTCTAAGCGCTTTACAATAAACACACTACCTCACTCACTCAACGGGCTGCCTGCCCAGGTAGAGCCAGCCGAAGAGCAGCCTACTGGCGCTCATTCAGTCGTTTCCCGTACCATTCATATATCAGTCACTCATTAAACATTAAACATGACTACCTCGTATCAAGTGTGACTTACCCATGTTTAGTGTGACGTTGATGATATTGAGAGACATAGTGGAATCGGTAATGCTGGTAAAAGAAGAGGCCTGCGAGCAAAATAAGATGTCGTTAAATAGTCAGTGATAGAAGTAGAACAAGAGGCCTGCGAGCAAAATAAGATGTCGTTAAATAGTCAGTGATAGAAGTAGAACAAGAGGCCTGCGAGCAAAATAAGATGTCGTTAAATAGTCAGTGATAGAAGTAGAATAAGAGGCCTGCAAAGAAATACTGGTTCAAGATAAATCATTTCAATAAACAATCACTGATTCTGGTGAAAGGTAAATCATGGTCACTGAACAACTAATGTTATCTAACAATGTCACTGAACAACTAATGTTATCTAACAATCAGTGATACTGATAAAATAAAGCGGCCTGCAAAGAAATGCTTGTGCAAGGCAAATCATGTCATTAAACAATACATGATATTGGATAACGAAGAGCCAGTAAGATCAATCCCATTCACGGGTGATGAGCGGACAAGCTGTCTCCCTTTCTTTTGTGCTATCAATTTCTGACTGTGTCGGTGACATGGTGACAGAACAGTCAGCTTCACTGCAGTCTGTTCCCACTTCATCCCTTCCTTTCACTTTCACTCACACACACACACACACACACACAACACACACACACACACACACACACACACACACACATCAAGTGGAGATAGGTTTGAAGACAATACACATGAAGCACACACAACACACGCAAGAAATTGCACACAGATTACAAACATCAACAACACTGCACGTCATTCTTTTCACATGCACGCGGCATTCTTGCAATAACAATCTCTTTTCAGTGGCTTCACAATGCTGCTTTTGTCATGGGCTCCAAGTTAAGTTCAATTACTGCATACACAACCATGCATAATCCAAATTCTTTCCTTCAGGAACCGAGAAGACATAAAGATCAGGAACAAACCAACATTTTAAAGCATATTCCAGAACCCACAATACTCTTACACGTGTGATGCTGTGTAGATGTACAATATATGCATGTTTGTACACTCACATCATTGCAGCAACCATGACGGATGGAGAACTACAGTATGTGTGCAGGGGTTCCACTGACTTTTAGTTTTTGCGTCAAGAAACGCACGCCTCCGCAAAAATTGCGTCAGCGCTGAAAAAATGCGTAACAAAGTAAACTGTACTCACTCCGTCAAAACAGCTCTGAATCGTTTTCTGTGCCACACGAGTCCGGGATGATCGTGTGTGCGTGGGAGCCCCGGAAGTCATAACGTATTCCGATTGGAAGATGGCACCATCGCAGACGCGGGAAAGATTCCATTTTATTTCGAGGGGAGAAAGGATGAGGCGTTTTGGAACATTCTTGATCTAGCAAAAAGTCAGCCAGTGCCACAGAGTAAAATGTGCTGACACACGAGCCTCCCCGCCCGTACGCTTCGGACGTACCGGTCGAACCCGATCCCAAACGGAGCGTGTCATAGTAAACGTACGTCTCAAACGGACTTCGGCATCCAGTTCGACCCGACCGTTCGAGATACACCGTGATCTATTCGAAAACGGACAGCTAGTATCCTCCAACCAATCAACGCTCAGCATTGAGCGAACACCCATGACAACGGAAAAATGGCGTCGTCCAGCAAGGCGATCAGACTGTCCGATTCGGAGACCAAACATTTGATTGAATCGTACCAAGGCCACGATGTGCTTTGGAATGTCAACTCAAAAAATTATAAGAATCTAAATATTCGAGAAAAAGCTTCGTATTCAATGTACAGTCCTTTGAAGCGGCATGTGGGATCAAACTCGAAAGGTTTAAAACTCGCATATAGGTCGGACCGCACAGGTTCAAACGTTTCGTGAAGCACTCCGTCCGTTCGACACTGACTGGTCGGAGCGCACAGGTTCAAACGTTTCGTCTCAACCGTACGGGCGGGGAGGCTCGTTTGTCAGCGGTGTCAAGCAGTCTGCTGTAGGTCTGTGCCGTGTTTTGCCCCTCTGACATAGGCTTGCGGTTGAGAACAGGGTCCTGGGAAAATTGCGTCGCTAAACGCACGGCCGCGAAAAAAATGCGTAGGAAGGCAGAAAAACGCAATAATTACGCAAAATTTTGCAATAAATGGAACCCCTGATGTGTGGTTGCAGATCATGCACGCATCAACATTTCCCCCTTCTTTCTTGTTGAAGACATGGTCACTCTTGTTTGTCTCATTTTCCGGTCTGGCAGCACTGGTATCTTGATCATGCATGCACCAACATTTTGCCCCCTTTCTGTTCTTGTTGTAAACATGATCACTGTTGTTTGTATAATTTTCCGAAGGTTGGCAGCACCGACATCCTTTTTCTTCCTTTTCTTCTTTTTCGTTTAGTCCACCTTCTTCATTTCCTTTTCCACTGCTAGCTATCCAATCAGTGCTTTCTCCTTCAGCTCAATACGGCCTCTTCTACTGCCAGTTATGGACCAACACACACGGTGCACAGTGTTCAATTACAACTTCCCATTTGCCATATACGTTTGTCCACTTGTGAAAAAGATGTTCCTATTTGTTTTGGTTTTGATTTTTTCTTTCTTTCTTTTTTTTCTGTAACAAAATCTGTAACAATAACCCCCAAGATGGCTGCTTTTTTACGGGTTTTTTTGCAGAACATCCCTTTGTTTCAGGTTAGAAGGGTTCACTGGGGGTTCTGTCACAAAGAAGCCATATTATTGTAATCATCTTCTTTCAACCACGACCTTAAGCTGAACACTTTTTAGGCAGCTTTGTAATTCATTGTCAACTTGTCACATTGGTTTGTAACTATTCAATGAATGGAAATCACTTGTTATAAGAACATCTGTTTCCATTACAGTGTTTCTTTTCCTCTCTTACTTATTGAGAACAACTGCCGTGCAATAGTGATCGATCTTTAATGTAAAAATCATAACAAGGAAGCTCGAACTGATGGTAATTTTTTTTATGACTCAGTTTTTGTATGTGAAAATAAGCACCCACAAAGCACCCCATGTGTTTAACAAGAACCACATTTCAACAACAAAGGCCTTGGCCCAATAAAGATTGAAATGCGGCCCATTTTAACCCAAATTGTCTACCTGCAAGGACTGTGCAAACACCAGAAATTCATAGCTCCCTTTGGTCTTTCCCCCCTCGACTAGTGTTAAAGGGTCGTCGGGCGACTCCGGGTCGGGGGCCCATGTTGGGGGCCCGAGGTGGCAGTGTCGTTACCAGAGAAAATCTTGTCCCAAATGGTGGGTGAGAGAGGGACAAAAGATGTTAAAGAAAGAATTAATGGAAAAACTGATCATGACCAAACACACACCGTAGTAAAAATGGAAATCTAACACAATTTCTCCCTAAGAAACTCCTAGCAAACACAAATACCCCCAAATTAATTTTTTACCCCCCACACACACACTCGAATCAAGCCAAACTTACCCATTTTTCTTACATAACACTCAGAACCCCCCCCCCCCTTAAAAACCAATAAAGATTCTCTTCACTCACTTTCTCCATCACTTTTTCAGCAAAACACACTTTCCCCCGCCCACTCTCTACCCCTTTCCCGCATACTTCGTCCTCTTCTCATGTTTTCACATACCCTCCCCCTCTTACTGCATACACCCCTTTTCCAAACTCTTTTACACAACCCATGCATGCACGCAGCACCATCTGGCACAACAATGCACAGACCACAAACACACCTTTTCCTTTCAAAGACACAATAACATGCTCATGTGATCCTCCCTCTTTTTACACCACACGCGCACGACATTAAAACACAAACATTTGTCTGTCCCTCTCTCCAAAAGAACCAACAATGCCCACACACTGTGGGGGTATCGTCCTCAAACTGAAATGGCGGTGTCCCATGTGTCTCAAATGGATGGGCGCCAAGACCACGCTCGGGGCTGGCTCCCCCGCCTTTCCACTGGTGTTGATCCGCGAGCCATCCTACTGGGCAAGACCGACAGAAATAACCAAAATCAGCTTTTTCCAAGACGTGCGGCAACTAAACTTACTACAGACAAGTGGGAAAGCTTCTCCACTTGCCCGTTGGGGGGACCCTCAATTTCCCTCCTCCCCCTTTGCGTTTTCACCTTCCCAAACACATTTTTCCCATTCCACCCTGGGTTTTTCTGAGAAGAAAAAAAAAAATTTAAAGTGGGAACACACTGAGACAAAATCAACTTCCAAACGAAAAAAAAAAAAAAAAAAAAGGAAAAAAACAGCAGCATGCATGTACTGTGCTTGGTTACTTTCTTGTCAAAGATTATGTAGATATGAATTGGATTTGTTGTGGAACGTGTGGGGTTTGGGGACAAGGGGGAAAGAAAGTTTTGAGAAAACAACGGAGGATGTTCCCCAAATTTTTATTTGGCAAAAGGGAAAGCAGGATTGGGAGGAGAAATTTAAAAACCCTTTAATTTTAAAATGTTTTTCTTTTTTTACAAACCCCTTCCAAAAAATGAAAAAACCCCAATTTTTTTTCCCAAACAAGTTCTGTTTTAAAATTTTGGGCCGATTTAAAATGCTTCTATCTCTCCCCAATTTTTCTCCAAAACCTCCCAAAACCCCCTGTTTCAGGTCCCATGTTAAATAAATTTCCCTTTTTAATTGCCTTATATGCTAGCAGTTTTCATTTACTGTAGTAGTTGTCATTTTACTGTAGTAGTTTCCCTTTTATTACGGGTTTTTTACCTGAAAGGGGGGCAGTGAAATTTGGGTGACAAGTACCCCTGATGATTACATTTGGGGGTTTTGTATTTTTCCTGTTTTGGTTTTTATAAATTTCCCAAAGTCGCCCCTTGGCCCCCCCACGGCAGTTAGTTGCCTGCCAGGCCGAAGTTTTTGTGTGGCAAATTTCAGTGATAAGAAAAGTAAAGGTTTGGGGCCCCAAACCCCTTCCCCGGTTTGGGAGAAGCCCAGTGCCGGGTTTCCCTACCCTCATTTCAAACGGGCCCGCGCGGGAAAAGGTAAACCCCGAACCTTGGCGTAAATGGGGTAGGTAGGGGGGGGGGGGCATTTGAGTTGAATGGGAATTTACTAGCCAAACAGGGGGGTAAATACAAACCCCCCATTTTTTGGGGTTTATTAAATGTAAACCCTGTCCGAAAAAAGAATTTCATAGTAAAAGGAGGGGGGATGGCCCTTTGGTTCCCCGGGGTTACCGTTTTGGGTTGCATTAAGCCGCAACCCAAAGGTTTTTCCCCTTTGAAACCCTTGCCCTGGTTTGCGGATGTCCCCCAAAAAAAAATTTTTTTTTGGGATTCTCGAACGCCCGAAAGGGTGCCTCCGGAGGGGGGCGCATGGGAAAAAGAGTGTGGAATTTCTTTCCCAAAGTGGCCAGCCCTGAACCCCATGGGCCCCGGGGGGGAAAAAGAGGGGAGCCCCGGATGCCCCGGGAATAGGCAGTTTTGAAAAGTCTTGGAGAGCCCCCCGAGACCCGTGAGTGAGGGGTCCCTTTTGTGTTATGGGGTTGATTTGGGAAAAAAGAAGACGGTTTTTTGAAACCCCGCCTGGGGCCGGGAGGTTCCAAATAGTTTTGTTAGACATGAGAGGGGGAAAAGGGGTTTGTACCCAAGCGGTGTCGCCCCCTAGTGTATCCGCCAGCGGGGGATGAGAGGTAAGGGGGGGGGCACTTTCCCGGGGTTCCCGGTTCTTGGCTAGGAAATGGGAAGGAAAATTAAAAAGAGACGGAAGCCCCCTTTGTGGAAGGCAAAAGTTTGGGGTCCCCCTAAGGGGGATGGATTTTGCCCCGCCGTCTGGGGGGGAAAAAAAGGGGGGCCCGGGAGGAAGGTAGTCTTTATGACGACGGTCGAAAAAAATTTGGGGGACAAAGGCTCAAAGGGGGGTTTAATTTAGGCAAATCAAGAACAGTGAAGGGTCCCCCCAAAAGGGGGAAAAGTCTAGGGGGATTGGGCTCCCCCCCCAAGAGAAGCCCCCCTGGAAATTCCTGAGAAGGGAAACACCTTCTCAAAGGAAGGGCCCGCCCAAAATTTGGCCGGATGGTGGGAATTTGGCCCCACCCGTTACCCCGGGTGGGCTTTGCAGAGGGTTAAGGTTGGGGGCAGGAAAAATTTTCCAAATTTTTTGTTGGTGGGGGGGGATTGTGGGGGCAGAATTTGGGTTTTTCAAACCCCCGGGCCCATTTCCCTCCCCCCTTTCAATCGTTTTTAAGGGCCCCTTTTTGGGTAGCTTGGAGAGGACCTGGCTAGGTTCGGGTTTTGAGAGGGCCCCGGGGGATGGAGGGGGATTGAGGCCGGGGGGGACTGTCCGTTTGGAGGGGGATTTGAAATTTTCCCGGGGCTGACCAGAAGGGAGGGTTTGGGGGTGAAGAAAATTTGGGGATTGGGTGAGGGAGGAAAGACGGGGTTGCCCGAGCTTGTCCCCCCGGGTTCAAAATGGAGAGGGGGGTTCCCTGAGCGCGGGGGCCCCTTTAGGTCCGGGGAACAGGACTGAAAATGGGCCCCCCTGGGGTTTGGAAAGAGCCGGGGTTTTCCCCGGTCTCGCCTTCCCCCATCATTGGGAGGTTTGGGAAAGGGAAAGGGGAAGGGTAAAACATGAGGGGCCCCGGGAAAGGGGCAGGGCGCGGTGGGGTTGCCTTGGGGGGCCCGGGGGCCCGGGGACCCCTTTCCCTGGGGAGCCCAGGTTGAACGTGTGGCCCCAAAAAAAGGGCGATCTTTTGGGCTGAAACCCCCCTGTTCCCACCCCTTTTAAAAGGGTAACCCGGGGGGGGGTAAAATTCCGGGGTGGAGGCGACTTGGAACGGCTGGAGGGGGTCTGCCGGGTTGTGAGTCCCCGCTTTGTGTTCCCCCCGAGGGGTGACCCCGGTGTGGGACCCCGCGGAGGGGGGCCCCTGACGGAGGGAGAGGGGATGGGGTGTGCCCCCCCCTTTTTTTGTGTAACCAAAACTACCCAAGTGTTGTCCGTGAAAAGGAGAACAAAACGGTGGGCGGGTATTGGGGGCTTTTGGTTTTGGGGAGGGCGGCCTGACCCCCTCCCCCCTTTAAGTGTTGATTTTGAAGCGAAACAAATAAAGGATCCCAAAACCCCCAGGCGTTTACTGTCTCCAGATGGGCACCCCCAGCCCGAGTTGGAGGGGTTTTGTGTAAAGTTCCCGGGGCCCAGGGATGGGAGGGGGTGGGAATTTCCGGGGGGCCCGGGGGATGGCTTTAGCCCCTCTCCGTGGCCCCAAAAAAACCAAAGGGCCCCAAAGGGGGGGGTGGTTCCCCGCTGTCGTTGGTCTGGGACCAAAGACGGCGGAACCCCCCCTCTGAAGCTGTGCTTTGGGAAATTGCCTTTGGGGAAAGAGAAGGGGGAAATGGGGCTCCTTCTTTCCCGGGGGGGGAAGTTTTCCTTTCCCAAAAAGAGGGGGGAGGGGCGAAGGTGGGAAATGGTCCAACTAGGCGAGTGGCCCCCTCCGGGGTCGGGGGGACACATGGAGGTGGTGTGAAAATCTGCCCCGGGGGCCTTTGCTGGGCGGGAGCTCGCTTTTTTTGGGGGGTTTGGGGTTTCCCCAAAATGGAGGGAAAGATGGGGAGCTTGGGGGGTGTCGGGATTGGGTAGGGCCCCGGAGGGAGAAAGGGCGAGCCCGTCGCGGGTAGACAAGGGGCGAAAGTCCTGTCGGCAAGGGGGGCCCCTTCCTTGCTACCATTGGCGAAGGGAAGGGAGGGGGGGGAGTCCCAATGGGGGGCCTTTAAAATTTAAAACCCCGGCCCCCCCGATGAACGAAGGTTTCCCTCTTTGGGCGGGTGGGCGAGGATCTGGAAAAATAAGCTTTTTCGATCTATCGGGTTGGGCCCGTACAGATGGGGGGTTTGGAAATCCCTGATCTGGGCCGGGGGTTTAAACTTGAAACTGGTTTGGGCCCGGGAGGAATCTGTTGGGGGGGAAGGCCGAGGATGGGCCCCCAGCCGCCCCAGGCCTTTGGGGGCTAAAAGGACGAGAGGTAAACCCGGGGTTGGGGTGTTTGGTTCCCCCCGGTGTTTGGGGCCCTTCCCGGGAAGCTCACGAAATTTTCCCGGCGAAGGGGCCCCCGCCTGGGGGAGGGGGTCGCCGGTGGAAAGGAGGGGGGAGGCAGAAGGGGGGGGGTTAGTTGTGTGCCCCGGGGACGGAAAAAACCCCCCGAGAAAAGAAACCCCCAGGGGTGAGACCCCCCGGGGCCGCCCCTGGTGGGCATGCGGGAAAAACGAAGCGGGGGGAAAAGGGGGCCCAGGGTGTCTGGAAGCTGAAATTTTCCCTCGGAAGGTGGGCGTAGTCCCCCCGGGGCCGGGGCCTGGTGGCCCCAAACCGAAAATTCTGTTGGGGGGTTTTTTTGGTTTTTTGGGGGGGGGTGTTTTGGGGGGCCTCGAGGGGGCTTTTGGGGGAGGGGTGGGGTTGGCTGTGGGTAGGGCCTTTCGAAAAGATTTGGGTTTTTAAGGGGATGCCCGGCCCCGGGGGTTTTTGGTCGCAAAAGAAGCGGCCCCGTTTGCGTTCCCGACCGGGGGATGGGAAGACCCCCAAAGGGGGTTACCCCCCCAAAAAGCGATTTTCCCGACCCCGGAAGCAGCGTAAGGGCTTTGGGTGGGGGAGTTTTGGGGTTTTATAGCAAGGTTTCTTCCTTTCCTGAAGGCGAAAAAATGTCCCCCTTTTGGGTGGGACTGTCCGCAAGCAGCCCAGGTGCAGGGGCCCCCCCCTTCCCCTTGTTGACAAGAAAAAGCATAAGGGGATCATTTAAAAGGCGGGGGCCCGCCCCCCAGTGTCGACCCGGGGGGAAGAGCAGAAAATGCCTCCCTCCATTTGGCAAAAGTTCCTCCCCTCACTGTTTGGAACCCTGTCATGAGGGCCGCCCGCGGGGGGTGGCAAAAATTTCCAGCCCCGGGGATTTTCTTCCCTCTATGGGGTTTTTAAAAGCAAGGGGTGGAAGTGGGGGGGGGGCGGTTTGGGGTTGGCCGGGGGTCAGCCGGGGGGAAAAGGGGATCTCCTGGGGGCCCGGATTTCGAAAGGAAAAGCATTTTGGGGGGTGCCCCCGAGTCCCTTTAGGAATTACTCCAAAGGGGCCCCGTTGGGGGTGTTAAGGTACCCCCCCCCCGGGTTTGGGGGGCGAACCCGGTGTGCCCAGGGCCCAGAGAGGGCCGAATTTTCCCAAAAAAAGGGTGTGGTTTGGGGGGCGGCTACCCTTTGGGCCGTGATCGCTGGGAGGGGGTGAACCCGTGAAAAGGGAAAGGGGGGGATGGTTGAGGGAGGGGGTTCCAACCAACGTCAGGGGCCCAACCTTTCCATTTGGAAAAATCCCAGAAAGGGGGGGAACTCTTTAACCCCTCCCAATTGTGGGTCGTATGTTTGGGGTTGGGGGAAGGGCTTTGGGGAACCCCCCGGAAGGCCCTGTCCGGGGGTGGGGGTGGGTTCGTGAAATTTTCGGGAAAAAGGGGGAAAACGGGCGGGGTTCCCCAGGTGGTTCCGTTTTCGGCGTGAAACTTGGGGCCTTTCCGGGGACAGGAGGGGAGGAATGGGGGCCCCCGGTCGATCCAGCCTGGGAGGCCGGATGAAATTTTGGGGCAAAGATGGGTCAGGGGGAAAAGTCAGGCCCAAGCCCCCTGATTCCTCTCGGGGGAATAGAACCCCCCGGGCCCCGGGGAGAAGGGAAAAAAGGGCGGGGGGGCCAGAGGCCCGAGTTCCCTTTGGGGAAACCCGGGGGAAACCCTTTCGCACCCGGGAGAGCCCTTCCTCCTGCATCTCCCCGGGGGGGGTCCCCCCCCCGGCCCCCCTTTCGTGGCGAGGGGCGGTGAGTGTTACGATCGCCCCAGCCCCCCTGGCCCGGGGGTAGCGGCCGGGGGGTGGCGAGACGACGCGGGAGACTCAAGGGACGGGGGTTACCCCCCGGCCCCCGTGGTCGAATTTCCTCCCCCCCGGGAACGGGACCGCGGGAAGTTGGCCAAAAGGGGGGGGGGAAAAATGAAGGGAAAATGCTCCCCCAAATTTTCCCGTACCCCTAGGGGGGATTTGGGGCCCAACGTCGGGGTGGGTTTGACCGTCGGGGGTGGGGCGCAGATTTCCCAGCTGTCGAAAGCCTGGTTACCTTTACCCCGGGCTTGTGGTCGTGGGGGGGGGTTCCCCGAAGATGGCCACTTTTTCCCCCCCCGGTTGGTTTAAGCTCCATCGTGTCGGGTGTGGCTGAACCCCGGCACGGTTGGGGAGGGGTTTGAGGGGCTGGGTGACGTTAGTGGGGGAGGTTTTAGAGTTTCCCAGTCCCTAGATGGGTGGGGTGCGGTGATTCCGTCCGCCCGGGCGCCACCCGTGCCCCGGGACGGGGATCGGGGAAGGGTCCCCCGGGGGCCCATGTGCCGGGGGCGGCGATGGGTTAGGGTCTCCTTAAAGCGGTCGAGTCGAAAAGGGGGAACCGTCGGGGAAAGGGAAAGATTTAGAACGGGGGGGTCCTTTCATGGGAGCCCCTTTCCCTTGGTTTTTTTTTCCCAGGGGAAAAAAGCAAATGAAAAAAAAAGTCCCGGAATGACTGCCCCAAAATTTTCATTTTGAATGGGGTGATGTTGGAAATTCGGGTGCGAGTTTGGTATCGCCGGTAGGGTTTTTGGGGGATTTTGGCAAGTTTGGGGGGGGCCTTCCCCTGGCCGGGAAAAACCCTTACCCGACCGTTTCGTATCCCTGGTTTCCCCCCTGAGCGGTTTGTCCCGTGGAATTTGAACCCCCCGCGGCCCTCCGGGGGGAGAGAGGGAATGCCCAAGGTGGAGGCGCCCCCGAGCGTTAGTGTCCTTTACCATGTTGGGCCCCTGGTGGTGGGGAACAACACCCGGAAAGCAACGATGCAAAAGGGGGACAAAAAAGGGGATCGAGGGGATATAAAGGCTTTAAAACCCCGGGAGGACCCCTGAAATTTTAGTAAATGTAAAGAGATTCCCCGTGCTTTGATGAGGCCCCGTCGATGTTTTGGACGGGTTTTGGCCCCCCCGGGCAAACAAATGGCGGAAAGACCGGGGAAAAAAAGGAAGCCCAAAATTTGGGCGACGGAAGGTTTGGCGAAAAGGGGGCCTTTGGAAGGAGAAGGGGGCCGAGATTGTTGAACAAAAGGGGGTAAAAGCCAAAACTGGGGGAAAGGGGGTTTAAACCCCCGGGATGGAGTTCCGACTTTCCCAAGGGTCGAAATTTTTAAAAAGCGGAAGGGAAGTCCCCCGAGTGGGAGACAAAAAGGGACAAAAAAGGGAGGTGGCCCTGGGGTTTAAAAAATGGGTTTAAAAAACCCCCCAAACCAAAAGCCACCCCGGTTTTAAGAATGAAAGGGGGAAAGCGGCAAAACCCCAAAAAATAAACAAAGAAGCAACCCCAAGGTATTTTTAACCAACGGCCCAAAAAGAAGGCGAACCGAGAAAAGACTTATCTTGCTCTTTACGGGAGGCCGAAGGAAAGAAGTTCCAAAGGGGACTGACAATGGGTTCCCCGACGGGGTGGGTTTTTGGGACCCGTGCCTGTTTATTTACGGCATTTTGCCACCCAAAAACTTCCCCTGGAAGGCCTTTTAACTTGCCGTGAATTTTATTGTTGGGCATTTAAAAGGGTTTTATGGGACGCCAAATAGCAGTAAAAAAACCCAAATTATTGGGAATTTCTGGTCCCCAATTTTTGCAGTTCCCGATTTGTCAAAAAAGGTTTGCCCAGGGGGTTTTTTGCAAGGTTCTTTTTTTGGGTTAGGTGGTTTGGGTGTTGTGGTTTGGGGTGGGGGGTTTTTGGGGGTTGGGGGGTTTTGACCCAAAGGTTTTTGGTGTTTGGGGTTTTTGATGGGGCATTGGTTTTTTTTAGAGTGGTTCCGGGCCTTGCAAATGTCTTTTGGGATTTGGGGTTGTGCGTTTTAAAGGCCTTTTTTTGGGCCCTTTCGGTTTATGGTGTGGCGTTTTGGGGGTTTTAGTTGGGGGTTCAAATGCTTGTGGGGTGGTTTTGTTTTTCTGTGGGGATTTTTTTGGGTGTGTGGTTTTGGGCTTGCAGCAAGGGGTGGTGTTTGCCCGAAAATGGGGTGATTTTGTGTTTGTTGCATTTATGGTTGGAAAGGTGTCGTCACATATGGTTTGGTGCTTTTGGGACTTGGTGTGGTGTTCTTTGGTGTGGGTGGGCTTTTGGTTTTTGTGCAGTGTTTTTGTTTGGGGAGTGGGGGTCTGTGTTGGTGCAGTGTTTTGTGATGTGGTGTGGTTTGGTGTGGTATCTGAGTTGGTGCAGTGTTTTGTGATGTGGGGTGGTGTGGTGTGGGGGCTTGTGGTATGGGGCAGTGTTTTGTGATGTGATGTGATGTGGGTGGTTTTTTTTGCCCGTGTGGGCGTGTTTTGTGATGTGTGTGGTGTGGTGTGGTGCTCTGTGGTAGGTGCAGTGTTTTTGTGGGTTTTTGGTGGTTTTGGGTTGGGTGCCTTTTGGTATGGTGCAGTGTTTTGTGTGTGACGGTGTGGTACTGCAGTGTGGTGCGTGCTTGTGATGTGAGTTTTTGGTTTCTCTGCGGTGGTGCAGGTTTTTTTTATGTGATGTGATGTGGGTGGTACCTGCAGGTTTTTGGGCGTGTTTTGTGTGGGATTGATGTGGGGTTTGGGATTCTGCAGTTGGTGCGGTTTTGTGATGTGGTGTTTTTGGTTTGGTTTTTCTTGCAGTGTGGTGCAGGTTTTTTGTGATGTGGTGTGGGTGTGGTATTCTGCGTGTGGGTGCAGTGTTTTGTGTGGTGGTGTGTTACTCTGCAGTGGGGCAGGTTTTGTTGATGTGAGTGGTGTGGGTGGTTTTGCAGTGTTGGGGCGTGTTTTGTGATGTGTGTGGTGTGGTACTCTGCGTGTGGTGCGTGTTTTGGATGTGGTGTGGTGGGGGTACTCTGCTGTGGGAGTGTTTTGTGATGTGATTGGGTTGGGTTGGTACTCTGCGTGGGGAGTGTTTGTGATGTGATTGGTGGGTATTCAGTGTGGGGCATGTTTTGTGATGTGAGTGTGTGGTGGGTTTTTATCTGCGTTGTGGTGCAGTGTTTGTGATGTTTATGTGGTGTGGGGTGGTACTCTGCAGTGTGGTGCGTGTTTTGTGATGTGATGTGGTGGGTATCGCAGTGTGGGGCAGTTTTTGGATTGTGGGTTGTTGGTGTGGTGCATGTGGTTGTGCGTTTTTTGTGATTGATTGATGGGTGTGGTACTTGGTGTGGTGCAGTGCTTTTTGAGGATGTGGTGTGGTATCTGCTTTTGGTGCTTTCTTTGTGTTGGTGTGATGTGGTTTCTTGCGTGTGGGCAGTGCTTTTTTGATGTTTTGTGGGTGGTATCTGCAGTGTGGTGCGTGTTTTGTGTGTGGTGTGGTGTGATACTCTGCGGTGGTGGTGTTTTGTGTGTGATTTGGTGTGTACTCTGCAGGTGATGCGGTTTTGTGTTGATGTGGTGTGATGTGGGTGGTTCTGCGTGTGGGGCGTGTGTGGGGTGTGAGTGCGGTGTTAATGTGCGGTTTTGTGATGTGCGGTGTGTGATGTGCGGGTTTGATGTGCGGTTTTGTGATGTTGTGGCGGGGTTTTGTGATGTGCGGTGTGGATGTGCGGTGTGGGATGTGCGGTGTGTGATGTTCGGGTGGATGTGCGGGGTGTGCGATGTGTGGTGGTGTGTGTTGGGGTTGTGGTGTGGGGTGGGGGTTGGTGGTGTGATTTGGGGCCTTTTGCAGTTGGTGCGTGCTTTTTTGATGTGTGTGATTTTTTGGTGTGGTGGGTGTGGTGCTCTGCCGTGTGGTGCAGTGTTTTGTGTTTTGATGTGGTGGTGGTACTCTGCAGTGTGGGCAGTTTTTTGTGATGTGTGGATGTGGTGGGTCTCGCCCTTTTTGGGGGGTGTTTTGTGAGTGATGTGATGTGGGGTGGTACTCTGCGTGTGGGGCGTGTTTTGTGGTGATGTGGTTTTGGGGTTTGGGGGTTTTCTTGCGTGTGGTGCAGTGTTTTGTGATGGATGTGGTGTGGGGGATCTGCGTGTGACAGTGTTTTGTGTGTGATGTGGGTGTGGGTGGGTACTTTCAGTGTGGGCAGGTTTTTGTATTGATGGATGTGGTGTGGTGTGGGTGGTACTCTGCGGTGGTGCAGTGTTTTGTATTGATGTGATGTGGGTAGTACTCTGCAGTGTGGGGCAGTGCTTTGTGATGTGTGTGGTGTGATTGGTGTGGTACTCTGCAGTGTTTGGGGCAGTGTTTTGTGATGTGAAGTGGTGTGGTATCTGAGGTGGTGCAGTGTTTTGGTGTGATGTGGTGTGGTACTCTGCGTGTGGTCGTGTTTTGTGATGTGATGTGGTGTGGTGTGGTACTCTGCAGTGTGGTGCGTGTTTTGTATGTGATGGGTTGGGGGTTTTGGTACTGGCGTGTGGTGCAGGTTTTGTGTGTGGGGTGGTTGGTGTGGTGCTCTGTGGTATGGTGCAGTGTTTTGGATGTGATGTGATGTGGGGTGGTTTTGGTTTTTGCATGTAGTGCAGTGCTTTGTGATGTGATTTTATGTGGTGTGGTTTCTTGCATTTGGTGCAGTGCTTTGTGATGTGATGTGATGTGGTGTGGTTCTGCAGTGTGGTGCAGGGTTTTTTTGTGTGATGTGATGTGGGTGTTACCTGCAGTGTGGTGCGTGTTTTGTGATGTGATGTGGTGTGGTATCTGCAGTGTGGTTTTCCCGGCTTTGTGTTGTGGTGGGTGGGTACTTGCAGTGTGGTTCGTGTTTTGGATTGAGGGGTTGTGGTCTCTGCATTTTGGGCAGTGTTTTGTATGTGATGGGGTGGGTGTGGTATCTAGTGTGTGCAGTGTTTTTTTTGAGGTGATTTGTGGTTGGGTGGTATGTGCGTGTGGGGCAGGTTTTGTGATGTGGGGTGGTTTTTGGGGTTGTGCTTGGGGTTGGTGCGTGTTTTGTGATGTGTGTGATTGGTGTGGTGTGGTACTTGCAGTGTAGTGCAAATGTTTTTGATGTGATTTATGTGGGTGGTATCTGCAGTGTGGTGCGTTGCTTGTGTGTGATGTGATGTGGTGTGTTTTTGATGGGTGGTCAGGTTTTGTGATTGGTGATGTGGGGGGGTACTCTGCAGTGTGGGGGCAGGTTTTGTGATGGATGTGGGTTTTTGGGAAATCGCGTGTGGTTTTCAGTTTTGTGATGTGGTGTGGGGGGTGGACTCTGCAGTGTGGTGCAGTGTTTTGTGATGTGAGTGGTGTGGTCTCTGCCGTTGGTGCAGTGTTTTGTGAGTGATGTGGTGTGGTGTGGTATCTGCCGTGTGGTGCAGTGTTTTGTGATTTTGATGTGGTGTGGTACTCTGGTGGGTGCAGTGTTTGTGTGTGATGTGGTGTGGGATCTGCAGTGTGGTGCGTGTTTTTGAGTGGTGTGATTTTGGGATCTGCAGTGTGGTGCGGCTTTGTGATGTGTTGTGTGGTTTTTTGGGTTTTCGGGGGTTTTTGATGCGTGTTTTTTGATGGATGTGAGTGGGTGTTGTGGGATGGGGCATGTTTTGTGATGTGATGTGGTGTGGTACTTGCAGTGTGGTTTTCGTGCTTTTTGATGTGGTGTGTGTGGTACCTTTAGTGTGGGCAGTGCTTTGTGATTGGTGTGGTGTGGTCTCTGCAGTGTGGTGCAGTTTTTGTGTGTGGTTTGGTTGTACCGCAGTGTGGTGCATTTTTGTGATGTATGTGGGGTGGTGTGGTATCTCAGTGTTTGGTGAGTGTTTGTGATGTGGTGGGTGGTCCTGCAGTGTGGTGCCGTGTTTTGTGATGTGATGTGATGTGGTTTTGGTGGTGTGTTTTTCTGCAGTTGTGCAGTGCTTTGTGATGTGGTTGGTGTGGTCTCGCGTGTGGGGCGTGCTTTGTGATGGGTGTGTGTGGTCCCCGAGTGTGGTGCGTGCTTTTTTTTGGGTGTGTGTGATGTGGTGTGGTACTCTGAAATTTTGGGGCGTGTTTTGTGATGTGACTGGTTTTATGTGGTTTTGTGCAGTGTTTTGTGATGTGATGTGATGTGGTGTGGTACTCTGCAGTGTGGTGCAGTGCTTTGTGATGTGATGTGGTGTGGTACTCTGCAGTATGGTGCAGTGCTTTGTGATGTGGTGTGATGTGGTACTCTGCAGTGTGGTGCAGTGCTTTGTGATGTGATGTGGTGGGGTACTCTGCAGTGTGATGCAGTGTTTTGTAATGTGATGTTGTGTGGTGTGGTACTCTGCAGTGTGGTGCAGTGTTTTGTGATGTGGTGTGGTGTGGTACTCTGCAGTGTGGTGCAGCATTTCGAGCTGATATTTGGTTAGGAGCTCTGTGGTGTGGTATGCTTTTCAAAGGTGTGGTGTGGCTTGGTACTCTGTCGTGTGTGTAGTATGATTTGCCGTGGCACTCTGCGGTGTAGTGTGATCTTCTGAGGTAGGGTGTGGTTTTCTAAGGTATGGTGTGGTTTCTGAGGTGTGACGTGGTTTTCTGAGGTATGGTGTAGTTTCAGGTGTGGTGTGTTTTCAGAGCTGTAGTGTGGTTTTAAAAGGTGATCTATGATGTGATGCACAAGGAGGTGATAGTCACTGTGCTGCTTAGTCTGACATTCTGTACAGCACTATAGTAAATGACATATTTCATGATTTTATTGCTCCAAATAAGTATATCATCTTCATGAGTTTACTTAACCACTAATCAATTTTTTTCAACGCCACTCGTGTGCTGAATTTGATGAATATAAGTGACTGCTCATTCATTTCTGTTGTCCTGAGAATTGTTTATCTGCCTGAAGAAGACCTAAGAGCTCGCAACATGTGTTTTGTCTTGTGATTCGTTTGCCCACATTGTTCAGTGGAGTCATTTAAATACATGTACTTTTTAAACTTTGTGTAGATTTACACCTGCAATCGCCTAACTTTGCAACCAACACTAGTTCATGTCTGTCTGTTGCTTACTCCCAGAGACAAAGAAAACAGAACAAATAGGGGGAAAGGGAGAAAGGCTGAGCAAGGAAGACAGAGCTATCACCTTTTTGCTGATCCCAGCACAGACTCTGCCTCCTCAGTGCACGTGTCACATGCCTCATCCCGACTTGCTTCTGAAGCGGAAGTTGCTGAAAATGGTCAGAGAGATTTCTGTCAGCTCTGGCTTGTTTGTCCAGGACAAGTCAATCCTTGTAATGTTCATCGGCCAATACCAACAGAAAGTTGACAGTTTCACATACTCAGGCGCTACACCAGACCTGCTACATCATGACAGCACACGTGTAGTATGTGTGTAAATCGATGAAGACAATTTTATTCCAGTTATATTCTCATGGCCAGCCAATCACACAAGGCTATTTCATGGCTGTAACCAAGCAGAATTAATTTTTAAAAAATCCCATTCCAGAAAAGAAATATACGAACAAACATAAATATGCAAAAAAATTAAACCGCTTCACAATATGATGATTTATACACACAAAAAAACAAAACCTCTTCACAATAATTAACGTCTGCCAGATAAAAACTAGGACATGCTTAGGGCTTTGGCCACTCTGCTTATATTAATGGACCATCCTTAGATTACAGAAATCAGTCCATAAATTAATGAAAACAGACTAATGTGAAATATTTTTCTGGACAAACATCACGGCCATAGGTCAGGGGGCCTAGGATAGGTGGAGGAAGAGAACCCAGCTGGAATGGACAGCAAGTCTCCATGAACAGTTAAAACATTGGGAATTAAAACCCACTGAGAAGACTGGAGTCCAAAAGGACCTCAGTGTGTTTGTTCGACATTTTGACTCCATGAGCAGTTCACCCTCGGCATGAAATCAACACATTTCCAACCTACAGAGGACATTCTTGGGACAACAGAAGAAACAATGTTAAACGCAAAGCTGTTACAGGCATGCTCTGTGTCCTGACATCCCCACACATCCCGAACACCAAGGCCAGTATTAGCAGCCAGCATACACACACCACACACACACACACACACACACACCACACACACACACACACCACACACACACACACACACACAACACACACACACACACAGTCACCATCCAGGTGATTATCTTTTTTCTTTTTTTGTAAAACCTACTGGCACTAATGTTAAACAATTTGAGGGGCTTAGTCTAGAGAATGAACAAACTAACAGAATACAATTAGGAAGTTTTTAGCTCAGATTCAATTGTGTTCCCTGCAGAGATTCCATTCACATCTGTCACCAAACAGCTCTCTGTTCTATTTACATGATTCGTATCATAGCTTAATTATTGTTCAAGCCATATCCTCACATTACAAAAGTCTCTCTGTTTACATGAATGAGAATTCAAAAGGTGCCACAAGGAAGAATAAATGGGTCACACACACACAGAGCAGATTTTTTCTACCCAGTCAACAGATGACATAGGTCATGGGCATTTTCTGTAAAACTAACAAGAGAGTAGCAGAAATGAGGAAATAACCAGCACATGAGTCCACATAGTGGGGCTATAATCATGCTGAAAGAACCCCCAGCATCTCATGGAAGTGCCATACATCATCTACTCCTTCCCTCCACTCTGCCCTCCTTCCCCCCTCTCCTTCCTCAATCCAACTTCTGATCACTGTTCCGAAACACCGCTACATTTCTAGGCTTGTACAAAACCAAACCAAACAAAGAACCTTAACATCCAAAACTCTTTTAACTCTCCTCAACTCTTCAGATTTCTACAACCTGTATTACATAAATTCTGCAGTTTTTAACACAGACGAGAGGACTACTCACTGGAAGGAAGGGGGACGACTGTCCCCAATGCCGCCCACTCTTTCGGCTGTTGCCGGAGCCTCGCCCGATTGTGACTGAGAGTCAGATGCACTGCTTTCTGCTGGCACCAGCTAAAACAGAATGTAAGTACAGTCACTCTTCTACCTGCAAAATTATGCTGATTATCTCCCCATATTCTCACCTCGGACTGCCAACTTAAAAGGGTTGGAAAACAGAAATCATCAAAAAAACTTACAGCTGGCCTACGGAAGGCTGGTAGCTGTATCTAAAAGGTAAGAATAACAGTAATTCAGTTCTCAGTTAACTATCATTTACAAACAGCCTATTATATATCACAGTTTGCTTTTGTCCATTCCCAATTGTTATGCAGTGGCCGCGCAAGTAATTTTCAAAACCAGTATGGCAAACTCAGTAAACACAAAAGGCAAATGATCAAACAATACTGCTTGGTTGATCATAGCAATTTGAAAAGTTCCATGAACACAATAGTCCTGTTTCCCAGTGATTCTGTCAAAATCAGTAAAGCAAACTTGGCAAATAAAAATGGATCAAACAAAACCAGTAGTCTGATCACAGAAATCAGTAAAAGTAACAATAAAATTTCCCATTGCCATCATTTGGTCAACCAATTTAAACAATGGTGCACAGTACAGGTGGCTAATGTTTTTGTCTGTACTTTGTCTCTGAATCAGTAAAATACCATGCATAACTGCCAGTCAAAGCAAACCCTGTCATGCCATTGATTGAACCCACTGATTCTTGTCACCCAGAGTCACCAAGTGTTGAAGAAACAACCAGTGCTAGGAAAATGTTTCCCATTCTCAACCCATGACAGAATGAAAGAAATAATTCAGAATATATCAGAGTCTTTGCAGATAATGGCAGAATACACAGCTTCGAAAAAAAGCCCAATCCACTTTTGCTTTTTCTATGGCAGTTTGAATCGGATGAATTTCAAGCTATGAATCCCCAAATCTCTGACAGTGACATCTGAAAAGGCTCATGAATATACAAGAAAAATCCAGCTCTGAAAATCGTAAAGAAGGAATGGTGCCAGTGTCCAAGTCGGCCTATGAAGACCATGTCACCGAGAACTTTCCAGACAATACCACACACATGCACACTTTTATACATATATATAAGTATATATATAGAGAGAGAGAGAGAGAGAGAGAGAGAGAGAGAGAGAGAGAGAGAGAGAGAGAGAGAGGAGAGAGAGAGAGAGAGAGAGAGAGAGAGAGAGTCAGACAGACAGATAAAGAAAGAGACAGACAGAGAGAGAGAGAGAGAGAGAGAGAGAGAGAGAGAGAGACAGAGAGAGAGAGAGAGAAGAGAGAGAGAGAGAGAGAGAGAGAGAGAGGTCATGGTGACAACATTGCATGTCATATACATCTGTCAGTGGCCTCCGTACCAGCTGTTTCTAACAAAATTCTGCTGTTATAGTTTTTCTTTGGCATACATCTCTTAGAACAATTATTACCAGTTTGTGGCTGGTCACTGTGGTATATACTGTAATCTACCAAGTTTTACCACCTGTAATAATAAAAGAATCTACACAAATAACAAGTTTGATGTGCATTCATCATTAAAGAGTGACCTGAAAAATGATCGAGAATAAGAAAGTAAACAGCAAATTAAAAAAAATCTTGACCATCCGATATTGCTGTTTTTTTTTTTTTAAATCAACCTTTTAAACAGAACAGTTGCAATGATATTTCCATTGGAGTCCTTCTGATGTTTTTGCCTCAGTTTCTTTTGCTTTGGCCTAATCACATTTTCACTGTCTTAGCTGAGCATTTGTTCATATTGTATGAAAACATGGGGGGGGGGGTGGGGGGGTGGGGGGGGGGGGGGGGGGGGGGTTAAAGGGGGGAGCAACCAGTAAGGGAGCAAATTCATGGTTACACTTGTGACTTACCCATGACACAAACTCTTCCATTGAAACAGGGCAAATGCGTGTCTTCATCTATGATTTCTTCTTTCACAACTCTGCAATAAAATAAATCAAACAAAGTGTAAGATATTCAATCAAAGAAAACAAGTAGTTTTCAATTTCAATCTTCAATCTTCAAAATTGTAGGTCAGCCATCATTGTTGACTATTATTGACCTGTGTGCACAGAGGCGTAGGATAAAATAAACAAAGATCTAATAGGGACAACGAAAAGATAGCTAAAGAGATGTAAAAATCGCCTTAGTACCCCCACCGCATACCCCTGAGTTCAGCTCCGGGGCAGCGTGTTGCGGCAGCAAAAAAAAAAAAAAAAAGAAAAAAAGAAAGGGACTCAACTAGCCTAATTAGTATCTGGGGAGGCTTACCCGGTAATCGTGGCGACCCCCAGGTCATGACCTGGACCGGCCAACCCTGCCCATCATTTACTTTTCGGCTAGTTGGGATAGGGATCTAGGCTGGGATTTTGTTCAGCTCCCTCTTGAATGATACCAAGGAGGGAGCCTCTGCTGCTGTTGCAGGCAGGGAGTTCCAGGCTGGATGGTTGATGGAAGAAGCTGTACTTGTATGGGTCTGAGGAAGTGCCCAGATGGCAAATTTGTGGTTGTGGTTTTGATCTGGTTTTGGCAGATCCTTCTTGAGGAATTTGTCAGGGGTATGTCCACAGCGCCATTGACGATCTTATACATAAAGGTTAGCCTTTGCCTGTTTCTTCGTGCTTCAAGGGGTTCCCATTCCAGATCTTGCAGCATGGCTGTTACGCTGCTGGTCCAGTCATATCTGTTGCATACATATCGGGCTGCTCTTCTTTGCAACCATTTCGATCTTTTCCTTCTGGCCTGCTTGTACGACTCCACACTGTTGAGCAATACTCCAGGTGAGGGCGTACCAGTGTTAGGTAAGCATTAATTTTGGTGGCTTTATTAGAGATCTTCACGTTCTTTTCAGAAGCCTACCATGCTGTTGGCCTTGTTAGTGACTCGTGTAACGTGATCTTTCCAGTTGAGGTCACTTCTTATGTCGACGCCAAGGTATTTCGAGCTGTCGACATGGTCCAGGGTATGTCCTTTAAGTTTGTAGTTGAAGTTGATTGGGTTTCTTGATGTTGAGCACGAAAGGACATTACATTTTTCGGGGTGAAATTCCATCCCCCATCGTTGTTCCCAATCATTCAGTAAGTTGAGATCTTGTTGGAGCGCCTTGCAGTCTTGGCTGGTTTTAATGGTAGAATAGACTGTGCAGTCATCAGCGAATAGTCTGATGTTGGCCTTGATGTTCTGAGGCATGTCGTTGATGAAGATCAGAAATAGGATCGGCCCTAGAACTGTCCCTGTGGGACTCCACTGATGACAGGTGCTGGCTCTGATCTTTCATTGTAGACTAACGACAATCTCGAGCGGTCGGAAAGAAAGGCCTTGATCCAGTCCAACGTCGATCCTCGTATACCATAATGGTCCAGCTTACGAAGGAGGCGTTTGTGAGGGACCTTGTCAAAGGCCTTAGAAAAGTCCAAAATGATCATATCCGTCTGTCGTTTGCTGTCTTGACTCTTGGCGACGTCGTGGAATAGTGTCAGCAGTTGGGTTTCACAACTCCTTCTGGCTCTGAACCCATGTTGGGAATCCACAAGAATGTCGTGCTGGTTCAGATGGCGCATGATGTTGCTTGCTATGATGTGTTCTTGCATCTTACAACTGATACGGTGAGGGAGAACCGTCTGTAGTTGGCAGCTGAATTTCGGTTACCCTTTTTGAACACTGCCCTTTTCCAGTCATCTGGGACACATCCATCTGCCAGGGACTTTGTGAAAAGCGTAGAAAGCAAGGGCGTGATCTCGTTTGCACATTCTTCAGCACCATTGCTGGGATTTCATCTGGTCCTGCCGCTTTATGTGGGTTGATGTTCTTCAGCAACTTGCGTACCCCTTCCTCACTGATTGTGATCTCGGCCACTAACATCTACATGTGGGATGGGGAAAGAAGGAAAAAGAAGAAGGGAACTAGATAGAGCTGCGGTTAGGGGGGAAGGAGGAGGGGGGGGAACAAACTTTATCCTTCCCACAAAGAATTTGTCGTTTTCTTGAAAAAAAAACCACTTTGCGTCATCAACTGTAAAAACAGCCATCTCATCTAAATCTAATGACATTTTCAGAACAAATGTAGGATCAAATAAATCATGAACAGGAAACGAGAGAGAGCAGTCTTCACTGGTACTGCTCATTAACGCTAAACTGAAAACCTTGAATTAGCAAGGATCAAAGACACCCCCCCCCCCCCCCCCCCATTCCTCCCTGCCTTTCATATTCAAAATAAATTGTTTCCTTTTTCATGCTGTATTTGAGCTGACTTGACGAAGATGAGGATAAGGGGTGGGTTGAAGAAAGGTGGGAAGGTGTAAAGGGCATGGTGGAGGGAGGGGAAGGAAGAGGTTAGAGGTGCAGCTATTAAATTCAAGACAATTAACAGCCATTTTCATAATTTGCTGGGGTGAAGTTAGAAGTATTTACTGACCCTGCCTTTTTATTACATTTAATGTCAGTATTTAACGAACATCTTGTAACCTACTGACTTCATTTATTTGAAAAAATATCAGTTTTCTTGATATATATATGTTAAAATATACTCTAATAGATCTACTGTCATTTTTTTTTTTTTGAAGTGCTGTTTTTTTCTTTCACATTTTCCATAATTCTTTAACAAGCAAATAAAGCGTTGCACTTGGGGAAAAAAAGAAAAAAAATATATATACTCTAATAACAGAACCATCAGTCATCCTTTTCAAACATTGCAAGATGATGATGGCAGGTCTAATGCTGTTCACACACACACACACACCAAACCCTGTGACAGAAATGCCTTGTCACAACAGACCGCATCAACAATTACCTGAAATTGAAATAATATGCCGGTCAAATTATTTGTTCTTTCCACAACAAAACACAAAGACAAAACAACGAAACAAAACAAACAAACAAACAAAAAAACTGCTGAGGGATGAATTCTGTTGTTTTGGAATTGAAAAAAATGACAAAATTTTTTTTTTTTCATCTCTAAAATAATTGTGGTTTTAAAGTGGGTGACAGCAGACAGAAATTAAACAAGAGCAAAAACAGAATAAATGGTCACCAGCAAACAACAGAATCAATCAATTATGGTCTTTTCCAATGAATTGATGACTATTTGTCGTTTTATATTCCTCATTGTTCTGCATGTTATTTGTCCTGCCTGAAGAAGATACAAAAGGTCGAATCATGCTTTTCTCAGTTTGTCCCTTATTTTTCCCCCCCATTGCTCTGAATGTTATTTGTCCTGCCTGAAGATGTAAGGCTGAAACATGTTTTTGTAAATTTCTTCTTTCTTTGGTGACACAGTAATCTCATTTTTGCTCTTGTCTCTTAATTCTTTTTTTTTTTTTTTTTAAATTAAAGACAAATTTGTTCATTTAAATCTCTGGTTGCATGGTTGCACTGCAGTGTCTCCACTTGGTGGGGTCCAAATGGAGATCAATTTTCCGAGCACTAACTTACGTCATGTAATGCAAGTTGTATACATGTGTGGGGCAGGGCAGTGAGATTTTTATTTTTAAACAAAAACAATTTTTAAAAACACCCATAGAACAAGTTGAAACGAGACACTATCAAAATAGTGCTCATCACCATTGGGGCGATCCCGATGAGGCGATAAATTATGCATCGGTAAGAGTTTTTTAAAACATAACGATAAATGAACAAATGTAATCCTATAGCAATGATCAAAATCACACACACACACACACACAAGGATTAACAGTTCGCGGACCATTCAAATATTCAGAATTGATTATAAAAACTGAGGAGACAGGAGTTGGACTTACCCGAAGTCATCATCCATAGACTTGAAGAAAAACTTATAATTCGGCCTGTTGAGAGCATTTTTGAAGTCACCAAGCGTCACTTTATCTGCCGGAACGGGCAGTTTGATCAAATAGGGTGTGTCCTCATCGTCGATGTGGTAGATGATTTTGGTTTCCCCCATCCCGGAGGATGCATGGAATTTTGGAAATCGTCCCAGAAATCAACAAAATGGCGCACGAAATTCTTCCAATCCTTTCAATTTCACCTGCCGAATACAATGGAATTCTTGCACTGCATAACAAAAAGAAGGCATTTTGCGACTGGAATTCATCAGCACCAGGGGATAATTACTGCGAACAGCTGTGGTGACTTGCACAATTAACTTGTTACCGCGGACAGAAGCCAGCCGTCTAGGGATTAATCATCTTGTCTGATACTGGGCCTGCAGAGTTTACAGGGTGAATGCTCTTTTTTCCTCCTGTTTTTGTTATATTTTTTAGGGGTTTCAGTTACTTCTTAGAGTGATCCTTTTGATCTCCAGGGAGAGGTATTTTTACGTTCATTCAAACTGTTTGGTATGAATGATTTTGAGTATTAAGGAAAGCGAAAATTATAATCACTAGATCGATGTGCTTTGCGTAAATTAAGATGCGTAGACATAAACGAATTTTGTTTTATTTCACATTGCTGAGGGTGGAACTCGAGGAAGGGAACAGCCATAAACAAACAAGAGAGAAAGTCTTGTAGCTATGTACACAGCAGAAGTGTCGAAATAAGGGAGATTCTTCGATTGTTCCTCTCTCTCTCTCTCTCTCTATCTCTCTCTCTCTCTCTCTCAAATAGTAATGATAATGATAACAATGTTAATTACAACAATGATAATCACGCAACAAGCCGTTTCACTGGCGAGTCAGTCAGGTGACAAATTGACCTCGAAATTGGAAGGCGATACACTTGGTGCTGTTTTTAAAAGAAGAATGTAGGCCGTCTTGGGTTTCTGTTTCACACCCTCCTCTTCATCCCCATTTTCTTTCTTCCCCAACTCTCATTCTAGAAATCATTGCCAGCTCATTGTCTGAATGACGGAGGAATTCATGTTTTATCTGAATATGTTTTCTACTTCTCTTTATTTGGACAGCTGTCCATAGATTAAGAACAACTGCTTAAGCCTTTTGTCTTAACTAACCCTCTATCACAGACCCCATAAAGGTGCCCTATACGATGTGAAAATATTGACTCTTTTTGAAGCAAAATGGCTACAGTCACGTATAAAAAAAAATCATCGAGACCTATTGAATAGTGTAGGTGTAGTAGGTCAGTCATACAATAGTTTAAAATTGTTTTGAGATACAAAGCACGTAATGGCATATGTTCTCAAAGATCATATGACTAGGAAAGATCAAAGAAGAAGGAACAGCAATGAATAAATGAAGCGAATAAGTGCCCGATTGGGATCAGAATTCATTTATAAATTGAAAGTAAATATGAAATGTGGCAGGGAGCAGTGGATATGGAATGAGACAGTGTGCATTTATTTCATCATGGGAATAAGAGTTACCCGAATTGTTTGTTATTTATTCGTCATAAATTGTTTTAATTAGTATTCCTTTCCTTCAATTCTGTTTACTTCACTTGTCCTTTTTCCCCCTTTATTTGTTGCCCTGCACCAGAAATAGCTGAACGTATAAGGGTCATGGGTAACAGTACATCGTCACGAATTGAAGGCTGAAGGGGAGAAACAAGTGCAGGCAAACAATGCCCAGTGGCGGATTATGGGGGGTTTCCCAGTTGCACGGAAACCCCCCTCGGCTGTCCAAAAAAAAAGAAAAAACGTTTTTTTTTTAATTCTCTAAGACTTGTAAAAAAATCGTTCATTTTTCTTGACTGTTTTGGAGTTAATACAGAGCCCTTTTTCAATGTCCGATAGCACCAGATTGCACCATTTTGCATCCTTGAAAAAAAAAATTTCCGGGGGGCATGCCCCCGGACCCCCCTAGACTGCTCAGGTGCTTCGCGCCTTCACATTCCATTTTCCAGACCCCCCCCCCCCCCCCCCCCCCCCCCCCATGTCAACACCATAATCCGCCCATGAATGCCTGTCATTGGGATACTGCATATAACTGAGAAAATGAATATTCTTTTTTGTATTATATAGGAGGTGGGGATGAGATTGAAGACGATGAAGAGGGCTTTAAAATGCAAAGGCGACACATTGAAACAGTTTTTAATGTATCATGAAAACTTGTGGGAACTTACTAATACAGCATTGTGTGCATAATTATAAACTTATCTTCTATGCAGAATAGTATAAGCTTACATTGTATGGAAACGGGTCCACCAAATCAGTGCTTCTCTCTCTCTCTCTCTCTTCTCTCTCTCTCTCTAATCTCTCTATGATTACATGACCGCTTTGCTTGCTTCTTTGATTTCTTACATTAATTGATTTCACTGCATGTTGTAGTCCCTACTCAGGGCGAGGACTGGATGTAAAAAAAGCACATTAGTGCTTATCTATTATCCTCGTAAATAAAGAATTTTGTCTTGTCTTGTCTTGTCTTTCTCTCTCTCTCTGAAGTTAAGCTGAAAAGAAACCCTTCCATTTTGGTTGGATTCTGCTACAGGAACCCATCTGAAAGAGTAAACTGGGTCGACAAATTTATTCCGATGATGGATGCAGTCTCACGAGAATCCAAGGAAATCATTTTACTCGGAGACTTTAACACAGACCTTCTGAAAGCGCAAAATCAATGGACGCAAGCATTCAATCTGTTTAACCTGCACCAACTCATCGAATCTCCAACGAGAGTCACAGCAAACTCGAAGACACTCATCGACCATATTTATGTTTCAGATAAAACTAACATAGCAGAAGCCTGTGTCCCTGTTCTAAACTGTAGTGATCATTACCCAGTGTGTGTCACATGGTCCAAAAAAGGAGTAAAAATTCCCAAAACGGGACACAAGACAATAACCTACCGTTGCTTTACAAACTTTAACAACCAAGATTTTCTACATGACTTGCTTAGCTCAAATCTCTCATTAGTTTACAACATAACTGATCCAGATGTTGCTGTTGAATTTTGGATCAGAACATTTACAGAAATATATGATAAACACACCCCTCTAAAAACGATTAGAGTCGACATAATCCCAAACCGGCATGGTACACTAAAGAGTTACAGGAGGCAGGTTATCTTAGAGATCTGCTTGAACAACATGGCTATGAAGAGGAATCTAGAATACTGAGAAATGCAATAAATTCACAGAAGCGCAGAGAAAAAACGAAATACTATCGAGAACTAATTTCATCAAATCAGAACCCAAAATTGGTATGGAGAGCTGTGACGAGTTATGTGAATGAGGTATGTGTGTGTAGGTGGGTCCTCTAGGGGAGGGACTACAGATAATTTCTCAATGGGAATTATCTTAACACTTCACCTACACCCTCTCTCTTACTAGTGGTGGAAGGAGCAACTTTCCGGTACTAGTCATCGAAGAAATTTTTATTTAATTCCGGGACTGGGTAAAATACTAGTGGCTCTGAGATAGTTTTCCTTAGGCTTGTACTCATATAATCTAAGTACTTGTAGCTCCGAGAGACAGAATTGAAGAGAAGTTCAAACATTCAACATTTGATTGAACAACAGAGAACTGACACAAGTTAAGTGCACTTTCACACATCAACTTTTATTGTTTACACATTGGTAAGTATTGGCATGTCAACTCTGAATAGGCTAGGGTTTAACTCTCATTGGACTACCACAATGAGGGGCCCTCCCTCACTCCTACTTTACTCGCTTACACTCAGTGCACAGCAAGTTTTAAGTTGGCATACAGGGGGTCTGTCTAAGTTACACTGAATGTAACCAAAGAGATACTCATAGACAGAGTCTCCCCTGTCTCATCATAAAGTGAGGGCAAGGGTCTGATCGTTTTGAGTCCAGGTGGTAAGCTAACTTAGCTTTGTTTCGGAGAGAGTAGTTGATCTCTCCTGTGGTTGGTGACTGCCCCACTGGTGTAGCTCCTGTTGGTTGTCTGGTGTCGCCCTGGTGTTGGGCGAAGTCCCAGCTTCTGGTACAGCCGTAATGTGTAGCGTGCCCAGGATGGTTGACCAGGTTTACCTGACCAGGATATGGTGACCAGGATCCCAGTTCTGCGATAAAGAGAACTTGGTCTGTAGGTGAGAATCTGATGGCTGGTTTGACGAGTGCTCACATTTACCCTGGTTTATTTTTCAGCACAGGTGTGAGACTCAGCCAGCAAAGTATTCTCTATGGTAGAGTGTCGGCTATAACTATTAATTCCACTTTTGTTTAAAGACTAAGTTAAGCTTACAAAAGGGAAAGGAGACAGTAATAAAATTTACTAGTTTCTTCAAACAACTCTCCATGTTTCTTATGAATTAAATCAAAATGATTTGGGCTACCCCCGAGCCCAAGTACACTGTGGTTAGCCTTTAATAAATAACATGTTCCAACAATCCCCATATTTATAAATCGGGGTAAAATTTTTACCTACACAGGCATACGTGTTCCTGACCAACTTTAATCATTAATTATTACTTAAACAGATAAATTGCCTACTGGCAAAAGTCAGGGTAACCAAAAAACTGATCAGAGAGTAAACAAAGAATCAAACTACTGGGAGAGACTGTGCATAGGGGCAACCCTCCACAACAAAGTAATCATTCCTTTTTGAACTGTTTTAACTTTTGTACAAATTTACAATGTTAACGCACACAGCATACCTAAAATCAATACAAAGATCGAAAAAGTAAAACATATTTCCAACTCATTTCCCCGGGGAATTAACCGTGAATGACGGGAGATCAACGGGGATACCGGGATTTTCCCACGACTTCCTAGTTGTCTTTTTTGTCTTCTACGGGTCCGTCTACGGGCAGCTTGGGGGGTAAAAGGTTAAGGGTTTTAATTTTTTTCCCGGTTGGTTTTTCCCTGTTATAAATAGGGCCCCGGGCCCCCAAACCCCCCCCGGGGAAACTTTTTCCCGGGGAAGTTTTGGCAACCGGGGTTTAAAACCCCCATCCCCCCTTTCGGTTTGGCCCGGGATTTTTGGGCCCCTTTGGGGGGGGGGGGGGTGCCGGGTAAAAAAAAAAAAAAAAAAAAAAGGGGGGGGGGGGGGGGGGGGGGGGGGGGGGGGGGGGGGGGGGGGGGGGGGGGGGGGGGGGGGGGGGGGGGGGGGGGGGGGGGGGGGGGGGGGGGGGGGGGGGGGGGGGGGGGGGGGGGGGGGGGGGGGTTGGGGGGGGGGGGGGGGGGGGGGGGGGGGGGGGGGGGGGGGGGGGGGGGGGGGGGGGGGTTAATGGGTGGGGGGAAAGGGAAAAAGGAAAAGGGGGGGGAAGGGGGGGGGGGGGGGAAATGGGGGGGGGTGGGGGGGATGGGGGGGGGAAGGGAAAAAAGGGGGGGGGGGGGGGGGGGGGGGGGGGGGGGGGGGGGGGGGGGGGGGGGGGGGGGGGGGGGGGGGGGGGGGGGGGGGGGGGGGGGGGGGGGGGGGGGGGGGGGGGGGGGGGGGGGGAAAGGGGGAAAGGGCCCGGGGTTCCTGGGAAGGAAAAAAGAAGGGGGAGAAAGGGGGGAGAGGAGAAGGGGGGGGGGGGGGGGCCGGCAGAAAAAAACCCCCGCTTTTGGGTTTTTCCCCGAAGAAGGAAGGGAAAGGGGTGAAGAAGGGGGGGGGGGGGGGGGGGGGGGGGGGGGGGGGGGGGGGGGGGGGGGGGGGGGGGGGGGGGGGGGGGGGGGGGGGGGGGGGGGGGGGGGGGGGGGGGGGGGGGGGGGGGGGGGGGGGGGGGGGGGGGGGGGGGGGGGGGGGGGGGGGGGGGGGGGGGGGGGGGGGGGGGGGGGGGGGGGGGGGGGGGGGGGGGGGGGGGGGGGGGGGGGGGGGGGGGGGGGGGGGGGGGGGGGGGGGGGGGGGGGGGGGGGGGGGGGGGTGTTGGGAGAGGGAGTGGGCATAGATTTGAAATCTATTTTTTTTGGTTTTGGGGTTTTTTAGGGGGGGCCGATGGGATGGGTTTTTCAAGCTTTTCGTCCAAGACCTATTAACGGCTTAAAAACAATCAATCTTCTTCAAAATAAACTATAATTAAAGACTTCCGTCGAACAGCTGAACACCCCACTTTTCATTTTAAGCCAATAAAGTTTGTCCGGCTGATTCTTAAAGATAAAAACCGCCCTTTAAAAAACGAAACAATTATTGCCAGATAAAAAAAATCACGGGGCTGAACTTTATATTCCACCCAAAAACAAAATTTTTTAAATCTATCACTAAAACCCAACGCACCAAAAACATCAAGTACCTGCGGGGGTGGGTGACCCTAGACGGTAAAATTCCAAAATATCACCCCAATTAAGAACTTAACATATTCTTCAACCTAGTATCAACAAAAATCATTTTCCAATAGTTTCAAAAAGCAAAAGCATTTCCCCGTCCCCAAAGCAGGTAAGCTCAACCCTGCAAAATACAGACCAACCAAACATTTCCACTCTTCCCAAACCTTGGAAAAAACCCCAAACAAAAACACACTACAAACCCCCCTTAAAACTACCATTTTTCTTCATCCAAGACAGCCGGTTCCGACACAACCTTCGCACCCAGCCCTAATCAACCTGGGTTTTGACGGGTAAACAGCATTAAACAAAAACAATTTGGGGTCCTATTTATTTATTCAAAAAGTATTTGAGTGAAAAACCCCAACCTTCTTTTTAGAAAATTAAAAATTGATGGTTATCCACAAGAACTCTTTTAACGCTTTTTTTTTTCCCCCTATATTTAAAAAGGCAACAAGTGTGAAAAATTAAAAACAACTTTCTCTTCATTTCAAACACTTTCCTATGGGGTCCCACAAGGGTCTATCTTGGGGCCCTATTATTCACAATTACATCAAAGACACCTCTAAAATATTACACCACCTTGAAAAGTTTTGCTGAATACACAACCCCCACAAAACATTCTGATGTTTCCGTTCTTGACAAACTTTACAAGAAAGTGCAATGATCCGTGAAATGGACTGAACTAAAATCACATTCGCTTCAACCCCCAAAAAACTAAATCCATCTTTTCACAACCAGGACAAAAAAAAAACAAAATCTCACTATTTTAAAATTTTCCCCTGGGGCCTTTAAAAAAATGAAACCCCTTTAACAGGTTTTCATACCCCAAAAAGGGTAGGAAAAACAATTGATTGCAAATTAGCTGGGAACTCACAAACCCCCACGGCAAAAAAAAGTCTCTCAAAAATCTATCAAATCTCCAAAATTAAAAGCTTCCCCGACCTGCTTCCCCGCAAGCTCTTTTTTTAACTCATATTCAATCATACTAGACTATGGGGCTACTCTATGGGACCTTTCTAGCCTATTTCCCTCAAACCTTGCAAGCCACACAAGCGGCATCAATTTTAGTCCTCCTAAAAAAAAAGTATCCCAAAATCAATAAAAAAAAAAGGGTTTAAATTCCCCCCTTAAGTCGAATTAGAATACAACAAAGGGGGTCAAATGCCAGAAATTTTGTTTGGGAAGGCACCCCAACATTATTTGCAGATTCTCAATTAATTTCCCCAAGGGGTCTACCCCCAAAAACATGTCCCTGTTCCTAAAATTTACTTATTCAAATCCCTTTTAACATATTTCAGGTTCCTGTCAAGGGAAATCCCCCTCCCTGAGTCACCAAACAACGCCAATGCACACAACCTTCAAAAAAACCATTATTTCATTATTTTTTATGTGCAAATACTCGCATACCCCCCTCCCCATAAATCCACCACCAACCACTACCTCCTCTTTACCTTAGTAGAAACCCGATTATTAGGAATGATTTGTACTTGAAATGCACATGCACTCTGTTTCAAAATATGTCTTTAAGTAAGGTTTTGCGCGCGCGTGTGGTGTTGTGTGTGTGTGTGTGGTGTGTTTTTGTGTTGTGTGTGTGTGGTTTTGTGTGTGTGTGCGTGGTGTTTTTCCCACTACCCTGCCCTCTCGTCACATGTTTGTAATGCTTTTATTATTATGTACTCCTGCTCGTCTCTGCTTTTCTTTTCTCTCGCTCTGTCTCTCCCCCGGTTCTGCTGGAAAGACTTGATTTATTATCTCTATACACCCCCCCCTCCCCCCTTTTCCCGTGGTGCTGGGGTATCATTATGCATTTTTTTTTTTCCATTTGTGGTTGTGTGTGTGTGTGTGTGTGTGTGTGGTTTGTGTGGGGTGTGTGTGTGTGTGGTGTGCGTAATGTGGTGTGTGTGTGTGTGTGTGTGTGTGTGTGTGTGTTGTTGTGTTGTGTGTGTGTTTCCTTCCTGGGGCTCCCAAAAACGATTGTCTTGCAAAATCCTTTGGGATCTTTTATTGTCAAAATATTCAAACAGCCTTTTTTCCCCCCACCCCAATTTCGCCTCTTTTTTTTTTTTTTCCCCCCCCCCCCCCCCTCCCCCCCCCTCCCCCCCCCCCCCCCCCCCCCCCCCCTCCCCCCTCTTTTTTTCCTCCCCCCTCTCGCCCTTTCCCGCACCCTTTCGCTCCTGCTCTCTCTCGTAACCCCCCCCCCCCCCCCCCCCCCCCCCCCGCCCCCCCCCTTACTTTTTTTTTTTTTTTAAATTTAATTTTTTTTTTTCCATATCTTTTTTTTTACCAAAATTTTGCATGCTTTTCATTGCCTCATTTTTATTTTACATTGTTGACCCACTCAGGGGGAGGACTGGATGTAAAAAAAACACATCAGGGGGTTATCTATTTTCCCCGTTAAAAAGAATTTTTTTGTCCCTTTCTTCTCCCCCCCTTTCCCCCCCTCCCCTTTTCTCTTTTTCTCCTCTCTCTCCTTTTTCTCTCTCCCCCCTTTTCGTTCCCCCCTCCCCCTCTCTCTCTTTTTTTATTTTTTGTTTTTTTTTTTTTTTTTTCCCCCCCGCTTCCCCTCCCTTCACCCCTTTTTTTTTTGTTTTTGTTTTTTTGTGTGGTGTTGTGGTTTGGCCCTTTCCCCCCCTTCTTTTTGTTTTGTTTGGGGGGGGGGTTTTTTTTGGGGGGGGGGAAACCGACTTGAAGGGTTTGGGGGGTTGTTTTTGGGGAAAATTAATTTTTAAAAAAAAATTTGGGACCGAACCACAGTGGAATATTCCTTTTTTTCTTCTTTTTTTTTTTTTTCCCCCTTCCCCTTTCTTTTTTTCTTTCTCCCCTTTTTTCTGCCAGTTTTGGGTTTTCAACCACCATCCCCTGCCTTCAACTTCCGTCCTCCTTGTACCTCCTCATCACCCCATCCCCACCCCCAAACTTTTTCCCCCCTCTTTTTTTTCCCCTCCAGCTCCGAGTCTACTACATGTCCTGTGCGCATCGGAGTAGTGTGGTGGCTTATTGGCTGCGTTTTGTATAATCATGGTCATCGAAATTCACCAGAGACCGGGAGAGACCAATCACAGCTGCCAAAACAAGACAAAACGGCCTGGTATTGCTAGTTCCTGGTGACATTTAGACCATGCTAAAGTGGATTGCGAATGGCATAAAGGAGAGAGAGAAGAGAAGAGAGAGAGAGAGAGGAAGAGAGAGAGAGAGAGAGAGAGAGAGAGAGAGAGAGAGAGTTCATTTTTCAGACAGCATTGAAAAAAAAACCTCTCTCCATTGGAACTAGTCGGCCACTGACCTCACTTCGCTGCGCATTAAACCACCATGCGTAGATGTTAGAAATAACCCCGACAAACAAATGAAGGAAGGAACATGTCGATGATTTCAGAAGGTGATCATCAAAACAAGAAATTATGGTCTTATAAAAGGGAGTAAGAGACTGGACAACATTGGGATTCCAGACCTGAGAAACAACCCGAATAACCTAATACAGGACCCTGAAGGGAAAACAAATTTACTAAACAAGCAGTTTTGTTCGGTTTTCTCAAATCCCAAGCCTTTAATTAACGTTAGACTAAAGGATGATGATAAACTCCCTGAAATGCAAAACATCAAAGTAAACAAAGCAACATCAATGAAAACAAAGCTACTGGTTCCTGATGGCGTTCCTGGCAAGCTCTTAAAATTATGTGCCAATGATTGACTGAGGTATACCAACTACTTTACCAAGCTTCACTAGACCAGGGAGTAATGCCTGACGAGTGGCGAGATGCGAGCAATTGTTCCCTTTATTCAAAAAGGGTGACAAAACAAAAGCAGAGAATATAGACCTGTATCTCTTACATCCATATCAGCAAAACTACTTAAAACACATAATATTATAGTAGCATAATGGACCATCTTGACAAATATAACTTCTTAGATAACGCCCAGCATGGTTTTAGACAGCGAAGGAGTTGTAAGACTCAACTTATAACAACTCTCAATGATTTTAATAACTGTTTTAACTACAGACAGCAAGTAGATGCAATTTTATTAGATTTTTCTAAAGCCTTTGATAAGGTTGACCATGAGGGCCTGCTACTTAAATAAGAACACATCGGCATTGGCGGGTTCTTGGCTAAAATGGGCTAGATCATTCCTCGTTGGGAGAACGCAGAAAAGCCGTTGTGGAAGGGTCGTCATCCCATTGTAAACCATCTTGTCAGGTGTACCACAGGGAACTGTTCTGGGGCCCTTGTTCTTCTTAATTTATGTAAATGACATAAGTAGAAATCTCTCTCCTGGAACTACTTTAAGGCTTTTTGCAGATGACAGCTTAGTAAAAATAGAACAATCAGAAGCAAGAATGATACACGCATTCTACAAGAAGATCTAAACGCTTTACAAGAGTGGGAAAGAACTTGGAAAATGGAATTTCATCCCAGAAGTTTCCAAGTGTTGCGTATATGTAATAAACGCTCACCAACTAGATCAGAATATTCTATTCATAATACTATTCTTAAAGAAACCAATGCTGCAAAATATTGGGCGTGTTATAGATAGTCGTCTTAAATGGAAAGAACATTACAATTTAGTATGTAAGAAAGCAAATAACAGCTTTCTTATACAGGAATATCAACGACTGCCCAAAAAGGTTAAAGATGACTGCTACAAAACACTGGTTAGACCAGTACTGGAATATGGTTTGCTCAGTCAGTTGCTTACCATCTAAAGGACATTGGTAACCTTGAAAAGATTCAGAAGAGAGCAGCCCGGTTCGTAACAGGGAACCATATCAGAGAGAAGGGAATACTAGGGAGAACATGAAAAAAATTAGAATGGAAACCCTTAGAAGAGAGAAGAGCTTTTATCAAACTTAGTACCTTCTTCAAGGCAGACCTAAACTGATTGATATTCCAATGGAACAACTAGTATTGAATAAAAGTAGCACCAGGAGTGGGCGGTCAATGTTTACCCTACCTGCATCAAATATTGACAGCCACCTACATTCATTTTATCCTAGTTCTGTACGCTGTGGAATTCACTGCCGGGTGCCATCAAGACTACCACAAATGCAGTCTCATTTAAAAAGCATAATTGATACGACAGTTTTCAGATCTGCATGTTGACGATTTTCTTTTTTAACTTCCCCTGATATTTTGTGGTTACCTGGGCTGAATCTGGCCATTGCTTTTAACTTTTTGAATACCGTGTGCGACCCCTTGTTGCCAAATTTTGCTCCAGGGGCCAACAGACTGAGTCGCACTTTATTTCATGTCATTTTATTTTACTTTTTAACATGCGCGCTGGTGACCTACTCGTTTTTTGAGTGAACCAGTATTTTAGGAAGAAGAAGAAGAAGAAGTCAGGACTGATACTGATGTACAAGTGGTGCTGAGCCGTAAAAATCAGATAACAGTTGTTTATATAGATATGGTGATACAGAATGGAAAAACGATGTATATAAGTAATGGGCAACACACACACCAGGTACCCCATAAACACTGAGGCGCATTACCAATCTGATGATCAGGGTCTGAATGCCTACCTTATGTGTGCACAGCTTTATGACATGCGCGCTCTAGACAAACGTTTATACTCCAGTTGAAGAACGGTGAATTTTAAGGGCCAAAGTTGTGAACAGCTGTTACCCAGATGGAGCATCCAGGAAGGAAGCCGACTGGTTGGTGATTTAGATTCAAACAGGGGGAGATTATTCCAGATGATTTCAGTTCATATCATGCTCTCTGAACGGAAAATTCTAAAAACATAATTAATAATGATGAATGTCCAGCAAACACGGTATTAAATGCAAATCTAACAATACTGGAACATGAGACAGAAAAAATGCCTCAAAGGTTCAACTCGCAAGCACAAATGGGATATGACTAATCCAACAAGAAAATGTTCTAATCCCCATGGCCTATCCCAAACCGTAACCTCATACACAGGCTGCCGGTTAATGGATGGTTAGACAGAAAGCCTAATTATTTAAAACCGGCATCTGCTTTTGCATGATGAGGTCAGATTCTTGATATTCCTCATTTTGCATTTGACTATAGGCCTACTAGTACAAGAACTCACTTCAGCCTCTTCATGATAAGATCAAGTCTCTTAACCTTTCCGTTGACAATGTCTAGTTTCTTGTTATGAGACTGGATGGAGTCTGGCATTGTTGCCTGTTTATCTTATTCAATCTCATCCACCCGGAAGATGTTTTAAACACACCGCTCCCTTCCCAGCATTTTTTTTTCTTTCCAATCCGTAAACATTTAACATTTGTTCTATGTAAATACCACATCAGTATGGTTCGGCGTCTAATTTGCACGTAGAGCAAGGCTTTTCATTCCTCCTCCTACCCTCTTTTCCCCCCCTTCGCCCCCCCCCCCCCCACCCCTCCCTACCCCCCATTCTACATACACTCACAAGCTGTTGGACTCTTACGAGTGACATGTCAGCCTGTTCCATTCTCTGATGATTGTTGCACACCCGTGCATCACATGTTATGTGGACATTTCGAATTGTTTCTGCGTAGGCGTACAATGTTTATGGACTCATAGTGTTGTGTGTGTGTGTGTGTGTGTGTTTTGTGTGTGTGTTGTGTGTTGTGTGTGTGTGTGTGTGTGCGTGCGTGTTGGGCGCACGCGCACGTGTGTGTGCGTATATGTGTGAGCGTGTGAATACGAATAATTTGATATTTGATAATTTGATAATTTGATATGGACAAGGCATTGGATGGCCTCGCTCCATCTTACCTCTCTAAACTCTGTCGACCTATACTCCTTCCAGACAGCTTCGCTCTTCCTCTGACACTCGCATTATGCAGATCCCTCGTTTTCGGGCCAGAACACTTGGTGAACGTTCTTTTTTTTTTCAGGCTCCTTCCTGCTGGAACAATCTCCCTTCTGCACCTCGAAACTCAAACAGTCTTTCTTCTTTCAAGTCCTCCCTCAAAACAACTCTCTTCAAAACATAATTTTTCTGCTCCTTCGCTGGTGTGTGGTGTGTGTTTTGTGTGTGTGTGTGTGTGTGTGTGTGTGTGTGTGTGTGTGTGTGTGTGTGTGTGTGTGTGTGTGTGTGTTAGGGCTTATTGCTGTAAGCGCTTAGGGCTTTTGTTTAAGATTAAGCGCACTAAATGTTCCTTATTATTATTATTATTATTATTAGGATGGGTAAGGAAGAGGTGAGGAAAGGAGGGAGGGGTAAACAGGGGGACGGAGCGGAGAAAGGGGAGAATGGGAAGGGGAGGGAGGCGCGTGCAATAAACGTATGTCGGAAACAAAGCAGGACAACTGGCCTTTTCAAAAGTTCATCGAGACATGGAATCCATATCGCGTATTAATCTACAAAATGATACTGGGACTATCCGTCTCATGCGGTCACAGGCATAACCCACATGTGATCCAAACAACCACATCCCAACAGTCAAGACGGCCATGCAGAAGATTTCCGTTGCCAACATCTCTGCTCAAGTTGGAGGTGATTTGTTTGACTTGGTTGCATGCACGGAGGAGACTGGCCCATTCCCCCCCCCCCCCCCCCCCCCCCCCCCCCCCCCCCCCCCCCCCCTTTGCTGCAGACTTGCCAATATTTGTGAGTATACGTTGGTTTGTTGACAAGATTTTGATTTCCTTATATCGTCAGTTTCTGCAGTATGCTTCTTCTTCTTTTCGTAGAGTGTCCACAATCATCAAGTTGATTATTCTGACATTTTCGTGTGTATGACCGGTTTTTTTTAATCCCGCCATTAAGGCAGCCATACTCCAGCTCCGGGGAAGGTGCATGCTATGTGTAACGTGTCATCCCTGCCAACGGCCAAACTGGCCTTCTCTTCCTAAAGTTGGTGATGGGTTTTTTACGTGTGTGCAAGATGTGCGTGCGTTCACACACGGAACCTCGGTTAATAGTCCATTCGAAGGGCTGTATGGGGAATGGAGTCAGAACCAATGTTAACTCCGAGGGAAAAATCCGTCTGTACCGAAACGGCCCGGCGAAATACGAACCCGCAACCCGAAGATTACCGAGTCCGATGCTCTACCAACTGAACCATTCCAGCCCGTAGGCGCTGTCAGTAATACAAGTGTTTGAGTTTCTTATAATTATTCACTCTGTTTGTGCTCTGTATCAGTGAGCATCGATTTTGAAACAAATTCCGCTGTGTCACTTCTTCTTCTTCTTCTTCTTCCAGTAATGTTCAGCGGTCATCAGGTTGACCATTATTAACATACAACTGGTTGCATGCATAGTGTATTTCGTGTAGCCGGTAAATCACCCGTCTTAGGACATGAGCATCGGGATCTTTAGAGTCCGTGTATGGTCACATGCAGTTTCGCATCCTTGGGCATAAACCACACCAACACTGGGGAAACAAACTTAATTGTCTGTGCCACGCAGCTTTCTTCACTGATCTGTCACCAACAGCTCACTGGCGTCACACAGTGTCATGTCAATTGACTGTTGAGTGGTTTAGGCCCCACGCAGATGCCAGCGCAACAACGGAAGGCAGATGATGCTCATGTTGACTGTCTGCCACATGTCCATCAGTGTAAACAATGTTCTCACTCTTAGTATCAGCATCAGAGAACGAACTGGGCGGAGCTGGTAAAAGTAAGCCAGACGGATGAGAATAACTCTGACTCGCCTGTTTTTTTTTTATTTATTCAATACGCCTCTGCCCTTCCCTTAATTCTGCTCACCTGGGAGGGACACTTTCGGCGACACACAGCACAGAGACGCCGAGGAAGCGTGACAGGGCGGCATGCGTTGTCAGCCTGAGGACGACGACAGAGTGATTTCCCTTGCCTTCAATTTTGTAGGAAGATAGCGTCATGTCTTCTTCTTCTTCTTCCTAAAATACTGGTTCACTCAAAAACGAGTAGGTCACCAGCGCGCATGTTAAAAAGTAGAATAAAATAACATAAAAACAGTGCGACTCAGACTGTTGGCCCCTGGAGCAAACTTGGCAACAAGGGGTCGCACTCGATATTCAATAAAATATCTGGGGAAGTAAAAATAGAAAAAACGTCAATATGCAGATCTCAAAACTGTCAAATCAACCTGTTTTTTGAATGAGATTGCACCTGTGGCAATCTTGATGGCACCCAGCAGTGAGTTCCACAGCCGTACAGAACTGGGATAAAAAGAATGTAAGTGGCTGTCAATATTTGATGCAGGTATGGTATAACATTGACCGCCACTCCTGGTGCTACTTTTATTCAATACTAGTTGTTCCATTGGAATATCAATTACTTTAGCTCTGCCTTTGAAAAAGGTGTTAAGTTTAATAAAAGCTCTTCTCTCTTCTAAGGGTTTCCATTCTAATTTCCTCATGTTCTTCCTAGTATTCCCTTTTTCTCTGATGTGGTTCCCTGTTACGAACCGTGCTGCTCTCTTCTGAATCTTTTCAAGGTTATCAATGTCCTTTAGATGGTAAGGATCCCAAACTGAGCAACCATATTCCAGTACTGGTCTAACCAGTGTTTTGTAGCAGTCGTCTTTAACCTTTTGGGGGCAGTCATTGATATTCCTGTATAAGAAAGCTAAGATGTTATTTGCTTTCTTACATACTAAATTGTAATGTTCTTTCCATTTGAGACGACTATCTATAATCACGCCTAAATATTTTGCAGCATTAGTTTCTTTAAGAATAGTATTATGGATAGATATAATCTGATCTAATTGGTGAGCGTTTGTTACATATACGCAACACTTGGCACTTTTGGGGATGAAATTCCATTTTCCAAGTTCTTTCCCACTCTTGTAAAGCGTTTAGATCTTCTTGTAGAATGCGTATATCATTCTTGCTTCTGATTGTTCTATATACTAAACTGTCATCTGCAAAAAGCCTTATAGTAGTTCCAGGAGAGAGATTTCTACTTATGTCATTTATATAAATTAAGAAAAACAAGGGCCCCAGAACAGTTCCCTGTGGTACACCTGACAAGACTGGTTTACAATGGGATGACGACCCTTCACAACAACTTTCTGCGTTCTCCCAACGAGGAATGATCTGGCCCATTTTAGCCAAGAACCGCCAATGCCGATGTGTTCTAATTTAAGCAGCAGGCCCTCATGGTCAACCTTATCAAAGGCTTTAGAAAAATCTAATAAAATTGCATCTATTTGCTGTCTGTTGTTAAGACAGTTATTAAAATCATTGAGAGTTGTTATAAGTTGAGTCTCACAACTCCTTTGCTGTCTAAAACCATGCTGGGCGTTATTTAAGAAGTCATATTTGTCAAGATAGTCCATTATGCTACTATATATTATGTGTTCAAGTAGTTTAGCTGATATGGATGTAAGAGATACAGGTCTATAGTTCTCTGCTTTTGTTTTGTCACCCTTTTTGAATAAGGGAACAATGCTCGCATCTCGCCACTCATCAGGTATTGTCTTGCGGTGCCGCATTCAGCAAGATATCTAGAGTTGACAGGAGACCTTCAACAGGCATACTTACAGGCATGTTTAAAACAACGATAATATTTTTAATCACAGCAGAAAAGCGCGTCTTGTCGGAAGCCAGACAAGAGAAGCCACCGTGTGTGTGTGTGTGTGTGTGTGTGTGTGTGTGTGTGTGTGTGTGTGTGTGTGTGTGTGTGTGTGTTGTGTGTGTGTGTGTGTGTGTGTGTGTGTGTGTGTGTGTGTGTGTGTGTGTGTGTGTGTGTGTGTGTTGTGTGTGTGTGTGTGTGTGTGTGTGTGTGTGCGTGCGTGCGTGCGTGCGTGTTGTGTATGAATGTATGCGTGTGTGTTCGTGCCCACGCGTGCGTGCGGTGGTTGTGTGTGTGTGTGTGTGTGTGTGTGTGTGTGTGTGTGTGTGTGTGTGTGTGTGTGTGTGTGTGTGTGTGTGTGGCGCGCGCGCGCACACACACACGCGCGCTCGCACGCATGCACTTTTCATGTGAATATTTCTTTGAAATATCGGTTTAGAAGGACAGTATAAGAGGGAATGCATAATTGTTAGAGGCAGGAAATGCAGACTGTAGATAAAAATGAAAGCAGTGAGGTAAGGGAATCCATACTGGGTAGTAGGTTAAATTAATAACAGAGAGAGAGAGAGAGAGAGAGGAGAGAGAGAGGAGAGAGAGAGAGAGAGAGAGAGAATGTGATAAGTAAACATTTTAAAAAAGCAATACACCAAACAGGCAAGTAGCTTTTCAACGACTAGGTGGTTGATGTGTATACGGGATAATGGAAACAGGATTCGACTGTGTTTGGGAGACACAAAAGTTTTCGTCTGTTTACAGTCTTTGTAGAAATGTTCGTAAAAAAATATGACCATATCTTGTTTTAAATCAAAGTCTGTAGCACATTAATCATTGTTTTCTTCTTTTCACCACAATTTACCTGGAGATTTGCTAGCCTATGTTGGGCCAGTCGAGGCCTTTCTGTTTAACACTGAATCTCCCGTGTCGTTTCAGCTAAACATGGGGCATGCGCCCCTCGCAACATCTTCATGTCCGGAGACGACCTATTTGTCCTGCAAGACAACTGACCATTTCTGCGGATGATTAACCCCTTGCCTTGTGTTATTTCTTCACTGCATCCAAGCTGCACGGTTTCTGTGGTAGGTGGGCCGAGGCAGAACAGAGTAAACAAGACTTACCTTCGAAACATACACGTTCTATATACCATTAGACGTCAAACGACCGGGCACTTGAGACAGCTACTGAAAGCATTAGTATATTGGAAAACACAAGTCCCGTAGCCAAATCGGCAATGGACAATAAAGCGTCAGTATTTCACCGTGCTCGGGGCACGGAGTGATGGAGGGTCACGTTCCACCGTTTTTAATTTCTTCCCGAACAGAATCAAGAACGTGTTTACTTCCAGGTGGACAGAGAGGGTTTACACAATTAATAGCCAGACCCACGTGGGGTTCGAACAAACGACCTATCCATCGAACAAACGACCGCAAGCACCTGACGATCACGCGCCTGTAACTGACCCGTGAACTATTGAACAGCCGGACAATTAGGTGGAAATTGGCAGTCTACCGTTTTTTCTTTTCTTTTCTGCGCGCACGTATGCAATTGCAGTTAAATGTATGATCACTCTAAATGTCACGCAGACACGAAGGGTGGGGGGGGGGGGGGGGGGGGGGGGGGGGGGGGGAGGGAAGATGCATGCACGCACAGAGAGAGACGCGCGCGCGCACGCACAATCTATATATATATACACACTTTAATAATCATCATTATATTATATTATTATATTGGTCAGAGACCAAGGTCTATGCGCTTTACAATACAGACTACCTCACTCACTCAACGGGCTGCCTACCCAGGTCACTCATTTTATCTCATTTATTCCTCCAGTTTCTCACATAGGATGCATACGATGTTTCATAGTGTCCACCATTTCCACCGGTACACGATAACAGTAATTGACAATTTTTGTGGCTTGGTAGGAAACACTAGGCGGCTATCTTCAATCTACATCAATTTTGCCAGGGCAGCGGGGAACCCCCCTGCTCTTTTCGATTTTCAACTGCCGTGGGTTCTTTAACGTGTGCAGGGGGCCAGGAAGGCACACGGGTCCGACTCGCTTATAGTCCCCATCCCATGGATTTGTCATTGAAACTGGGAAAGAAAGGGCGGAAAGGCAGGGCTCGAACCCACGCACTTCTCACACGTTGGATTGGCAGGCGAGCGTCTTAACCACTCTGCCACCTTTCTTCCTATTTATTTATTTATTTATATATATATATATATTATATATAAAGAGAGAGAGAGAGAGAGAGAGAGAGAGAGGGGTGGGTGCGAGGCACTGTAGGAAGACTGCATTCTCCGTTGGGGAGAGGACATTCCTCTCTCTCTCTCTCTCTCTCTCTCTCTCTCTCTCTCTCTCCCCTTCATTTTTTTGCCATGTCTATTTGTTACTTTTTCATTTCTTCCCTCTTTTCCATTTCATTGTACTTGACAACAGGACGCTAGGTTCTCGAAGGCTGACATGTCACGGAATGCACAGGGGTACATCACTGCGTCAGGGGGAGGGAACCCTGGTCAGTAGCTAAAAAGTTCCTGAGGGGAGGTATACTACATTATACTCTCTTTTCTCTCTCTCTCTCTCTCTCTCTCTCTCTCTCTCTCTCTCTCCCACTGTACAAGAGGGCATTTATCCCATTGCTCATTCATGTTTTTATTCATTATGACTGAACAAGGTGACAGCCCTGATATGGCCCTTTGCGGTCGGCTGGGCTATAAGCTATATTACCTTACCTCATTATACGATTGTGACAAATCTTATTGTACAGAACAGCTTATCATCCAGTAGAAGGATTTCAATATTCTTTATGTCATAGTGCTGAAAATATACTGAAAACACTGGTGCATCATGAGAGAACGGCAGTTATTTAGTAATGCTTTTTCCCATGAAATTTTATGTTCTTATGTATTGCGAATCGTTACTGGAAGACTTCTTTTAAAAGTTGACGCCAACAGTGCCATATACAAATTTCTATTTCATATCTGGAAGGTTCGTCTCATCATGGATAGAGCCTGGTACAGTTTAATATTCACAAACTCTGTAAATCCAGGAAAAAATCGCGCGCGCACGCACACACACACACACACAACACACACAACACACACACACACACACACACACACACACACACACACACACACACACACACACCACACACACACACACACACTCTCTCTCTCTCTCTCTTCTCTCTCACACACACACACACACACACATCACACACACACACTCACACACACTCACACACACACGCACACACACACACCTCGAGAGCTTGGTCACACAGACTCACTTCGTTTACACACGTGAGCCAAAAACATGTGGTTGAAAAACAATTACTTCACAGTATTTCTAATCATATTCTGTCAACGGTTGCTTTTGTATCAGTGGTTGCTTATTTGTAAAGAAATGGAGCAAAATAAAACCAAGAAAGCAGATTTGTGTCGTGACGACACAGCCGCACAATGCCAGGCCTGCAGCTGTGATTATGGTGTCTGGAA
>CM031617.1:16321134-16339160 GCA_018398815.1 Conus ventricosus
AACCGAGAAGACAAAAAGATCAGGCAACCAACTTTTTAAAGCATATTCCAAAACCCCACATTACCTTTACCGTGTGATGCTGTGTAGATGTAAAATTTATGCAGTTTGTCATATCATTGCAGCCCATGAGGGATGGAGAATCAGTTGTTGCAGGGTTCCACTGACTTTAGTTTTTTTTGCGTCAAAAACGCACGCCTCCGCAAAAATTGCGTCAGCGCTGAAAAAAATGCGTAAAATTTAAACTGATACTCACTTCCCGTCAAACAGCTCTGAATTTTTTTCTGTTGCCAAGAGTCCGGGAAATGATTGTGGGTGTGGTGGGAGCCCCGGAAGTCATAACTATTCCGTTTTGGAAGATGGCACCATCGCAGACGCGGGAAAAGTTCCCATTTTATTTCGAGGGGAGAAAGGATGGGCTTTTTGGAACATTCTTGATCTAGCAAAAAGTCAGCCAGTGCCACAGAGTAAAATGTGCTGACACACGATCCCTCCCCGCCCTTTACGCTTCGGACGTACCGGTCGAACCCAAATCCCAAACGGAGCGTGTAAATAGTAAACGTACGTCTCAAACGGACTTCGGCATCCAGTTCGACCCGACCGTTCGAGATACACCGTGATCTATCGAAACGGACAGTAGTATCCTCCAACCAATCAACGCTCAGCATTGAGCGAACACCCATGACAACGGAAAAATGGCGTCGGTCCAGCAAGGCGATCAGACTGCCCGGGTTCGGAGCCCAAAAACATTTGATTAAATCGTACCAAGGCCACGATGTGCTTTGGAATTTTCAACTCAAAAAATTTAAGAATCTAAATATTCGAGAAAAAGCTTCGTATTCAATTGTACAGTCCTTTGAAGCGGCATGTGGGATCAAACTCAAAAGGTTTTAAAACTCGCATATAGGTCGGACCGCACAGGTTCAAACGTTTCGTGAAAAGCATTTCCGTCCGTTCGACACTGACTGGTCGGAGCGCAAAAGGTTCAAACGTTTCGTCTACCCTACGGGCGGGGAGGCTCGTTTGTCAGCGGGTCAAGCAGTCTGCTGTAGGTCTGTGCCCTGTTTTTTGCCCCCCTGACATAGGCTTGCGTTGAGAACAGGGTCCGGGAAATTGCGTCGCTAAACGCACGGCCGCGAAAAAAATGCGTAGGAAGGCAGAAAAACGCAATAATTACGCAAAATTTTTCAATAAATGGAACCCCTGATTGTGGTTGCAGATCATGCACGCATCAACATTTCCCCCTTCTTTCTTGTTGAAGACATGGTCACTCTTGTTTGTCTCATTTTCCGGTCTGGGAGCACTGGTATTTTTGATCATGCATGCCCCCAACATTTTGCCCCCTTTCTGTTCTTGTTGTAAACATGATCACTGTTGTTTGTATAATTTTCCGAAGGTCTGGCAGCACCGACATCCTTTTTTCTTCCTTTTCTTCTTTTTCGTAGTCCACCTTCTTTATTTCCTTTTCCACTGCTAGCTATCCAATCAGTGCTTTCTCCTTCAGCTCAATACGGCCTCTTCTACTGCCCGTTATGGACCAACACACACGTGCACAGTGTTCAAGTTACAACTTCCCATTTGCCATATACGTTTGTCCACTTGTGAAAAAGATGTTCCTATTTGTTTTGGTTGAGTTTTCTTTCTTTCTTTTTTTTCTGTAACATGCAATCTGTAACAATAATCCCCAAGATGGCTGCTTTTTTACAGGTTTTTTGCAGAACATACCTTTGTTTCAGGTTAGAAGGGATCACTGAGGGGTTCTGTCACAAGAAGCCATATTATGTAATCATCTTCTTTCAACCACCGACCTTAAGCTGAACACTTTCAGGCAGCTTTGTAATTTCATTGTCAACTTGTCACATTGGTTTGTAACTATTCAATGAATGGAAATCACTTGTTATAAGAACATCTGTTTCCATTAACAGTGTTTCTTTTCCTCATCTTACTTATTGACGAACAACTGCCGTGCAATAGTGATCGATCTTTAATGTAAAATCATAACAAGGAAGCTCGAACTGATGGTAATTTTTTCATGACTCAGTTTTTGTATGTGAAAATAAGCACCCACAAAGCACCCCATGTGCTTAACAAGAACCACATTTCAACACACAAAGGCCTCTGGTCCAACTCAAGACTTGCAATGCTTTGTGCTCTTCCATCTTAAATCCTAATTGTCTACCTGCAAGGACTGTGCAAACACCAGTAATTCATAGCTGACCTTGGTCATTCCCCCTCGACTAGTGTCTGAAGGTCGTCGGTGGACGACTCCGGCGTCGGTGGCGTCCATGTCTGGAGGCCAGACTGGTGGCAGTGTCCGTTACCAGAGAAAATCTTGTGCCAAGATGGATCAGGTGAGAGAGGGACAAAAAGACTGCTTAAGAAAGAATTAATGGAATAACATGATCATGACACACACACACACACAGTAGTAAGCAATGGCAATCATGAACACATATTTCTACCTACACGAACACATCCCTATGCAAACACAACATACACCCTAAATTAATCTCTCTTCACACCAGCACACACACACACACTCGCAATCAAGAACACAACACTTATTCCATTCTCTCTCTCTTACATACACACTCAGTAACCCCCTCCCCCTTAAACACCATAAAGATTCTCTTAACACTCACTTTCTCCATCACTCTTTCATGCATCAACACACTTTCCCTCGCACACACTCTCTACCACTTACCTGCATACTCTGTCCTCTCTCTATGTACACATACACCTCCCTCCCCTCTCTCACATGCATACACCCTATACCAATCTCTTTTACACACACACGCATGCATGCACGCACGCACACATGCTGGCACACACACATGCACAGACCACAAACACACCTTCTCGCTTTCACATGTACACAATAACATGCTCATGTGATCTCTCTCCCTCTCTACACACACACGCGCACGCACATTCACAAACACACACACATTCTGTCTGTCCGTCTCTCTCAATGACACATCAAAACCCATGCCCACACACCTGCTGGCTGTATCGTCCTCAGAGTCCATGAAGCTGGCGGTGTCCACATCGCTGCTCATCAGAGTGGATGCGTCGCCATGACCACGCTCAGAGTGCTGGCTCCCCTGCCTCTTCCACTGGCTGTTGATCCGCGACGGCGCCATCACTACTGGTCAAGACCGCACAGAAATAACCAAACATCTGCATGCCCAAGACTGTGCAGGACAACTAAACCTTACTACAGACAAGTGGAAATGCTCTCTCTCCACTTGCCCGTTGGGCCACCGATCACATTTCCATCCTCCCCTTTGCAGTTTTCACACTTCCAATCCACATTTACCATTCCACCCCCTGGTTTTTCTGAGAAGAAAAAAAACATCAAAGTGGCAACACACTGAGACAAAATCACTTCACAAACGAAAAAAAAAAAAAGAAAGGAAAAAATCAGCAGCATGCATGTACTGTGCTTGGTTACTTCTTGTCAAAGATTATGTAGATATGAATTGGATTTGTTGTGGACGTGTGTGTGGTGACAAGAGAAAGCATGTATAGAGAACATCACGGAGATGTCAACAATCTGAATTAGTGCAGGAATGCAGGTTTGGGGGAGGAGCAATGACAACCTTATTCTAAAAGTTCTTTTCTTATACACTCATACACAATGAAAAACCTATTTTTTTCCAATCATTTTCTGTATAAATGGTGGAAGAATAAATCTGCTTCTATTCTCATGCCTCATTTCTCCCCCTCAAGCCTCCATCACCCGTGTGCGGCTACGCCTGTTAAATATGTCTTTTGACTTGTCATTTTTCTGCAGCAGTTGTCTTTTTAAAACTGCTAGTAGTTGTCATTATACTGTAGTAGTTACTTTTATTAACTGTCTCTTTACCTGAGGAGGGCAAGTAGAAATTTGGGTGACAAGTACACTGATGCATCTACATGGGGAGTTTGTATTATTACTCCCTGTTTGGCTAGTATACTTACCTTGTCAGACAATAGCATTCACGGCAGTTAGTCTGCTCTGCCAGGCCGAAGTTTTTGTGTGGTTTTAATGCAGTGATAAGACATTTCACGGGGTCCCCAAACCCACTTCCGCCGTCGGGAGAAGCCAGTGTCGTCTCCCATACGTCTTCATCGAGGCCTGCGCGCAAGGTAACCCCAGAACCTTGGCGCTAGTGGGAAGGTTAGGGCGGGCATTAGAGTCGGGACATGGTAATTTTACTAGCCAAACAGGGAGTAAAATACAAACTCCCCTTTTGGCGTCATATTACTGTACCATGTCAGACAATAGCAGAATTCATAGTAAAGGGGAGGGCGAGTGCCCTAGTGGTTCCTGGGGTTACCCGATATGGATGCATTAGCCGCCACAAAGGATATCCATTAGAACCATCAGCCCCTGGTCATGCGGAAATGTCCCTCAAATAAAATTTTATGAGGGATTCTCCGAACGCCAGAAGGCTGCCTCCAGGAGGTGGCGATGGGAACAGAGTGCTGGAATGCTGCCGAAGTGGGCCAGCGCTTTTAAACCTCATGGGCCCGGGGGAAAGAGACGGGGAGATCCTGGGAAATGCCTGGGAATAGGCATTTTCTGACCGCTTGGAGAGCACCTAGAGACAGTGCCAGCTGAGATGTCTTTCGTGTTACTGGGGTTGATGGAAATAAGAAGACGTCTTTGTGAAAGCGCCTGGGGCGCGAGCGTTCCCAGTAGTGTGTTAGACATCGGAGAGGGGCAAAGGGCTATGTCCGAAGAGGTGTCGCCCCCTAGTGTATCCGCCAGGGGCGGATGACGAGGTAAGGGGGAGGGACTGCACGGGTTCCTGGTTCTTGGGCTAGGAACTCCGGAAGGAACTTAAGAGAGAGCGGAGCCGTCTCTGTGGAAGGCAATGTTCTGGGGTCCCCGCTAAGGGCATGGATCTCGCCTCGCCGTCTCGCGGAAGCTGGGGCGAGGAGGAAGGTAGTCTTCATAGACAGCGGTCGAAAGGAATGGAGGACAAGGCTCAAAGGGGGGGTTTATTGAGGACATCAAGAACAGTGAAGAGGTCCCAAAGGGGAACACTTTAGGGGTTGGGCCCACGAAGAGAAGCCCCTCTGGAGTCTCTCTGAAAAGGAAATCATTCTCAAAGGAAGGTCCGCCCATTTTGGCGGTATGGTCGTGCAGATGGCCGACCTGTAGCCCCGGATGGAGCTAGCAGAGGGGTTTAAGGTGGGACAGGAAATTTCCTATTTGGTTGTTGGTGGGGCGATTGTGAGGGACAGAATTGGCTTTGCACCATGAGACCCATTTCTCCATTTGCAATCGTAAAGGGACTCTGTGCTAGCTTGCAAAGAGGACATGGCTAGGTCTCGGAGTTCCTGAGAGGCCCCGGCGATGGAGAGGGTATTGAGGACGGAACGGGACCTGTCCGTTCGAGGGGGGGGATTTGGATGTTCGCAGCCGGGCTGACACAGAAGCCAGGCGTGGAGGTGAAGAATCTGGGGATTGGGTGAGGGAGGCCGAACGGGGTTGCCTGAGCATGTCCCCCCTGGTGTTCAACTGGAGAGGGGGTTCGTGAGGAGGGACTTGAGGTCCGGGAACCAGGATAAAGTGGGCCACCATGGGGCTATGAGAATGAGCCTGGGTCTCTCGGTCTCGCCTTCCTGATCACCTTGTGGAGGATCGGGAAGGAGGGAAGGCGTAAGCTATGAGGCCGGACCAGGGAAGGGACGGGGCGTCGATGGCGTAAGCCTGGGGGCCCGGGCCCGGGGACACATACACTGGCAGACGATGGTTGAACCGGTGGCAAAGAGGTCGATCATTGGTCTGAACCAATGTTCCACACGGTTGAAAGGGTAAGCCGGCTGAGGGTCCATTCCGTGTGGAGGACAGATTTGGGATCGGCTGAGAGAGTCTCCCAGGTTTGTTGTGAGTCCCTGCTATGTGTCTCGCGCGAAGGGTGACCCCCTGCGTGTGCACCAGCGGAGGAGGGCCTCTGTACGGAGGGAGAGGCCGATGGAGTGTGCCCCCTTTGTTGATGTAACAAGCTACCGAAGTGTTGTCCGTGAAAAGGAGAACAAATCGGTGGGGGGGACTATGGACTGGAATTGGAGGAGGGCGAGCCTGACCGCCTCCAGTTCCAAGATGTTGATGTGGAAGGGACGAGCAGTCAGAGGATCCCAAACCCCGAGGCGTGACTGCTCTCCAAGATGGGCCCCCCAGCCCGATTGGTGGCGTCTGTGTAAAGTTCCAGGGCCTGGGATGGGAGGGAAGATGGGAACTCCGGGGGCCAGGGTTGGATGGGCTGAGCCACTCCTCCGTGGCCCAAACGAACCCAAGGCCCTGGGGGGGACGGGCTGGTTCCAGCTGTCGTTGGTCTGGGACCAACGACGGCGGAACTCCCTCTGAGCTGTCCTTTGGAACTCGGCCTAGGGGAATGGAGGAGACAGGGACTCCATCATCCCCAGGAGGGAGGAAAGTGTCCTTGCCGAAGTGAGGGGAGAGAGGCGAAGGTGGGAAATGAGATCCACTAGGCGAGTGGACCTCTCCGGGGTCGGGGAGACTACCATGGAGGTGGTGTGAAGCTCATGCCCAGGAAGGTAAATTTGGGCTGACTGGGCGAGAGCTGCATTTTGAGGGGTTGGGTGATAAACCCCCAGAGAGGAGCAAAGATGAAGTAGCTTGGAGGTGTGGGATTGGGCTAGGGCCTGAGAGGGAGCCAAGACGAGCCAGTCGTCGAGGTGGGACAAGGAGGCGAATGTCCTCCTGTTGGCAGGGCAGCCATCTCCTTGACTACCTTCGTGAAGAGGAAGGGAGCCGGGGAGAGTCCGAATGGGAGGGCCTTGAATTGAAAACCCGGCCCCGCCAGATGAAACAAAGGTATCGTCTGTGGGACGGGTGGACGAGGATCGGGAAAAGTAAGCATTCTTTCAGATCTATCGAGGTGGCCCAGTCCAGATGGTGGATGGAGTCCCTGATCTGGGCCGGGTCTCCATCTTGAATCTGGTTGGCCTGAGGAATCTTTTGAGAGGGGGAAAGGTCGAGGATGGGCCTCCACCCGCCCGAGGCCTTGGGACTAAAAAGAGACGAGAGTAAAAACCCGGGGTTGGGGTGTGGTACCTCGGGGGATGGCGCCCTTCCGGAGAAGCTCCTCGATTTCCAGGCGAAGGGCCTCCGCCGGGGCGGGAGGTGGATCCCCGGTGGAAGGAGGAGGGGAGGACAGAAGGGGAGGGCTTTTCGTGTGCCCAGGGTAGACGGAACCCCTCCTGCAGAACAGAAACCACCCGGGGGTTTTGAGACCCATGCGCCGCCACTGGGGGGGCATGCCGGGACAGACTGCCTGCCAGGGGGGCGAGGGGCCGAGGTGTGTCTGGAAGACTGACATTTTCCCGCCCTCGGAAGGTGGGTCCGCTGGGTCACCTCCGGGGCCGGGCCTGTTGGCCGAACCGAAAATTTTTTGGGGGTTTTTTCGGTTTGGGCGTCGGGTGTTTGGCGGGGCCTCGAGGGACGCTGCTTGGGGGTAGGTGGGGTCTGGCTGTGGGGAGGGCCTTTACGAAAAAATGGTCTAGAAGGGCGATGCTGCGAGGGGTTGTGGTCGCAAAGAAGCGGCCTGTTTGCGCTCCCCGACGGCATGGGTAATGACCGCAGAGGAATAGTCGCCGAAAAGCGACTGCTCCTGACCCGGAATGCAGCGTAAGGCCGCCTTGAGCGCTGGGGGGGAGATGGGCCTGTGATAGCAAGGCGTCTCTCACTGCCAGAAGGCAGTTAAAATGACTCCTGGCTGCGCGTCCGCCCCAGCCCCAAGGTGGTGCGCTATCTTGTTGACAAGAAAACGCATTAAGGGGATCATTTAACAGGCTGGGGCCTGCCTCAGTGTCGCCGGGTCTGAGACGCTGAGACTATGCCCCCCTCATTTGGCCAGAGTTCCTCCCCTCACTGTAGGAACATGTCAATGAGGGCATGCCCGCGGTGGTGTGGCAGATGCCAGCCCTGGCGATTCTGTCCCACTTATCAGGGTTTTTATAGAAAAAAGGGTGGATGTGGGAGGGGGGCGGTTGGGAGTGAGCCTGAGGTCAGCCCGGGGGAAATTTGGGAATCTCCCTGGTGGCCGGATTGGCAGAAAAGAGAGAAAAGACATGAGGGGCTGACGCGAGTCCTTGAGGAATACTCCTACTGGGGCGCGTTGGGGGCTGATTTAAGAAGTCAATCCCCGGTGGGCGAACGGCTGTGCCCCCTGGCGAGAGAGGCCCCATCTGTCCAACAAAGGGAGTGATGGTCTGGGGGGGCGGCCTTTTCCCTTGGCCGTGATCCTGGGTAGGGGGTGACCCAGTGAAAGGGAAAGGGGCGAAGATGTTGTTAGAGGGAGGGGATTCCCTAACAACAAATCAGGGGGGCCAACTCTCCAAAATGGAAAGGTTCCCCAACTGGGGGAGGAAATCCTCAAACCCCTTTCCCCCAATTGTGGGTCAGTATGTTCGTGAAGGGAAGTTAGGTCCACCTTCGGAAGGCCATGTCGGGGTTGCGTGGGGAGTCGTGAACTCGTTGGGAAGGGGGGTGGAAAACGAGGACGGCTCCCCCGGTGGTTCCGTAATCGGCGTGAAAAAAACTAGGGGACTGCCGATTTGGACAGGCGACCGAGAGGAATGGGGGCCCAGGTCGATCCAGCTCTGGGAGGCCGGATGCCACATGAGACCAAAGATGGGGGCAGGGGAAGGTCAGAGCTAAGCCATGATTCCTCTCGGGGGAAAAGAACCACCGGTCCCCGGGGAGAAAGGAGGGCTGTGGCGGCCCAGAGGCTGAGTCTCCTCGGGGGACCCCGGGTAACCTTGCGCACCCCGGGAGAGCACTGCCTCCTGCATCTCCCGGGTGGGGTCCGCGCCGGCCCCTTGCGTGGCAGAGGGGTCGGTGAGTGTTACGATCGCCGAGCCTCCTGGGCCGTTTGTGGTAGCGGACGGGGATGGGGTGAGACGACGCGTAAGACTCAAGGGACGAAAGGTTACCCCTGGCCCCGCTGGTCGTCCTCCCCCCTGGGAACGGGACCGCGGAGTTGCCCAATAGGGGAGCGGTAAGGAAGTCAGCTCCCCAACGTCCTGTACCCCTAGGGGAGATTGAGACGATCGATGGGGTGGTTCGACCGTCGGGGGTGAGGGCGCAGTCCGGCTATCCCATGCCTGCGTACCTGACCCGGGATTGTGGTCAGTGGGGGGGTTCCCCGAAGACTGGCCACATTCCCTCCACCGGAGTGTTGACGCTCCTCGTGTCCGGGTCGTGGCTGAACCCCGGGCACGGTTGGGGGAGAGCGTTTATGAGACTGGGTGACGTTAGGGGGGAGGTTTCTAGCGTACGAGTCTCAATGAAACGGGTGACGTGCGGTGATTCCGTCCCCGGGGTCGCCACCCGGCCGGTCCGGGTATCGGCAAGGGTCCCCTGGGGCCGATGATCGCCGGACGCGGCCCTGATGGGATAGGGTCTCCTTACGCGGTCGAAGTCGAACAGGCGAACCAGTCGGGGAACGGGAAGATTTAGAACGGGAAGGTCCTTTCATGGGAGCCTTGCCTTGGATTTGGGGCTTAGGGAAAGAAGCCAATGAAAAACAGTCGGCAATGACTGCCGATTGTCCATCCGACTGGGACCCGACTGTTGGACTTCGATCGCGACGATCGTGGGATCCGCCGGTCGGGTAGAGGGGGAATCGGAATGATGGTCGCGCGTCCCCTGCGCGGAAACCCCCCTCTACCCGACCGTTTCGCTCTCGTTTTGCGTGAGCGGTTTGTCCGTGGAATCGACACGCGGGCCCTCCGGGGTTGAGAGGACTGCCGAAGAGTGGAGCGCCTCGAGCCGTTAGTGTCCTTCACCATGTTGGGCACTGGTGGTGGGGAACAAACACCCGGGAAAGCACGATCGCAAAGGGGAGACAAAGAGGTGGATCGAGGGATATAAAGAGCTCAACCAAACCCGGGAGAGACACTGAAATTGTAGTAAATGTAACGAGATCTCAGTGATAGATCGAGGCAGGGGCGATCGGGAAGTGACGCGGGGTTTTTGGCCGGTCGAAACAAAATGGCGGAAACGACGGCGAAGAAATGGAAGCCGAGGGACGACGTGAAAGTTTTTGGCGAATCGGGAGTCCAAATGGAAGGAGGGAAGGGACCGAGAAATTTGTTGAACAAGGGCCGTAAAAGCCAAAACTGGGGAGAAAGGGTGAAACCCGGGGATGGAGTTCCGACTTTTGAAGATCGAAAAGGGGCGGAAGGTGAAGTCGGAGTGCCGAGACAAAGGCACAAAGGCGGGGGATGGCGTGGTTAAACAATGAATAAAGCACACCAAACCAAAGCCCCACCGGTTCAAGGGAAAGAAAGGGTGAAACGCGCAAGCCACAACAAATAAGCAAAGAAGCAAACACAAGGCTATCTTAACACAACGGCAAAGAGAAGGCGAGGAAAAGAGCACAAGAATTATCTTGCTTGGACGGAAAGGCCCAGAGGAATGGGTATGGGACTGACACTGGCTTTTCCCGACAGCGGAAGTGGGTTGGGGGACACGTTTACTGTCTATCACTGCATTAGCCACACAAAAACTTCGGCCGGCAGAGCAGACTAACTGCCGTGAATGTATTGTCTGACATGGTACAGTATATGACGCCAAATAGTCAGTACAACAATAAAATTATTGGGAATTTTGGTCCCTTAATCTGCAGTTCCAGATTAGTCTACAACAAGGGTTTTCCTCAGGTGTGCCAAGGTCTTTTATGGTTAGGTCTTTGGGTGCTCTGCTTTTGTGGTGTGGTGTTTTTGGTGTGGTGTGGGCAAAGCGTTTTAGAGTGTTCTGGGGTATGATGTGCAGTTTTGTGTAGAGTGGTTCGGTCCTCTGCAGTGTCATGTGGGATTTGGTGTAGTGCGATAAGGCATTTTCTGGTCCTCTGCGGTATGGTGTGGCGTTTGTGGTTTTAGTGTGGTTCAGTGCTCTGTGGTGTGGTGTGATGTTCTGTGGTTTTTTGTGGGGTGATGTGGTTTGGTCTCTGCAGCAAGGTGTGGTGTTTGCAGCATAATGTGTGATTTTGTGTTTGTAGCTGTTGTGTTGCATGGTGTCTGGGCACATATGGGTTTGGTGCTTTGGCACTGTGGTGTGGTGTTCTTTGGTGTGGTGTGGTGCTCTGTGGTATGGTGCAGTGTTTTGTGATGTGACGTGGTGCTCTGTGGTATGGTGCAGTGTTTTGTGATGTGGTGTGGGTGGGGGTGTGGTACTCTGCAGTGTGGTGCAGTGTTTTGTGATGTGGTGTGGTGTGGTGTGGTGCTCTGTGGTATGGTGCAGTGTTTTGTGATGTGATGTGATGTGGTGTGGTACTCTGCAGTGTGGTGCAGTGTTTTGTGATGTGATGTGGTTGTGGTGTGGTGCTCTGTGGTATGGTGCAGTGTTTTGTGATGTGGTGTGGTGTGGTGTGGTGCTCTGTGGTATGGTGCATGTGTTTTGTGATGTGATGCGGTGTGGTACTCTGCAGTGTGGTGCAGTGCTTTGTGATGTGATGTGGTGTGGTACTCTGCAGTGTGGTGCAGTGTTTTGTGATGTGATGTGATGTGGTGTGGTACTCTGCAGTGTGGTGCAGTGTTTTGTGATGTGATGTGATGTGGTGTGGTATTCTGCAGTGTGGTGCAGTGTTTTGTGATGTGGTGTGGTGTGGTACTCTGCAGTGTGGTGCAGTGTTTTGTGATGTGATGTGATGTGGTGTGGTATTCTGCAGTGTGGTGCAGTGTTTTTTGATGTGGTGTGGTGTGGTACTCTGCAGTGTGGTGCAGTGTTTTGTGATGTGATGTGGTGTGGTGTGGTACTCTGCAGTGTGGTGCAGTGTTTTGTGATGTGATGTGGTGTGGTACTCTGCAGTGTGGTGCAGTGTTTTGTGATGTGGTGTGGTGTGGTACTCTGCAGTGTGGTGCAGTGTTTTGTGATGTGATGTGGTGTGGTACTCTGCAGTGTGGTGCAGTGTTTTGTGATGTGATGTGGTGTGGTACTCTGCAGTGTGGTGCAGTGTTTTGTGGGGTGTGATGTGATGTGGTGTGGTACTCTGCAGTGTGGTGCAGTGTTTTGTGATGTGATGTGGTGTGGTGTGGTACTCTGCAGTGTGGTGCAGTGTTTTGTGATGTGATGTGGTGTGGTACTCTGCAGTGTGGTGCAGTGTTTTGTGATTGTTGTGTGGGTGTGTGGGCTATGTGGTATGGTGCAGTGTTTTGTGATGTGATGTGATGTGGTTGGACTCTGCAGTGTGGTGCAGTGCTTTGTGATGGTGTGGTGTGGTACTCTGCAGTGTGGTGCATGTTTGTGATGTGGTGTGATGTGGTACTCTGCAGTGTGGTGCAGTGCTTTGTGATGTGGTGTGGTGTGGTACTCTGCGTGGGTGCAGTGTTTTGTGATGTGGTGTGGTGTGATACTCTGCAGTGTGGTGCAGTGTTTGTGATGTGATGTGGGTGTGATTACTCTGCAGTGTGTGCAGTGTTTTGTGATGTGATGTGGTGTGATGTGGTGTGGTACTCTGCAGTGTGGTGCAGTGTGATGTGCGGTGTGATGTGCGGTGTGTGAGTGCGGTGTGTGATGTGCGTGTGTGTGATGTGCGGCGTTTGATGGGGTGTGTGATGTGATGTGCGGGTGTGATGTGCGGTGTGGTGATGTGCGGTTTTGTGATGTGGCGGTGTGTGATGTGCGGTGTGATGTGCGGTGTGCGATGTGATGTGTGGTGTGTGCTGTGTGGTGGTGTGGTGTGGTGTGGTGTTTTGGTGTGATGTGATGTGGTACTCTGCAGTGTGGTGCAGTGCTTTGTGATGTGATGTGATGTGGTGAGGTGTGGTTGTGGTACTCTGCAGTGTGGTGCAGTGTTTTGTGATGTGATGTGGTGTGGTACTCTGCAGTGTGGTGCAGTGTTTTGTGATGTGATGTGATGTGGTGTGGTACTCTGCAGTGGGGGTGCAGTGTTTTGTGATGTGATGTGATGTGGTGTGGTACTCTGCAGTGTGGTGCGAAGTGGTGTTTGTGTGATGCAGTTTGGTGTGGTGTGGTACTCTGCAGTGTGGTGCAGGTTTTTTGTGTGATGTGAGTGTGGTTTTGGTTTCTCTGCAGTGTGGTGCAGTGTTTTGTGATGTGATGTGGTGTGGGTGTGGTACTCTGCAGTGTGGTGCAGTGCTTTGTGATGGGGATGTGGTGGTTGGTGTGGTGTGGTACTCTGCAGTGTGGTGCAGTGTTTTGTGATGTGATGTGTGTGGTGTAGTACTCTGCAGTGTGGTGCAGTGCTTTGTGATGTGAGTGGTGTGATGTGGGTGGTACTCTGCAGTGTGGTGCAGTGTTTTGTGATTTTGATGGGGTGTGGTACTCTGCAGTGTGGTGCAGTGTTTTGTGATTTTATGTGATGTGGTGTGGTACTCTGCAGTGTGGTGCAGTGTTTTGTGATGTGATGTGGTGTGGTGTGGTACTCTGCTGTGTGGTGCAGTGTTTTGTTGATGTGATGTGGTGTGGTTGGTACTGTGCAGTGTGGTGCAGTGTTTGTGATGTGGTGTGGTGTGGTGTGGTCTCTGTGGTATGGTGCAGTGTTTTGTGATGTGATGTGATGTGGTTGTGGTACTCTGCAGTGTAGGGGCAGTGCTTTTTTGATGTGATGTGATGTGGTGTGGTACTCTGCAGTGTGGTGCAGTGCTTTGTGAATGTTGATGTGATGTGGTGTGGTATCTGCAGTGTGGTGGGAGGGGTTTTGTGATGTGATGTGGTGTGGTACTCTGCAGTGTGGTGCAGTGTTTTGTGATGTGATGTGGTGTGGTACTCTGCAGTGTGGTGCAGTGTTTTGTGTATGTGGGTGGTGTGGTACTCTGCAGTGTGGTGCAGTGTTTTGTGATGTGTGTGGTGTGGTACTCTGGTGTGGTGCAGTGTTTTGTGATGTGATGTGGTGTGGTGTGGTACTCTGCAGTGTGGTGCAGTGTTTGTGATGTGATGTGGTGTGTGTGGTACTGTGCAGTGTGGTGCAGTGTTTTTGTGATGTGGTGTGGTGTGGTGTGGTGCGCTGTTTGGGATGGTGCAGTGTTTGTGATGTTGATGTGATGTGGTGTGGTGTGGTACTCTGCAGTGTAGTGCAGTGCTTTGTGATGTGATGTGATGTGGTGTGGTACTCTGCAGTGTGGTGCAGTGCTTTGTGATGTGATGTGATGTGGTGTGGTACTCTGCAGTGTGGTGCAGTGTTTTGTGATGTGATGTGATTGGTGTGGTACTCTGCAGTGTGGTGCAGTGTTTTGTGATGTGATGTGGTGTGGGTACTCTGCAGTGTGGTGCAGTGCTTTGTGATGTGGTGTGGTGTGGTACTCTGCAGTGTGGTGCAGTGTTTTGTGATGTGATGTGGTGTGGTACTCTGCAGTGTGGTGCAGTGTTTTGTGATGTGATGTGGATGTGGTGTGGTACTCTGCAGTGTGGTGCAGTGTTTTGTGATGTGATGTGGTGTGGTACTTGCAGTGTGGTTGCAGTGTTTTGTGATGTGATGTGTGTGGTACTTGCAGTGTGGTGCAGTGTTTGTGATGTGGTGTGATGTGGGACCTGCAGTGTGGTGCAGTGCTTTGTGATGTGATGTGTGTGGTGTGGTACTCTGCAGTGTGTGCAGTGTTTTGTGATGTGATGTGATGTGGATATATGGTATGGTGCAGTGTTTTGTTGGATGTGATGTGGTGTGGTACTCTGCAGTGTGTGCAGTGCTTTGTGATGTGGTGTGATGTGGTACTCTGCAGTGTGGTGCAGTGCTTTTTTGTATGTTTGGGTGTGGTGTGGTTTCTCTGCAGTGTGGTGCAGTTTTTTTGTGATGTGGTGTGGTGTGATACTCTGCAGTGTGGTGCAGTGTTTGTGATGTGATGTGGTGTGGTGTGGTACTCTGCAGTGTGGTGCAGTGTTTTGTGATGTGGGTGTGGTGTGGTACTCTGCAGTGTGGTGCAGTGGTTTTGTGATGTGATGTGATGTGGTGGTGGTGTGGTGTGTACTCTGCAGTGTGGTGCAGTGCTTTGTGATGTGATGTGGTGTGGTACTCTGCAGTGTGGTGCAGTGCTTTGTGATGTGGTGTGATGTGGTACTCTGCAGTGTGGTGCAGTGCTTTGTGATGTGATGTGGTGGTGTGGTACTCTGCAGTGTGTGCAGTGTTTTGTGATGTGAGTGGTGCTATGTGGATAGTGGTGCAGTGTTTTGTGATGTGATGTGATGTTTGGTGTGGTACTCTGCAGTGTGGTGCAGTGCTTTGTGATGTGATGTGGTGTGGTACTCTGCAGTGTGGTGCTGTGCTTTGTGATGTGGTGTGATGTGGTACTCTGCAGTGTGGTGCGTGCTTTGTGATGTGATGTGGTGGGGTACTTGCAGTGTTTATGCAGTGTTGTTGTGTGTGGTGTGGTGTGGTTTCTCTGCAGTGTGGTTGCAGTGTTTTGTGTTGTGGTGTGTGTGTGGTGACTATGCAGTGTGTGCATGCATTTCGAGTGTATTTTGTTGGACTCTGTGGTGTGGTATGCTTTCCAAGTGTGTGTGCTTGTATCTTTCGTTGTGTAGTATGATTTGCGTGCTTGCGGTGTGTGTGACTTCTGAGGTAGGGTCATTTTTCTAAGGTATGGTGTGGTTTCTGAAGTTTGTGAGTGGTTTCTGGGTATGTGATTTCAGGTGTGGTGTGTTTTCAGCTGAGTGTGGTTTTAAAGGGGATCTATGATGTATGCACAAGGAGGTGTAGTCATGTGTGCTTTGTCGACTTTGTACACACTTAGTTTAATGTATTTCAGATTTATTGCTATAGATATCATCTTCTGTTTATTAAATAATCATTTTTTTCAACGCCCATTATGTTGATGAATATGTACTCTCATTCATTTTGTTGTCTGAGATGTTTACCCTGAAGAGACTAAGGTCGCAATGTTTTTGTCTTGTGAATCGTTTGCCCCCATTGTTCGTGGAGTCATTTAATCTGTACTTTTAAATTTGTGTTGATTTACCTATCGCCTAATTTGCAACCATGTTATGTCTGTATGTCTGTTACTCCCAGAGACAAAGAAAACAGAAACAAATAGGGGGAAAGGAGAAAGGCTGAGCAAGGAAGACGAGCTATCCACCCTTTTTGCTGATTCCCCGCACAGACTCTCCCCTCCTCAGTGCACGTGTCACAAAGCCTCATCCCGACTTGCTTTTGAAGCGGAGTTGCTGAAAAATGGTCAGAGAGATTTCTGTCAGCTCTGGCTTGTTTGTCCAGACAAGTCAATCCTTTTAATGTTCATCGGCCAATACCAACAGAAAGTTTACAGTTTCACATACTCAGGCGCTACACCAGACCTGCTACATCCTGACAGCACACGTGTAGTATGTGTGTAAATCGATGAAGACAATTTTTATTCCAGTTATATTCTCATGCCCAGCCAATCACACAAGGCTATTTCATGGCTGTAACCAAGCAGAATTAATTTTTAAAAATCCCATTCCAGAAAAGAAATATACGAAAAAAACATAAATATGCAAAAAAAATTAAACCGCCCTTCACAATATGATGAATTATACACACAAAAAACAAAACCTCTTCACAATAATTAACGTCTGCCAGATAAAACTAGGACATGCTTGGGCTTTGGCCACTCTGCTTATATTAATGGACCATCCTTAGATTAAAAGAAATCAGCCCATAAATAATAAAAACAGACTAATGTAAAATTTATTTTTCTGGACAAACATCACGGCATAGGTCAGGGGGCCTAGGATAGGTGGAGGAAAGAACCCGCTGGAATGGACAGCAAGTCTCCATGAACAGTTAAAACTTTGGGGAAATTTAAAAACCCACTGAGAAGACTGGATCCAAAAAGGACCTCAGTGTGTTTGTTCGACATTTGACTCCATGAGCAGTTCACCCGGCATGAAATCAACACATTTCCAACCTCCGGACATCTGGACAACAGAAAAAACAATGTTAAACGCAAAGCTGTTACAGGCATGCTCTGTGCCCTGACATCCCACACATCCCGAACCCCCAAGGCCGTATTACGCCCATTACACACCCCACAACACACCCCCACACCCACACACACACACACACACACACACCACAACACACACACACACACACAACAAAACACACACAGTCACCATCCAGGTGATTATCTTTTTTCTTTTTTTGTAAACCTACTGGCACTAATGTTAAACAATTTGAGGGCTTAGTCTAGAGAAATGAACAAACTAACAGAATACCCAAATTTGGAAGTTTTTAGCTCAGATTCAATTGTGTTCCCTGCAGAGATTCCATTCACATCTGTCACCCAAACAGCTTTTTGTTCTAATTTACATGATTCGTATCATAGCTTAATTATTGTTCAAGCCATATCCCCACATTACAAAAGTCTCTCTGTTTACATGAATGAGAATTCAAAAGGTGCCACAAAGGGAAAAATAAATGGGTCACACACACACGAGCAGATTTTTTCTACCCAGTCAACAGATACATAGGTCATGGGCATTTTCTGTAAAACTACAAGAGAGTAGCAAAATGAGGAAATAACCAGCACATGAGTCCACATAGTGGGGCTATAATCATGCTGAAAGAACCCCCCGCATCTCATGAAGTGCCATACATCATCTATCCTTCCCTCCACTCTGCCCTCCTTCCCCCCTCTCCTTCCTCAATCCAACTTCTGATCACTGTTCCGAAAACACCGCTACATTTCTAGGGTTGTACAAAACCAAACCAAACAAAGAACCTTAACATCCAAAACTCTTTAACTCTCCCAACTCTTCAGATTTCTACAACCTGTATTACATAAATTCTGCAGTTTTAACACAGACGAGAGGATACTCACTGGAAGGAAAGGGGGACGACTGTCCCCAATGCCGCCCCCTTTCTTTCGGCTGTTGCCGGAGCCTCGCCCGATTGTGACTGAGAGTCAGATGCACGCTTTCTGCTGGCACGCTAAAACAGAAATAAGTACAGTCACTTCTACCTGCAAAATTATGCTGATTACTCCCCATATTCTCACCTCGGACTGCCCCACCCACCCCCTTTTTAAAAGGTGTAAAATCGTCGAATATCATTTCAAACACAATAATCCATTCT
>CM031617.1:16340160-16360160 GCA_018398815.1 Conus ventricosus
TTTTAAGTATCAGTAGCTGTGCTCAAGTGCCTGGTCGTCTGGCATGTGTTGGTATACAAAACGTGTATGTTGACCGAAAATATAGACCACTCTTGCAACCATTCGAAGTGAGGTTTTCTAAGTCTTGTTTACTCTCTTCATTTAAATCGTTCTACCAAAACAGGGCTGATTTATGGAGAACTAGGAATATATCCTGTTTCAGTTCAAGTATATGCACGAATGATAACATTCTGGTCATCCTTACTTTCTCCACAAACAAACAAATATTCATCTCGATTGTATAAAGTATTAAATGATTTATACAGAAATCAGGGTTTTACATCTAGGTGATTGATGTGAATACGGGATATCCTAATAGAAACAGGATTCGACTGTTTGGGAGACACAAAAGTTTTCGTCTGTTTACAGTCTCTGTAGAAATGTTCGTAATTCATTAGAAGATATTTACTTAAGTGCATGGAATGATGCTTTAGGATCTAGTAATACGTGTTTATTTTAGAGAAATATTAAAACAGAGTTTTGCCGTGAAAATATATTGAAATGTTGCCTGATGTTTAGGCCTTTATATATATATATATATATATATATATTATATATATATATATAATATATATATATATATATATATATATATATATATATATATATATATATATATAATGCTGAACAATTAAGTAGTGGGGAAAACAAGCGCAGGTTAACAATTCTTCAGTCGTTACACAATATATTGTGTTGGGGGAGCGGAGGGGTGGAAGAGAGTAGGAGGAGGAATGAAAAAGCCTTGCTTTACGTGCAAATTAGACGCCGAACCATACTGATGTGGTATTTACATAGAACAAAATGTTAAACGTTTACGGATTGGAAAGGGAAAAAAACTGCTGGGAAGTCAGGCGGTGGGTTAAAAACATCTTCCGGGTGGATGAGATTGAATAAGATAAACAGGCAACAATGCCAGACTCCATCCAGTCTCATAACAAGAAACTAGACATTGTCAACGGAAGGTTAAGAGACTTGATCTTATCATGAAGAGGCTCAAAGTGAGTTCTTGTACTAGTAGGCCTATAGTCAAATGCAAAATGAGGAATATCAAGAATCTGACATCATGCAAAAGCAGATGCCGGTTTTAAATAATTATCTGCCTAACCATCCATTAACCGGCAGCCTGTGTATTAGGTTACGGTTTGGGATGGGCCATGGGGATTAGAACATTTTCTTGTTGGATTAGTCATATCCCATTTGTGCTTGCGAGTTGAACCTTCGAGGCATTGTTTCTGTCTCATGTATTGTTAGATTTGCATTTACTACCGTGTTTGCTGAACATTCATCATCATTAATTATGTTTTTAGAATTTTCCGATCAGAGAGCATGATATGAACTGAAATCATCTAGAATAATCTACTTCCTGTTTGAATCTAAATCCAGCAACCAGTCGGCTTCCTTCCTGGATATTCCATCTGGGTAACAGCTGTTCACAACTTGTAAACTTTGGCCCTTGAAAGTCACTGTTATTCAACAGGAGTGTAAACGTTTGTCTAGAGCGCGCGTGCCACGAAGCTGTGCACACATAAGGTAGGCATTCAGATCCTGATCATCAGATTGGTAATGCGCCTCAGTGAGGTACCTGGTGTATGTTACCCATTATTTACATACATCAATTCTACATCACCATATCTATATAAACAACTGTTATCTGATTTTTACGACTCAGCACCCGTTGTAGATCAGTATCAGTCCTGACTTGTCCTTCATTCATTTGTTTGTCAGTTTATTTCTAACATCTACGCATGATGATTTAATGGCGTAGCGGATGTGAGGGCAGTGGGCGACTAGTTCCAGTGGAGAGACTTTTTTTTTTCAATACTGTCTGAAACTGAAATCTCTCCATCTCTCTCTCTCTCTCTTACTTTTAAATATTTTTTTATGCCATTCGCAATCCATTATAGCATGGTCTAAATGTACACCCAGGAACTAGCAATACCAGGCTATTTTGTCTTGTTTTGCAGCTGTGGATATGTCTCCCGATCTCTGGTGAATTTTGATGACCATGATTATACAAAACGCAGCCAATAAGCCACCACACTACTCCGATGCGCACATGACATGTAGTAGACCGGAGCTGGAGAGAAAGAAAGAGGGGAAGATTGGGGTAGGATGGGGTGATGAGGAGGTACAAGGAGGACGGAAGTTGAAGGTAGGGGATGGCTGGTTGAAGAACCAAACTAGTGCAGAAAAAAAGAAGAAAGAAAGAAAGAAAGAAGAAAGAAAGAAAAAAAAAACCTGGAAGAGAGAAACCCAAAAAGAAGAAAAACAAGTGAATGTATTTCCACTAAATGGAGCTTCAGTGCCCGTTCTCATTTAAATATAGGCATGCAATAATAATAAGATAGCCGGACACAGTGTGTGAATATGAAAACATCGATCTCTTTCCCACTACCAGTGAGATCAATAGCTAATTGAAAGCGAACAACGTCTGTGAGCAGTCGCAGCTAACTGATGCACACTTTACCAACAACGATGAAAACAAAACACCACGCAGGAAATTGTCCCACCTGAACATCAGACGGATGTATGCACGTGCAACATAGAAAATGCACAGTAGCTAAAAAAAAAACAACTCGAAAAGCATTATCATGCAAACATCAGCAACTAAGCAACCCCCGTTCCTGTTACACTGGGCCCCATTTGGTCGGCTGCGATATACTAAAACTGATGCAGAAGTATACAGTGCAGCAACACAAAGGTCAGAAGTACATAAACACTCGCAAACCGGAGACACCTGGCAACAACAACAAAAACCACGACAACCAATAATCAGAAAACTGGAGGTAAGCAGTTAATTCAATTCATTCAAACATAAAAAGGATCGACCAGACAGAGAAACAGAAGGTTTTTAATTAACAATAGACAAGAAGAGAGAACACATTGTAACTCTCCCTCTCTCCCCACACTCTCTCTCAGCCCTCGCTCCCTCCCCCTTTTCCCATCACCTCCAACCCCTTCAGACCCCCCCCCCTGCCCCCCCCCCCCCCCCACCCCCCCCACACACAACATACAAAGGAGCACCAAAAGAAGAAAAAAGAGAAGAAAAAGAAACCTGCAAAACTCCTGAAAGAACAGAAAAGCGATGTAGGCTCATACATTGTATTTTGTGAGGTGATTATTCAGAAGACTTGGTTCAGTGAAACAGTTCAAGGTCATTCAGTGTAAAACCAAAGCATACATTGATATCATTATTGTTGTTGCTCTTTTTCTTCTTCTTCTTCTTAATATTGTTACCATTATTGTTATTATCATTCTATGCTTTTCGTTGATGTAAAGTCGATGTTCAGTTGTCTCTCCCCAGACACACAAAAATTCAAAGATTCAAAGCTTTTAAAGGGGTTCTCACCCATTTTTACAAATCTATTTTGACCAAATACAGTTTTGGTATGTGGTCGTATTGAGAAACCCAGCCCCGAATCAGCCACCTGTGCTCTCTATCTTGCAGTGAGAGCAGCATTTCCTGCGGATTGGGAAAGCGAGAGGCTGAAACAGGGACGAGAGCCTCGATTTCGATAAAAGGGGGGTTTCCCGATTAATGACGTCGAAAAGCCAAGTCGCTCTTCGTGTTCGGCTGAAGTGAGATGGGGCGAATGTGTGCTGTGTCTGGTTGCGGAATTTCATCAGGAAATAAGCAAAGAGTAAGCTAAGCGTTCATGCTTTTCAAGGTGCTTCCAGCCAGTTTAGGCGATTGTGGATAAATTTTGTCACCACAACGAGGAAAGATTTTGTTCTTCGGAACAGTTATGCCATTAATTTGCGGTCGTCACTTCGAAGAGCACAGTTTCCAAGATCAACACACCTGGAAGGTAAAGGTGGAAGCTGGAATTCGGGTCCGAAGACAGTTGAAAGAGGATGCTGTGCCAACTATTATAACAGAAAAAAATTTATTAAAACACCCTCTGTTCATTCGCCAGCTGCAAGTGCAAGCCTCAAAAGCAACAGTGACACGGATTCTGTCAGGAGCAAGAGAGCCAAACTCAGAGACGTAAAGAAGGTAAGGTTTGTGGAATGGGTGGTTGATCTTTTTGTGTTTCATTTCATTCTCAGTGTATGGTTGGTTTTTGTTGAGTGTTGGCATCAAACTGTTACATTGTTACCGTCATAGTGGCAGTCAGTCAGTCACACTGCCTGCTGCCACTAAAACTGTTGCATGTTTGTGATTGATTTTTTCCCCCTGCTGTTACTGTTTCCAACAAAACTGAAGTTACGATTCTTATTAACACGAAAGTGTCCATGTCCACAAATAACAACTTGTTGGACTCCAGTGAATAATAGTTTGGTTTTTATTTTTCAGGACATTGCTGAACATCAGGCACCCCAGCGAGTTCAAGTTTCCGCCCAACAACCATATGCTTTTGTAAGTGAATTATTTATCAGTATTTGGATACAGGATGGTGACAGTGTGCATTTTAAGATATATGCAGGTGTGGTATGTCTGTATGCTATAAACTGCCCTGGTGAGTATGAGAATAATGAGCTTAGATCTGCAGCTTAGATCTGATGGATCTGATTTTTGTAAGATCCATACAAACGACCTAGATGCAGCACAGAAGAGAATTGCATGGTGTGTGGAGGAGGAAGGGGGAATGGCAGAAGAGAAGGTGTGACATATGAGATCAGATGTAGTGAGTGCAGTTGCGTGTATGTTGGAGAGACAGCACGCACTGGACACTATCGAGGCCAACAACACATGACAGCCCTGGCAAAGAGAGACCATGACTCAGTGTTGTGGCGACACACAGCACAGACACACAGCAACAGTGAACCACCCCCCCCCCCCCCCCAGTACAGCATGGTGATAACAAGTTACCAAGAAACTGCTTTGGGAAGACAAATCACTGAAGCTGTCAAAATTAACAACACACCACCTGAGTTGAGACTCAACACAAGAGAGGAGTGGGGCCATACACGACTGGTGAGAACATCACTCACCAACCTGTGAGAACACCACTCACCAGCTGATGGAAGCAGTTTTCCAACACCATACACAGCCAGACTTATGAGGGGTGGCTTACCCGACAAGTCTTGATCACAGGTCAGGGAAAGAAAGAATGGTGGAAGAGTGGCGCGGCTGAAGATGAAACTAAAACTTTGAAAAAATATAATTAATCATGATCAATCAATCACACACAATGAATAAATCAACACATTAAAAGATCAATACTTCCTAATCCCGGGTTATAATAAAATGACTTCTTACCTGGCCAGGTTTTCACACACACAACCACGCTTTCACACCACACCACAGTTCTTGAAAAAAAGTCTCTTCACGTCTTCTTCAGCACTGCTTGATGGTGATGCCCTTGGTTGACTGGCTCCAGGCTTCAGGACTGGGTCTTCGTGGTCGTCTCTGGGATCTCGACGTCGAACTCTTCTTCTTCGTCTTCTTCACCCACCTCTGGGTTCGAATTCAGTTTGTCTGTCTTCACCCACCTCTGGGCTTCAAACTTAGTTTCCTTCTCTTCCAGCTTGTCTTTAACTCTAAGACCTTGCTGTCTCTTCTATCTCCCAGACCACGTTTCTCTCGACCCTTTCTCTGTCCTGCTCACTCCTCTCCTCTCTCTCTCTCTCCTCTGCCTTCTCTCTCTCTCTCCTGGTGTTGTTCTCCCTGCACGTTGTTCTCCCTCAGTTTATATAGGGATGGAAACAAAGGATCCCCTTCGGGCCATGCCTTTTGTCCATGCTGCTTCTCAAACCCCTAGTTCACAAGTACCCTGAATTCTCCATTCGCTACATTCTCCCACACATCAGCATTTACACACATCCCTACCTAATTGATTAGCAAACAAACACTTAGCACCAGATGGACATCGAAATTTCCCGCCGACTTCCGTGGTCACTTAACACAGTAATTATCTTAAGGAGGGCTACTACAACCTCCACACGCATTCAGCCAGCCTGACAATAGAACCAACACAGGAAGAGCGCTCTGGAGAGATTAAAAAAATTGTCTGGTTATATTTAGTCACGGGATAGAAAATTCACCCTTACACCTGTGGTGTGTCAGAGACAATCATTTTTGAAAGTGAGTGATGTTCAGAGCACTCAATTTTGTGACTGTCTCTTCTTGAGAGACTGCAAGAAGACAGCCTGGAGAGCGGATGGGCTCTCTGTTAGTTAGCCTGGCTTGGTAGCGGGCTAGTTGGGGATTTCAGGTCAGGGAAAGTCGTATTCCCCCTGAGTGTAATTTGTAAATATAGCACCAAGTGCTAGTGTAGACTAGGTGTCTACGGGTTCGAAAAGTAAGTGTCAACTTCGCTTGTAACCTCACCAGGCAGTGGAGACTGGAAGATTTAAGAATATATTTACATTCTTTAAATTAACCCTAAGGTTTTGCTTTGATGTTCATTGTATTAAGTATACATATTGTGTTCTTTCCTAAATGTATACAAACGTTGATAATGTTCATAAACCTGTTTAGGTTTATAAAGTTAATTGTCTTTGTAAAATGTTAACTGCATTTGATCAGAGATGACTTTCATCTGGCTTTTCTAAAGATCTTTCAGCAAACTATTTTAAAATCATAAACTCGGAGTTTAATTGTTAAATTGTTGGAGAGAGGCTTTAGGGAACTTTGTATCTTACATTAGGATTCTAGTTCCAGAGCGCTCGTTCCTGAGGAAGGACTCCCGAACGTATCCCCTGTCACTTTGGCTTTTGTGGGCAAGACTGAGGAAGGACTCCCGAACGTATCCCCCTGTCACTTTGGCTTTTGTGAGCAAGACTGAGGAAGGACTCCCGAACGTGTTTCCCTGTCACTGCAGGATGGGGCATGTTGCGATCTGTTGTAATGGAGGCGAGGTGCTGCAAAAACAAGTACAGAGTAAAGGATGGAAGAGTTGTGAGTTGATGTGAAAGTGTTGTGTAGTGTTGTTTGATTAAATTTGTTGATTGCTCGTGTGTTTGAGTATTTGTAAATAGTAAGGGAGTGAGTATATAGTATGAACTTGACAGTGGTGACCCCGACTGAACTTTTTTTTTGTGTATGAAGTAAATTTGTTGTTAATCTTGATTTCAAAAACATAGGTAATATTGAAATTGAAGATTTCCATTTTCACCTTTGGGTATATAAGAATCCATTGCAGATTTTCATTTCCCTACCCCATTCATTATCTGTATAGTCAATGTGAGTAGGGAGGGTGAAAAGATATCCTTTTGAGACAGCCATATTTTCAAATTTAAATGAGTGATTGTTATTGAGTGTATGTTGAGAGTTCTTTTTATTCTCATTTCACTATTGTATTAAGGTGTTTCCTCCTTTTATAAATTTTGTATTGTGGTTTACTTTCTTTATAAGTTCACTTGTGTTGCTATTTAGAGTAGGAAGTAGTTTTCATTTAATTGAAATAAAATATTTCCCCGTAGGGTAGATCTTTATTAAATTTGGAGTGCATTTTCAAAATCTTGCCATATGATCATAGAAAACAGTAAAATTCCAATTAATCCCTTCCTCTGGTATTTAAATTTAAAAAAAAGAAAAAAAGAAAAAAAAAACCTGAACATTGAAAATTATTATTTTACATTTCCTATTTCTTTTTGTTCTTGTTTGCTTAATTAAAAAATGGTTGTGTTGTGTTACATATCTTTTATACGAACAGTAATGTTAACATTGTATAATGAGATATAAGAATCTTCGGTTCATTCTCAAAGTTTATTTTGGATTGTGCTTCGTGATGGAGGACTTTGATCGCTTTATAGCCCAGGGACAAAACTGGGTTATACTGATGATAGATTATTAGAGTATATAACCCAGTGTGAAGAAAGAGCACTGAGGCGAAAAGAAAGAGAACAAGAAAGAGAGTACCAGCTACAGCTGGAAATTAAGAGACTGGAATTGGACAGGGAGAAGAATGATAAAATAAGAGAGCTTGAAGAATTGGATAGAATCAGAAAACATGAACTGGAATTGATAAAACTGGAGCAGGGTGTTTCATGGACAAACAGAAGGTGAAGGACCCATGGCCCCTCCCCATAAATCCCCGTACATCCCTAAACTACCTGCTTTTGATGAGCAAAGAGATGATATTGATTCTTTCTTGTTTCGATTTGAAAACACATGCTGCAACATGTAACTGGCCGAAAGACAGATGGTGCTCTATGTTGCTTCTCTTTTTCGTGGAGGGGCTCTATCATTATATCACTCGCTGTCAGCTAAACAAACCATCACCTGGGAGGATTGAAAGGGGAGCTTTTAAAGAAATTTCAATGTACCAAGGAAGGTTTTCGCGAGAAATTTCGCTCGGTTCGACCAGATGTGACCGAATCTTTCGCAGCTTTTTTGATCCGTACTGGCCATTTATTAGACAGATGGATAGAGTTGTCTAAAATTCCGCAAAATTTTGCCGATCTCCGTGACCTTTTTCTGCAAGAGCAAATTTTGCAGAGTGTTTCCAAGACCTTGCAATTTTTCTTCGGGAACGTTCATTCAAAAGTGCAGAAGAACTATGTCAAATTGCAGACCAGTACAAAAGTGCCCACCCTGGGAAAACTTTCGCTCGGAAAGCAGAGTTCAAGGTGTATGACACGAACGTCAGTTACGTTGCACCAAACCAAGACAATTTCCAACACGACCAGCGTAGTCGTAGATATCAGCGCGGTCGAGGTTCCTATCGTGGCACAAACCGGTCCGGATTTTCAAATCCGACCCAGGCTCAGCACGCACGACCACAGACAAACCGTGGTAACATGAACAACCGCGGGTTTGGTAACCGTGGAGGTACTTCTACTCGTGGTGCTCACACAGGTAATAAGGATGTACAATGCTGGACATGTGGCTGTCGTTTTCACAAACGAGACACTGCCCTTATGTACAAAAAGGTAATGTGGCTGAAACGGTCTCAGAAAAAAACATCTGAACATGTGCTGGTATCACAGGATGCAAGGAATAGCCTTCTCATTGAAGACTGTACCATCAATGGTTTTCAGGCACTTTACTTAGAGACACAGGCTGTACAACAGCAGGTGTTCGCAAGTCTTTTATTCAGGCTAACCAGTACACTGGTGAGAGACAGAACTGTCGCTCCTTTGGTGGGAAGATTGAGTCATTTCCCTTGGCTGAGATAAATGTTGCTACCCCCTACTTTACAGGTTCTTTGATAGCTTGCGTCATTGAAGACCCGGTCACTGATCTCATTCTTGGTAACTTGCCTGGTGTAAAAACTGCTTGTGGTGGACAGGGTGGTTCATTTGTGTGTGACACTCATGCTTTGGTGACTACCAGGCACAGCAAAGAGACTCTGGCAGGCCAACTAAGCCTTTAAATGTACCTGACATGTCTGGTTTTGAAGGTGACGCCAGAAAAAACTCAAACAGCTACAAAAGTCTGACACAAAACTTGCTTCTCTGTTTCGAAGTGCCACAAGTGCAATACAGACAAAACCAAAACACATTATGTTGTCAAAGATGATATTTTGTATCGTGTTTTTAAAGGTGATGTGGAACATGTCATGCAGGTTGTTGTACCAGAACGTTTAAAAACATGTGTGTTGAAGACGGCTCATGATGCTGTCATGTCTGGACATTTTGGTGTGAGACGTACATTAGTGCGCGTGTTGACTTCATTTTTTTGGCCTGATGTAAGGAAAGATGTACAGAGGTACTGTGAATCTTGTGATATTTGCCAAAAAACTGTACCAAGGGGACGAGTGCCATGTGCACCCTTGGAGAAGATGCCAATCATTACAGAACCGTTTAAGAGGATTGCAATTGATCTGGTTGGTCCCCTTAAACCAGCATCCTCATCAGGACATCAGTGGGTGTTGACTATTGATGTAGCCACACGATACCCAGAAGCTATCCCTCTGAAAAAGATAGACAGTGACAGTGGCAGAAGCTTTGTGGGAGCGTTTTGTAGGATGGGTTGTCCTGCGGAAATCCTCTCAGATTGCGGCACCCAGTTTGTGTCGAAACTCATGACTGAGGTCTATCGTTTGTTGGGTGTTGTTCCCTCTACCACCTCACCCTACCACCCCCAGTCTAATGGACTGGTAGAAAGGTTTAATGGTACCCTTAAGGCAATGTTACACAAGGTAGCACTTGATTGTCACAAAGACTAGGATAGATACATTCCCGCACTCTTGTTTGCCTACCGTGAACTGCCAAATGCAAGTACAGGTTTTTCCCCCTTTGAATTATTGTTCGGTCGCTCTCCCCGGAGGTCCAATGCAGATCCTCGCTCAGAACTGGTCAGGAACCAGTCAGTCTGAAGATGACAAACTTTTGTTTGATTATGTATTTGATCTCAAAAACAGGATTGTTGACACATGTACTCTGGCTCAGGAACAGGTGAAGCTGTCTGCCCAAAAGTATAAAATGTACGCTGACAAAAAGGCAAAGGTTCGCACTTTAGCTCCTGGAGATCAGGTTCTGGTGTTGCTATCTGACAAAGATAGTAAACTTCAGGTCAAATGGAAAGGACCATATAAGGTGCTGAAAAAACAGGTCCTGTGGATTACAGAATTGACATGAATGGTGATGGAAAAGTTTTCCACATAACATGTTGAAGTTATATCACGTTAGACAAGCAGATGTGTGCATTACTGTTAATTCCAGTGTACAGGCAAATGAACACAATTGTGCCAATGTTTGTTCTTTTGATGATTTAAAGGACATCTTACCTGTGGAATATCTCACTGTATATCCAACCAGACAAAAGACTGCTGCTGAGAGTGTGGTGCATACTACCTCAGTGGGTGTGGTTCAGGAACCAACAGATAATGACTTCACTCTACCGACCGTTCCCTCAGTGAAAAATGAGACTTACAGGGACGTTCACATGGACCAGTCATTGACAGAAGACAAAATGTGACCTTGAGGCTATTTTTTCAGACTTTTCTGACATTCTTACTGACAAACCTGGAAACGCAACAGCGGTTGATCCACATCGCATTGTTTTGACCAGTGACATACCAGTCAGGGTTAAACCTTACCCGCTTCCCTTTTCCACACGACAGGTTGTTGAGAATGAAGTGAAAACGATGTTAAACATGGGTGTGATTGAGCCATCTACTTCTGCATATTGTGCCCCTGTTGTGCTTGTCTCGAAACCAGATGGTTCTGTACGGTTTTGTATAGATTACAGAGCATTGAACAAAATCACTGTTTTTGACTCTGATATTGAAGAATTGTTTTGTCAGTTGTCGAAAGCCAAATACTTTGTGAAAATAGACTAACAAAGGGATATTGGCAGATTCCTATTGATTCCAGTGACAAGCACAAGACAGCTTTTCAGACACCTATGGGTTTATTTCAGTGGACGAGGATGCCCTTTGGCTTGAAAAATGCACCAGCTACTTTTGCTCGCATGATGAGACGACTGTGTTTGCATGAGAATGCTGCGATCAGTTTTTTTGATGATATTTTGATTGCGCAAAAAGACTGGTGTGCATTGTGTTCCTTGCGACAAGTGTTACAGAAACTAACTGATTTTGGATTGACTGCCGACCAAGCAAACTGTTTGCTGGATTCCAACAGTTGGAATTTTTGGACATTCCTTGTCGATTGGGTGTTTACAACCTGAACAGAAAAAGGTTGACAAGATTTTGTGTATTCAGGTCCCAATGACCAAGAGACAGGTGCGTTCCCTGTTAGGTTTGTTAAGCTATTACAGGCGCTACATACCTAACTTTGCATCTATCACAGCCCCTCTCACTGTATCTAACTAAAGAGAATGGTAAGCGGTCAATTTCATGGTCTGGGGACTGTCAGATCGCCTGCAGACAATACAAAGTCTGCTGTCATCATTCCCAGTGTTGATTCTTCCAGACTTGGATAAGGACTTTGTGAGAACAGATGCTAGCTCTACTGGTATGGGAGCTGCTCTCATGCAGGAGAACCGAGGGTTTGCTACATCCAGTGATGTTTGCAAGCAAAAAGTTCACAGATGCTCAGACAAGGTTTACTCTACTGTGGAAAGAGAATGCTTGGCCATTGTGTGGGCACTATCCAAGTTCACACGCTACCTGTTAGGCAAGCCATTCATCTTGCAGACTGACCACAGGCCTTTAACCTTTTTGAAGGCGTCAAAAACAAAAAACAGTAGATTGTTGAGGTGGTCATTGGCAATTCAAGAGTATAGTTTTGAAGTGTCGCCAATTTCTGGAAAATGCAATGTTTTTGCAGATTTATTATCTCGATCGTGATTTGTGATGTATGCCATGAACTTTTGCTGTCTTTTTCAACTTCTGGTGAGATGATGTATGAATTATAAATTCAGTGTTTATATTTCATTCTGTATGTGCATGTATGTGATTTATGTTAACAAGGTAAATGTCCTTGAATGAAGTTTTGGCTTGGTGATTTGGATGCGGACTGCATTTTTTTTTTCCAGTGTATATTCTGCACCATGATGGGTGGGAAGGATGTTGATGGAGCATTGATTTTTCTGAAACGTCTGCTCTGACATGTAGTAAACTGTGTGTTCAATACGGTCATTGGTGTTGCTTGTACAGAGCCAGCGCTTGGGTAAAATGTTGGTTTTTCTTATGTACTTGGGTGATTATAGAAGATTGGATTTCATGAATCTGACAATGTTGATATGCATGTTCTTATAAGTGAGCATTTGTGAGACATAGTGATGGTAATTTGTCTCCTAAAACTTTGATGGACAAAGTTTTTCCCGGTGGGGGGTTGTCAGGAAGAGCGCTCTGGAGAGATTAAAAAAATTGTCTGGGTATATTTAGTCACGGGATAGAAAATTCACCCTTACACCTGTGGTTGTCAGAATCATTTTTGAAAGTGAGTGCACTCAATTTTGTGACTGTCTCTTCTTGAGAGACTGCAAGAAGACAGCCTGGAGAGCGGATGGGCTCTCTGTTAGTTAGCCTGGCTTGGTAGCGGGCTAGTAGGGGATTTCAGGTCAGGGAAAGTCGTATTCCCCCTGAGTGTAATTTGTAAATATAGCACCAAGTGCTAGTGTAGACTAGGTGTCTACGGGTTCGAAAGTAAGTGTCAAATTCGCTTGTAACCTCACCAGGCAGTGGAGACTGGAAGATTTAAGAATATATTTACATTCTTTAAATTAACCCTAAGGTTTTGCTTTGATGTTCATTGTATTAAGTATACATATTGTGTTCTTTCCTAAAATGTATACAAACGTTGATAATGTTCATAAACCTGTTTTTGGTTTATAAAGTTAATTGTCTTTGTAAAATGTTAACTGCATTTTATCAGAGATAACTTTCATCTGGCTTTTCTAAAGATCTTTCAGCAAACTATTTTAAAATCATAAACTCGGAGTTTAATTGTTAAATTGTTGGAGAGAGGCTTTAGGGAACTTTGTATCTTACATTAGGATTCTAGTTCCAGAGCGCTCGTTCCTGAGGAAGGACTCCCGAACGTATTCCCCTGTCACTTTGGCTTTTGTGGGCAAGACTGAGGAAGGACTCCCGAACGTATCCCCCTGTCACTTTGGCTTTTGTGAGCAAGACTGAGGAAGGACTCCCGAACGTATCCCCCTGTCACTTTGGCTTTTGTGAGCAAGACTGAGGAAGGACTCCCGAACGTGTTTCCCTGTCACTGCAGGATGGGGCATGTTGCGATCTGTTGTAATGGAGGCGAGGTGCTGCAAAACAAGTACAGAGTAAAGGATGGAAGAGTTGTGAGTTGATGTGAAAGTGTTGTGTAGTGTTGTTTGATTAAATTTGTTGATTGCTCATGTGTTTGAGTATTTGTAAATAGTAAGGGAGTGAGTATATAGTATGAACTTGACATACAACCTCCACATGCATTCAGCCAGCCTGACAATAGAACCAACACAGTGACCCACGGCAATACCATCCGAACGAATCCAAGACTCCTGCTCTTCACTGACTGTTTACAAAAGAACCTCAGCTGACTGAGCATTTAGCGCTCACTTGGAGCGCCGAGGTCGCAGTGGTTACATCCCTTCCCCCTTTCGCCACCGGGCAGGTCCGAACTCTCTCCTAGGTGTCATCTGTCATCTGACCACTTCGGCCTCCTTCACACAGTTCGGCCGTGTGCGATGGGTAAGGTACCCTGGTTAAATGGTCTATTACCTATTTGTATACTACGTGCAACGTCCTTTTGCCTCCAAGCGTCTGCCTTTTGTGAGAGGTTTCACGCTCCTTGACACCCGTCAGACCACCCTCCTGACCTCCATGGACCGCTCTCCCCGCAACAGGTCCGCTACTCCCAACAAGCGGCGCCTGTCCAGACAGCGACACAGCCCGGGCAAGGGAGCAGAGAAATACCGGCGCTGTGACCGTGGATCGGATGGTTCATTGACGACGGATGTTGTGGACTCTGAGTCCGCGTCAACTGATCGGGAGACATAGCTCAGGTTTGCCATTCATGTCTACCAACGGATAATGACCCGGAAATGTATTATGGACCATGAGTTTGAACAGTGTTTACCTGATTGAAATTGTTGATAGTTAATCAAATAAACGAAGGTTTTCATTCCATGGATAAAATTAATGTTGTTTCACTAAATGTTAGAGGTTTAAAAAACGGGTTTAAAAAGAAAACCTTGGTCTGCATATTTTAAATAAAAACGTTTCGATGTTATTTGCTTACAAGAATGTCACATAAAATACAGAGATGTAAAGGAATGGGAAAAACAATGGGGTGGAGCAATTTTTTTTCAATGAGGGTACGAACAAAAGCAGAGGAGAAGTTACTTTGATTTCAAAACACTTTAATGGAAAAGTTAACTTGGAGCTTGCATAAGACAGAATCCTAGTCATTTCAGTGGTAAATGAATACTATAATATAATGGTTGCCAATGTTTATGCACCCAACCAGACGAAGGAAAAAATAATATATTATCGAAAGTTGATTGAAATTTTTAATTCTATAGAGCAAGAAGATTTAATTATTCTTGGCGATATTAACTGTACACTGAACAGTGATCTCGACAGTGTCGGGTCAACCCCACGACAGATCGGAAACTGCCAGTTTTCAACATGTCATTGATACATTAGATTTAACAGATGCCTGGAGACTTTATCATCCAAAAGAAAAAGATGCCTCATGGATTCGTCTGAACCTGTATATTGCGCAAAGATTAGATTATTGTTTTGTTTCTGATAACATTTTGCGTTTCTGTACTATGTGTGAACATTTTTTTTGTTCCAAATTCTGATCATAAGGCTGTTGTCCTTGAACTGAACGAGAATGATTTCACTCGAGGACCAGGATACTGGAGATTCAATAATGGGTTTCTTAAAAATGTTTTGTTTGTACAAAAAATGAATAACATGTTAGATACATTTCTTACAGACAACGAAACTCTGAATGATTTAGAGGAATGGGAAATGTGTAAGGTTAAAATAAGAAATTTTTGTATAGATTTTGGGAAAGATCTGGCGTGTAAAAAAAACGATTCATTAATATTGCAGCCACAGTTACAAAATCTAGAAAAAGCTTGCCAAAAGATCCAGAAAACGAAAATATTAAAAGATTTATGAAAGTAAAACAAAATATAGAGATTTTGCAGGCTTACAAAACTAGAGGTGCTCAGGTAAGATGTAGGCGTAAATGGATAGAAGGAGAAAAGAATACAAAATATTTTTGTGGTTTAGAAAAGGCACGAAGTAGAAATAGGATTATTACAAGACTGTGCAAAGAAACAGGTAACATTACTACAGGTCAAAGAGAAATAATGCAAGAACAAACGGCATTCTATAGACGATTGTGTACTCAGAATACTTAAGCAGCAAATGTAGAAGAAGCTGCTGACATTTTTATTGAAAATGTAGAATTAAGACAGTTAGAAGAAAATAAAGCAGTAATATGTGAAGGTATAGTGACATTAGAAGAGACGACATCTGCTCTAAAGAAGATGAAAAATGGCTGTGCTCCAGGAAGCGATGGCTTAACAGCCGAGTTTTATAGTTTTTTGTTGTTGTTGTCAAAATTAGGTAATGTTGTCACTAACTCCTTTATTGAATCCTTTAACAGAGGAAGACTCATTTACACAACGGCAAGGCATTATAACTCTTTTTCACAAAGGTAAAGGCTTGGATAGGGATAAACTTAATAACTGGAGACCCATTACTCTTACTAATTCTGATTATAAAATTTTGGCAAAGGTACTCTCAGAAAGACTGGGTAAAGTCATCCATAACTTAGTCAACGAAGATCAAGTTGGCTACATAAAAGGAATAAATATATCCACGCTTAGAACCATCGATGATGTCATCAACTATTTAAATAAAACTGGAAAGGCGGGGTACTTATTAGCTATAGATTATGAAAAAGCCTTTCATTTCATATAAAAAATATCTTCTACATGTATTCAAAGTATTAGGATTTGGGACCGATTTCCAGAGATGGGTACAAGTTTTGACAAATGGTAACCAAAGCTGCATCAACCATGGAGGTTGGTTATCTTAGCCATTTGATGTAAGTTGTGGTATAAGGCAGGGCTGTCCCTTTTCCCCATTAGCGTTCGTTTTAGCTGTGGAGCTCTTGGCTGCAAAGATCAGAAAAAGCCAAAAAACAGGTATCCAAGTGCCAACAAGGAACCATACAAACGAACAGTACATAAAGATAAAACAACTCGCTGATGATACCACCTTATTCTTAGAAAGCAAAAATGATATGATTGAATCCTTAAATATTCTGAAAGCCTTTGAGGCATTCTCTGGTCTTAAGTTAAATATGAATAAGACTAAAGCTATAAGAATGGGTAGGAGAATAAATGAAAACAATCTGCATTTTTCTATAGTAGAAAGAATAAAAATACTGGGAATTTATTTCAAAAAAAATAAAATGGCTAAGAACATCGAAGAGAACTGGAAGGGCAGAGTTCAAACCATAGAAAAATCAATAAAGAACTCGAGTAAACGAGACATAAACATTCATGGCAAATTACTGCAATTAAATCTTTTTTGATTGGTCAGTTTTTGTAATGCAGTCAATTGGTATTCCCTTTGAAGTCCTGCAGAGAATAAATACGATGTTATATAAATTTGTTTGGCAAAAGAAACCGTAATCGGAAAGCACTTGAAAAAGTTAAAAGGAAAGTAATGGAATCAGATTATAATTGAGGGGGTTTAAAAATGGTAAACAATATGGATCTTCAAAACAGTATGTATTTGCAATGGGCAGGAAATTGTTCTCTGCAACAGATGAAAACTGGAGTAGGATTCCGAGGTGGCACTTAAAACAAAATAGACAATGATAGCATATTTAAGCTTAACTGTAATGCAAAACCGCTACGGCAAATTGAACTAATAGACAATGAATTTTGGAGCAATGTAGTCACCATTTATCTGAATAAGAGGAAAACCAAAATTAGAAGTAAACCCAAGTACCTTTTTAGATCAATGTTCTATAATAATTTGATAAAATATAAAGGCAATTTATTATATTTTCAAGAATGGAAAGAAAAGGGGATACAGTTTGTTAGAGACATTGTGCACATTGATGAAAATAGATTTTTTAATCTTACAGAAGTAGAGACAGTTTTAGGATATTGTAATGCAAATACTATTTTTTAATACAATGCACTGCAAAACGCCCTCCCATTATCTTGGCTGGAATGGATATATGACAACATTCCTCTTGACAATGTTTACTCTGCTGACTGCGAAGCCCGTCTATTCAATACAAAACCAATAAAGATAAAGAAGTTACTGGAGCAAAGGAATCCAACATACATAACTGCAAATGGCAAAGATTTTTGGCGTAGAAAACTTAACTTTGAAATAGACGATCTCGTATGGCTAATACCAAGAACTCTACAAAAGAGGTTAGGTTGAATGAACTACAACGAAAATAAACCACAACATTTACCCTACTAATATTCTTTTGCAAAAATGAAAGTATCGGAAATAATTAAGTGTGATAACTGTACAGATGAAATCGACTTTATCGAACATTTCTTTTTCTACTGTCCTCCTGTCAACAAATTTTGGAATTATGTAGAAATATTGATTTCATCGAGAATCGGTAAATCCTTAACACTGTCCTTAACTGACGTACTCTTTGGTGTCCGCAGAGATGGTATAAGTAAACAGAACAAAATCGATTAACCATATTATATTAGTAGGGAAAATGTCCATTAGCATAGCACGTAAAACTAAAAAATTGATAGCATTACAAATGACCTTCGAACAACACATAGAACTGAGAAAGCGTTTCATCAATTTATCTATTGCGTTTAAAAAATAAATAACAGTTCAGAAGCACGCTTTTGTAGAACATCAGATACTGGAGACGTGTCTCTTCCAGGAAAAAAAGAAGACAAAGTATAACAAGAACCACTAGGTAGCCATCAGTTTATGCTGTAGTATTGGTTTAATGTTTATCCGTTTGTTTCGCCTATTTTTCCTATTTGTGTATGCATAGATTTGTTCCAAATTACACAGGTCATTGCTTATATATCTGTTCATTCCTAGAGCTGTATCTATGTGTGGCTTGTACTACTGTACATATGCATACACACTGCACAAGCCCACTCACACACGCACAAACACGCTTTCCCTTGCACGCGCGCGCGCGCCCACACACACACACACACACACACGCACGCACACACCACACTCTCTCACACACACACACACACACACACACACACACACACACACACACACACACACACACACAAAATGCATGAACATACAGACGCACACCTCCCACCCCCACCCACCTCCCACACACACGCACACTTATTATCTCGCTTCTTGGCTTTCCTCATGTCTCCCTTTTAGACCCCCTTTTTGCTGTAAGGGTAGCATCTTTGGGGAATAGACCAATTTCCGAGATTATATGTGACCCTCGTCTAAGTCTCCTGTATACGTTTGTCATCTTTCCTAGGATCGTCCTTGCATTCTTTTTCGCCCTTCTTCAAGGATGATTACCGGGAATATTAAGTTCAGGAGCGACAGTGATGGGTATTATTATGATCATAACTTTCTTCAGTCGCCATACCTCTCTTCGTTTGATGTGAATTTTAAAGCTTCTATAAGCCGATCCTATATTTTTTGTATGTCTGTCTGTCTGTCTTTGAGAAAAACTGAGGGAAAAAAGTTAATTAAGCCTTCTTCATTTAAGTGGTTTGCGTTGTATAAGCAGCATATTACAAGCGTGAGAGTGCCAGTACACCACACATTAGAACATTAACAAACCCAGACACTTTGTATCAACTGCTAAAACACTAAAATCAGCAAAAATGTGTCCATTTGTAAGAAAACATACAGACTATGCATGGTGTGTAAGAGACTGGTTGGAGACACACAAAAAAGAGGAAAAAAGAAAAGGAGGAAAAACAAAAGTAGTTGAAATTTTTTTTTTTTTTTTTTTTTTCAGATGAAGAGGACGGTGTTGAGCACCAAAAAATGAAGAGATGGATTTCGGCCTTAGGAAAAAAAAATCGTCAGCGCCTTAGGTGCTCCATTGATCCGATAACCGATGCCACGCATTGAAAAAAAAAGACTTCTTCAGGATTGATTTTGTGAACAGTTTAGAAGATATGAGGGGAGTTTATTGTTCAAAACCTCGTACATCAGTATACCTTTGTTGAAGCGGAGATGTTCCTCAAGACGTAGTATTTGCAACTGTTTCATCTTTGTTCGATCAATAAGCGCGGATTTGGCAAAATAAGCTTGGCTGCCCTCCGATACATGCATACATTCTAATCTTGTCAGATGCACCAGCACAGTCATCCCATGCAGTGGAAGCATAATCAATATGAGATCTTATCGGGAACTAGTCAGTGAACTGCTTGTTTCTTTAAAATGAATAACGATGTCGTTTTTTTATTTATTTATCTGAAATTGAAAATGAAACGAGGCAGAGAACAGTAAACAATAAACAAGTAGGGTAACTTGCTCCCATAAGAAAAGCTAACACAGAGTAACTTTTATTCCAGACTGGCACAGCCTTTTAAACTTGAATAAAGTCATACAAATACAGAGACGAACAAACTCATAGTGGGGGAAAACAAGCGCAGGCCAACAAGCCCTCCGTCATCACAGTAATGACTTGGCAAA
>CM031617.1:16370160-16397660 GCA_018398815.1 Conus ventricosus
CATTAGATTTTATTGCACGTTGCTAAAGAAAGAAAAAAAAACAAAACCCCGAAAGTTTTTAAGTACTGCCACGTATGCTAAAGGGCAGTACCCAAATAAGACGCAAGTCCCCTTCGAGCTTTTTTCTCCTTTTTTCCCATCATAAGAGCTAACCAAAAAATGCCATTATGACGAGGGCAGCCCGTTTTTTAGCTATTTTCTATTTTCGTAGTGCAAAACAAGGTGGGGTTTAAATGTTGTCATTTTCTGACAAGCGAAGGTCTTCTCTCTTCTCTCTCTCCCCCTTTTTCTCTCTTCCTCCTCTCTCTTTTCCTCTCTCTCTCTTTTCCCCCCCTCTTCCCCCCTCCTCATTGATTTTATTCAGGGGAATTCATAAAATTTTTAATATGGAGCAACAAAACAAAAAAAAAAAAACAAAACAAACAAACAAAAAAAAACAAAAAAAAACAAACAAAAAAAGAGACCTGGGCATTTTTTTTAAATTTAGACCTCTGTGACACTTAATGGTGAAGAGAGAGAGGAGAGGAGAAAAGAGGAGAGGGGAAGAGAGAGAGAGAGAGAGAAGGGGGAAGCGTAAATGAAAAATTTTCACTTTCCGGCCAAAATCGTTTTCATCAAAGAAATTATTTTCATGTGCAAATTTTTGATCAATAGGCCCGTTTTTAAAATACCCAGTCAAATAACCCTAATAATCGATTTTTAAACCGGTTTTTTGTTTTTTACACCTAATTTTGATTTTGGAAAATTTTGCCAAAAAATTGATTTTTGGCCCGTTTTTTGATTATGGGGGCCGTTATTAATTTCCGGCGAAATTTGCACCGGGTTATTGTTTTTGTCTATTGGAAAGTAATTTGCACATAAAATAAATTTTCGTACTATGAACATCGATTTTCGAAAATGCACAAAATTTCATTTTTCCGGGCCGAAAATAAATTTTCATAGTATGAAAAAATTTTTTATAAGCAAATTATTCCCAATGGGCCCCAAAAATAAATTTCCCAGGTGAAAATAACGTCTTTAACTTTTACGAGACGGTTATTGTTTTTTGCACCAAACTTTGATTTTGGTAAAAAATTTTGCAAAAAAATTTGATTTTCGGCCCATTATTGTTTTATTTGAAAAGCGAGACGACTGCAGGGGAAATTTAAAAAAATCTGAAATAAATGTTAGCAAAAACCCCCCAGAAACGTGGAAAAAACGAGTCAAAAACAAAACAAAAACGCGTTTCGCCCTGTTAGGTCACTGGGTTGAGCAAACGAATAAAACAAGAAAATGCCTTCTTTGACGCTTCAATCGCTTAGATCCCCTTCAAAGGCCCCTTCCTTGCGCTGAACTCTGACGATCTGAAGCGAAAAAAGCTAAGTGCATTTTCGTTGTTTTATTCGTTTATTTCTCACCCCGAGGAAGACCTAAAAGGTCGAAACGCTTTTGGGGTTTTGTTTTGTAACTCGTTGCCCACGTTTCTGGGGGTTTCGCTAACATTTTTTAGATTTGTCATTTTTAAAATTTGTTGGGGCCTTTTATTGATTACCGGCGTAATTTCCCCTGGTATTAAATTTTTGGGGTCTATTGGTAATTAATTTCACAGAAATCGATTTCTTACATAAAAAATTGATTTTGGGCCAGAAAATGAATTCTGTCAATTTCACGCTTCACAAGAGAGGAGAGAGGAGAGAGAGAAGAAGAGAGAAGGGGAAGAGAGAGAGAGAGAAGTTTAATATTGTATTCATGCCTGAAAACAATCCCCAAAATAGCAAAAATGAAATTAAAAGGAGAAGAGAGAGAGAGAAGAGAGAGAGAGAGAGAGACCCGGGCGTTTAAAAATAAGTAAATGTCAGTTATTGGGCTTGTCGCAGCGGGTTATGACAAAGGGGGGTGGAGAAGAAAAATGGCAAAAGAAAGTGTATCGTATACTTAAAACAACCAACATATCAAAAAAAAATTTAAAAGGGGGAAAAGAGAGGGAGAGAGAGAGAGAGAGAGAGAAGAAGAGAGAAGAGAGAGATAAGAAAAGAAATGTTGTTTATACCCCACCGCCGAAAAGGGGCCCCACACAGGGCGTCACCACTTTAAAGAGAGAGAAGAGAAGGGGGAACAATTTTTTACCATATTATTCGGAAAGAAAAGAAGAGAAAGAAAGAAAGAAAATAAATTACAGTTTTGCCCAAACCACACACAACCCCCCCCACACACACGACGGCACGCACGCAGCACCGCACGCACGACCACCGCAGCCACACAACACCACACACGCCCCCGACGCACGCACGCACGCCCCGCACGCACGCCCAGCCGCAAAAACAAACACCCACACAACAACACACACACACCCAAAAAACCACCCCCCAGCTTTCTTTCGTAATTTGTTTCATTTTTTTAAATTTAAAATCGTAGTGAATGAGAGATAGAGACTAGCGATAAAGACGGTGTCTGGAAATCGTATGGTAATCAAAATATTTATACTACAAGTTATGAAGGAAATGCTTGCGAATGACCGTATGATATGGGGTAATAGCGTTTGGTAGTAGATTATTTTCCGTAAAACCTTTACCCTTAGTGATATCGACAGTAGTGATTAGGAATGCCCCCGAAATGATAATGACGAAATTTAAACGATGAAAGGGGACGTGGCTACTGAGCAAAAAAATTTCCTTTTTGCTTTACCCATTCATTTCCAAAGACTATTTGAAAAAATTAAGCGATAAACCGTTATTGAAATTCAAAACAAATAAACACATCAATGGTTTTGTAACCGGGAAATCACGTTGGTGATTTTTTTTATTAGGTTTTCAAACGAACGTTTTGAAACATTTAATGTCTGCCCACTTGTCATGAAACTTTTTTTACTAGCCTTTGTTTCGTAAAGTATTGGGGTTACCTGCGTGGTGAAAATGAACGCGGGCGCGCGCGGTGGTTGGGCGCGCGCACGTGGGTGGTGTGTGTGTGTGAAATCGCGCTTTTTTGTTTTTGTGTTTGAAATGGGGTTTTGTGGGTTTGTATGTTTTGGTGTGTGGGGGGGGGGGGTATGGGGGGGTGGAAGGGGGAGAGTATAAGGGCGCATGCGGCTACGTGCATGCGTGAGCGGGTGCGGCGTGTTTTCCCCCTTTCCCCCCCCTTTCTCTCTTCCCGCTCTGTTCTGCTTTAAAAGTATTTCCTTTGTTGTACTTTTCATTTCAAAAAGTGTTTCGGGTATAACTATCTGACCGAGGACTTAGGGGCCAAAATTCGTGAAGATTTTTTGCTTCTCATTCGTTTCTATTTCCCTAAAGTTTTTTCGGGGGTGTAAAAACCCCATATTCCCCCTTTTGTCTTTTCGTGTTCCTTACTATACAAATCTTAACGACTTTAACGTGCAAAATCGCGTTCCAATAATACAATCAAAACCCATCTTAAATTGTTTTGGATAAACTTCATTCCCCCTGTTTTTCTGGATTTTGGTTTTTCTTGGTATTTATAATTGCTGATTTTTTTTTTAATTTTTGTTGTAACGTATATCTATTTTTTTATTGCCGGGACTTTGCTTAGAATTAATACAAGGGACCTTTGTAATGTAATTAAATAATGAACTGGCACAAAATTTTTATCACTGCCAAATAAATTCAGATGTCTTTTTCTTTTAAACAAAATCCCCTTCTTTTCCATCCTTGGTCTTATGAAATCCCCTTGACTCCTTTTACTGATACAGCTTACCCATAATAACAAAAAATTTGTCCGACGCGATGCCATCATTTGGGTGAAACGGATTTGGGAATATTTTTCACAAAGCATCGCCACTGTACAAAAAGGCGGCGTGACCTTTGAGCCTGATTTTTGGAATGTATGTGCTAGTAAAAACCCTCCAACTCACCCCTCTTCTGTTGGATATGTGACGGGGAATCCCGCGCACTTTCTTTGGGTATGACAATTGTTTCTGTGGTGATGCATATAAGAGCATCCAAATATCATTCTTCCGTGATTTTTAACTTTGTCTTTTAAAAAAAGGGCACCCTGGGGGAGCGACCCCCACATCTTTGGCTTGCATCATTTTTCATAACCCAAACTAAATCGAAAAGAATTTTTACTTTTCTGGATCAAATTCACAAACAACAAGCCATGGTACCCATATAACAGGGGCCAACAAAAGCCAGCGACCCGTTATTTTTTTATTGGTCTTGTAAATTCCAAAAGCAACAGAAAAGGGGCCACCGCCATTAAATATCGCTGCTTAAAAAATTTCAGTAAGGATGAATTTTTTCGACTTAAGCTTAGCTCCTTTCCAGGTACTCAATTACACGACCCAAAATGAAGGTTAATACCTGGAAAATCTTTCTTCAATCGTTGATAAACATCCCCCACTTAGAAAAAAAGGGGTAAAACCAGAGGCTTCCCAGTGGCTGACAAAAGACTTTATTATAAAAAGGGCACTAAGGGAGCATTTAAAACCCCCAAAAAAAAAAGGTAGAAATTTAAAAAAAGAAGGAAACAGAGATAATCTGGGAAAAACAAATCTGAGCATTTTGGGAAAACTGATAAACCCCAAACGGGGATACAGCATCATTAGGGCGTGCTTTAAATGAAAAAGGGGAAAATCGAGAAAGAAACAGATAAACTGGATATTGGCGCTAACACTTTCAACAATCATTTCCTTCGGGGAACTGAATTACAAACAGTGCCAGTGTCACATTCTTTAATGATATGAACCCCAGTGTTCTCCAATCGTTTTGCCAAGAACGTTGATACTAGAGATTCATTTAGCACCCCCGTTTGCTTTTAAAATGAATTTGGGTTTCCCTTAATTTAAAAATTTAAAAAAATAAAAAACTATGGGCCCAGTAACAAAAATGCTTCATACCAAGTTTGCTCTCCCTTTAAATTTGTTGATACCCTTAGTAGTTTATAATTTGTTTTTGATCAAAATGTTTTCCCATGGGTCTAAAGGCAGCAAAAGTCTTTCCTTACCCAATCAAGAGATCTCACGATTTAAAAAATTTTTAGACCAAATCTCTTTTATCCATTGTATCGAAACCCCCTTAAATGCATATTCACAAACACCTAATAAACTATGGAATCACAAACTGTTCCCCCCCCATTTCAGTAGGTTTTGTCGAAACACTCAGCCACACAGCCTTAACACGCCTCTGGAACTGGCTATCAGCCACAAAGAAAGAAAATCACTGGAAGTTTTCCTCGATTTTTGAAAGCCTTTGATCTTGTAGACCACAAAATATTTAAACAAAAGACTGCATTGTTCAAAACCGCAGTAGCACCTTCTTTCAGCATATTTAAAAAAGGACCCCGTGTTTACTTAAACGGGACTTATTTCTGAAGGAATATGAGCTGTGGCGTTCCCCAGGGGTTGTCCTTGACCTTTTTTTCTGTATTTTATAAAAGACCCACCCTGCACTATCCACAATGATTCACTGGATCTTTCCTGCGACAGTTTTTTCATGTAGTAAACAAACATATTCGTACAATATCGTTACAAAAAAGTAAAATGATGTTTAAAAGGTGCAACCGAAAAAGAATGGTCTTAATCCCCACAAAACAAAAATTTTGGGGCCAGCATCGAACAGAAACATCAACGAAAATCTTTTTGTTGAGCTAAAATGAGTGAAACCTTGAGAGCAGTACCGAACACCCTGTTTAGGCTATTTTTGATGATATTTTTAAAAGGCAATCACATATAAATCTGTTTTTCAAACGTTGGGTCGCAATTTTTTTTTGCTCAAAACTCATTATTTGTTGAATACACATCCGGGAAATTTTTTTTGAAGCCCTTGCCCCTTTCTCACATCAACATGCGTCCCCTTTGATGGTGCGGAAAATCACATAAAAAAGTCAACTCTATATAGAGGGGGAAATTTAAATATTTTTCCCCCAAATTTCTATCAACCCCGGGCAAATTCGCAAAAAAAAAGATGCACCATGCAGAGCCAAATATCTTAATAAGGCAGTACTAATGTTTAAAGTCCCTGCAAACAGGGGCCACATACTTGCTGGTTTATCCCCAAAGGCAACAAAAGCGATTGAATCAAATAAATTTAAATTTTAACCCCGTGTCCGATTTATTTGTTCAAATCTAGTTTTGCTTTTTTGGGCCCTTGTTGGGAAATTCTTCCTTCCCTCTGCCAAAAAATGTCAAACACGCCTCCTTTAAACAGCAATAATTAAAATTTACTTGAACAATAAATTAACCCTTTTATATAGTTCCCAAAGCCCAAATTTTTTGTTTCCTCATATTAGCTGATGAAAAGGGATGATTTATTTTGTGGGTGGGGGTGGGGGTGTGGTGTGGGTGTACGCGTGCGTGCGTGCATTGTGGGCATGTGCGTGCATGGAGCGCGCAGTACGTCCCTTTATTATTTTGTTTAATTTTGTAATGATTTTTTTTTTATTTTATTTTTATTAATTGTTATTGTTATTTTTAAATGTTGCTTAAATTTTTCATTTTTTTCTACCCTTATTAATATGTTTTAGTGTGTTTGTTAAAGTTTTAGAATAGCAAGGACAGATTGAAGAAAGGCATCCCAAAATCCTATCCTTGAGTAATAAAAATTTTTTAGTCTTTAGTCTGTATGAGGTGCAAATGTTTTTTCCCCCTCTCTTCTCTCCTCTCTTCCCCTCTCTCTCCCCCTCTCTCTCTCCTCCTCTCTCTCTCTCTCTCTCTCTCTCTCTCTCTCTCTCTCAGTGTGTGTTGGGTGTGGTGTTGTGCGTGTTGTGTGTGTTGTGATGTGGTGTGCGGCTTTCTGCGAGCATGCGCGTGCGCGCGTGTGTATGGGGGTTTTGCCGCACAACAAAATTTTTAATATGACATAAAAGGTTTCTCAACAGGTGTGTGTTGTGTTGTGTTGGTTTTGTTGTGTGTTTTGTGTTTGTTGTGTTGGTTGTGTTGTTGTGTTGTGTTGGTTGGTTGTTTTGTGTTTGGGGTGTATGTGTGTGTGTGTATTTAAAATTCAATAGTTTAATGCCTTTGAAAACCCTAAACAGGTTTTTTATACACAAATAAAAAAAAGAGGAAAGTAAAAGAAACCCAAAAGACGAAAAAACAAAAATTCTGTTTTTGTTGACCACCATCAGTTAAATCAATTGTCCTTGCATACATTTTACCTTTCAACACTTTTAAAGCATACACATATTTTGAGATCTCGCTGTAAGTATCATTTTATATTTAAAATAGATGGCAGCGATTTTTTTAAATTGTATTTGTCTTTGATGGTTCTAAAAACTGCCTCCTTATATCGTTACATTTAGTCATTTATTAAGAAAGAATGTCGTCTTCACTTCATTTCATTCCAAACACAGTCTCTTTCTCTTGTGTCTTTTTATATTACCTTTTCTGTGTGTGTGTGTGTGTTGGTTTGTGCGTGGTTCGGTAAAGATGCGTTTTGTGCGTTAGTGGTGCGTGCGTGCTTTGTGTGTGGTGTGTGGGTGTGTGTGTTGTTGTGTGTGTGTGGTTTTTTTGGGGGTGTGGTGTGTGTGTGGTGTGCGCGTGTCTGGTTTCGTGGGGTGGAGTGTGTGTGGGTGTGGGTTTTTGGTGTGTGTGTGTGTTGTGTTGTGTTTTGCGCGCGCGCGCCGCGGGCAAGCACGAGGGGTTAGGTTTTTCTAGTGTTGGGATTATCAAGGGAGTTGCTGTTGCTGTAGTAACGAAGGGAGTTTGTTGTTGCTGTAGAAAGAAGGGATTTTTGTTGTGTAGTATACAAAGGCAGTTAGTTGTTTCGTATATACAAAGGCATTTTGATTGTTGTGTATATACGAAGGCATTGATTGTTGCTGTAGTAATACAGAAGCGTTGAAAAGTTCTGTATAACAGAAGGCAGTTGTTTTGCTGTGAATACAGAAGGGAGTTGATTGTTGCTGAAATTCAAAACAGTTTTTGTTCTGTAAATTTAGAAGGGGTTAGTTGTTGCTGTATATACAGAAGGCATTTGTTTTTGCTGTAGTATCGAAGGCAGTTACTTTGCTTATATCAGAAGGGAGTTGACTGTGCTGAGTTACAGAAGATTGACTATTGCTTTAGTAAATAGAAGGGGTTGATTTTGCTGAAATTCAAAAACGTTTTTTTGTTTCGTATATAAAAGGCAGTTTTACTGTTCGTAGTATAAGAAGGCAGTTGACTGTTGGAGTATACAAAAGGGATTGATGTTGCTGATATACAGAAGGCACTTGACTGTTGCTGTAGTATACAGAAGGCAGTTGATTGTTGCGAGAATTCAGAAGGCAGTTTACTGTTTCTTAGTATACAGAAGCTGTTGATTGTTTGAGTAACAGAAGGGTGTTGATTGTTGCTGTAGTATACAGAAGGCAGTTGATTTTTCTGAGAATTTAAAGGCTTGATTGTTGCGTGAATTTAGAAGGGGGTTGATTGTTGCTGTAGTATAAGAAGGCTTTATTGGTGCTGTAGTTTAAAAAGGCGTTATTGTTTGCTGTAGTATACAGAAGGCTTGATTGTTGCTGAGTTACAAAGGGATTTGTTGTTTTCTGTAAACAGAATCTTTTTTGTTGTGAGTATACAAACGTTGTTGGGAGAATTCAGAAGGAGTTGATTGTTGCTGTAGAATTCAGAAGCAGTTTTATTGTTTCTGTAGTATCAGAAGGTGTTGATTGTTCTGTAGTATACAGAAGGCATTGATTGTTGCTGAGTTTCGAAGGGTGTTTATTTTGTGTGTAACAAAAAGGGATTGTTGTTCTGTATATACAGAAGGGGTTGATTGTTGCTTAAAACAAAGGCAGTTTTGTGCTGTAGAATCAAAGGCTGTTGATTGTTGCTGTAATACAGAAGGGATTGATTGTTGCTGTTAAATTCAGAAGCATTGATTGTTCTGAGAATTTTAGAAGGGAGTTTATTGTTGCTGTAGTAACAGAAGGGATTTATTTTTTGCTGTGTTCAGAAGGCATTGATTGTTGCTGTGTAACAGAAGGGAGTTACTGTTGCTGATATAAGAAGGCAGTTGATTTTTGCTGTATATACAGAAAGGGAGTTGTTTTGCTGTATATCAAAGGGATTTTTGTTGCGTGTATAAAAGAAGGCAGTTAGTTGTTGCTGTAGTATCAGAAGGGGATGACGTTGCTGTAGTATCAGAAGGAGGGAGTTGTTTTCTGTGGTAACAGAAGGGAGTTATTTTTTGTTAATCAAAGCCGTTATTTTCTGTATACAGAAGGCGGCAATTGTTGCTGTAGTATCGAAGGCGGATAATTTTCGCTGCAGTGTACAGATTTCAGTGGGGTTGCTGTATGATAAGGGTGGCAAAAAACAGTGCAAATTTCAGTTGAGGGGGGCTGTATGATAGAGAGGCAGTAGACAGTGCTAGAGAGGAGTAGACGTAAGATTGCAGTTGAGGGTTGCGGGAATAAGATGGGAGTGACAGTGCAGATTCGTGGATGGTTTTTATAAAAAGATATGGGATAAGCAGGGAGATGCAGGAGGGTTTTGTATGATGGAGATGGGAGTAACATGTAGAGATGGCAGTAGAAGTGAGATTGCATGGGGTTTGTAGTGGAGATGGGAGGGGCGTGCGATTGCAGTGAGGGGTTTTTGTATGTAGAATTGCGTGACCCGGCAGATTGCAGTGGGGGTTTCTGTATGTGGGAAAGGCATAGACGTGCGATTGCAGTGGGGGCTGTATGATGGAAGGCATAGACGTCAGATTGCAGTTGAGGGTTGCTGTATATGGAGATGGCAGTAGACAGTGCGATTGCAGTTTAGGGTTTTCTGTATGATAGAGATGGATAGACAGGCGATTGAGTGGAGGGTTGCTGTAGATAGAGCAGAGACGTCAGAGATGGGATAGAATAAGATTGCAGTTGGGTTTCTTGAAGAATGGGAGTAGACAGTGCAATTGCATTTAGGGGGGCTGTATGTAATATGGCAGTAGACAGTGCAGATTGCAGTTGAGGGGCTGATGATAGATGGCAGTAGCGTGTGAGAGGCAGAGACAGTGCGATTTCGGGAGGTTGCTGTATGATGGGAAAGGCAGGGGACAGTGAATGCAGTGGGGGTTTCTGTATAGGGGATGGAGGAGACAGTGCAATTGCAGGGAGGGTTGCTGTATGATGAGATGGGAGAGACAGTGCGATTGCAGTGGAGGGTTTTTGTATGATGGGATGGCAGTGACAGTGCTAGAGATGGATAGCAGTGCAGATTCGTGGGGGTTGCTGTATGATAAGATGGGAGTAAACATGCAGATTGCAGTGGGGGGTTTCCCGTATGTGGAGATGGCAGAGACAGTGCAGATTGCGTAGGTTGCGTATGATAGAGATGGCAGTAACAGGAGATTGCGTGGAGGTTGCTGTATGAAAGATGGCAGGGGGACAGTGCAGAGTGGCCTTCGTGTAAGATGGCAGTAGACAGGCTTCACGCCCCCTTCGGGGGCCCGCTCCCCAGGTCTCTTGGACAGGGGACAACTTGACGCCCCCAGCACACGAAACCACCCACCCCCAAAATTCTCCACTTGTAGTCTTTCCCCTGAGCCCCCTTTTTCCGAGTAATGTTAAAGAGAAATGATATAGTAAAGGGTGTAAGACCATGATGATCAGACAAAACCAAACAATAACAACAAAACAACAGCAACAACAATAAAAATATAGTAATAATAAAGTAACAAAGGATAAAAATATAATGAAAAAAAAGGAAGAAAAATGACATAAAAATCATGAAAAAGATAACGATGTGATAAATTTTAGTGTGGTGGTGTGGTAGTTTAGCAATATAGTAGTAGTAGTAGTAGTAGTAGTGTAGTATGTAGTATATAATAGTAGTGTTGTGCAGTCATCCATCATCGTATTATCACCTCATAAACGGGGACGTAAAACAGTAGACAGTGTGCGGGTAAAACCTCTGCCCGGCCGACAGCAAATACTACCCAATATTGCATACCTTTCTATTTAAAAAAAAAAGAAGGTTTTCATTTTTAGAGAGAAGAGAGAGAGAGAGAAGAAGAGAGAAGAGAAGGGGGGGGAGAGAGAGAGTTTTTAAACAACTAATTTGGGGAAAAAAAAAAAATCCATAGTGACAAAGGGGGGGGACCCATAAACGGCGCACTTACCAAAACGCTGCAACGAACCGGCTAAGGGGGACATGTATGATCAGCACTGGCTTTTTGTACCCAGTTCTTTAGAAAAAGGGGGTACTTTACAATGGGGGAAAAAAAATCTCTGTGTGGTGTGTGTGTGTGTGTGGTGTGTGTGTGTGTGTGTGTGTTGTGTGTGGTGTGTTGGTGACCTGTCCCTCCCCTGGTCAAAACTAGGGGTATTTCCCTTAAAATTTTTGGAGTTCATTAAGTCAAGGATAGCTTGGTGATTATTTTTTCCCTTATAGCCGTTTGTAACGGCCATAAGCCCATACGGATTTCCTTCTTTTTGAAATTCAAAAGTACTTGGCCCATCTCTCGAAAATTTGTAGGGATGTTATTTTGGGGCACGGGTCATGCCCATGTTTTTTTCCCCTTTTACCGGTTTCAATCTTCATCCCACCCCACACCCCTCCAATCGGCTGGCAGCGTGTTTTCATGGAAACGCACGAACGCCGCTCTTCGTGGTGTTTTGGGGTTCAAAGCTGCGCCTGCAGCCAGTCCAGGCTTTTTGGGTTTAGGCCACAAGGAGATGGCTGGGATCTGAATTTTGGGTGCATTGAATGATGGGTTACATCTGAATGTTGGGGTTAGCATCTAATTTGGTGTTTACATCTGAAAGTTGGTGTTGACATGAATTTGGGGTTGACATCAGAAAGTTTTTGTTTAAAAGGGAATGTTGGTGTTGACATCTGAAGCTGGTGTTGACTCTGAATGTTTTTGTTGACATCTGAATGTTTTTGTTTCATTGAATTTTTGGGGGACATCTTAAAGTTGGTGTTGACATCGGGTTGTTGATGTTGACATCTTAAATTTTGGGGTTTTACTCTTAAGTTTGGGTTGAAATCTGAATGTTGGTGTTGACATCTGAATGTTTTTTTTGACTCTGAATGTTGGTTTAATAGAATTTGGGGTTACATCGGAATGCTGGTGTTAAAAACTTAATGTTGGGGTTTTAATCTTAAGTTGGTGTTTACATTTATTTTTGGTTTGACATCTAATGTTGGGGTTACTTTAATGTGGGGTTGACATCGGATTTTTGGTGTTTAATCTTAAAGTTGGGTTGACATCTGAATTTGGGTTGACATTAATGGGTGTTGAATCTTTAGTTGGGGTTTTTCATCTAATGTTTGTTGACATTAATGTTGTGTTGACTCTTAAAGTTGGGGTTGACTCTAATGTTGGGTTACTCGATGTTGGGGTTGACATCAAAAGCTGGGTTTACATCTGAAAGCTTGTTTTACATCTTAAGTTGGGGGGGTTTACTCGGGTTTTGGTGTTGCATGGATTTTTGGGGTTGACACGAATGTTGTGTTGACATCTGAATGTTTGGGGTTTGGGCATCTGAAGCGGTGTTTAATCTGGGTTGTTGGTGTTTACATTGAATGTTGTGTTACATCTTAATGTTGGTGTTGACATCTGAAAGTTGGGTTGACATTTGAATGTTGGGGTTGAATGAATGGGTGTTGACACGAATGTTTTTGTTTACATTAAGTTGGGGTTGGGCATGGAGTTGGTGTTGCATCGAATGATGGGGTTGACTCGGGTTTTTGGTGGGTTTTACATCTGAATGTTGGTTTGACTTAATGTTGGTGTTGACATCTAAATTTTTTTGGGGGACATCTTAATGTTGGTGTTACACGGATTGTTGGTGTTACATTGAATGTTGGTGTTGACCCTTTAATGTTGGGGTTGACATCTTAAAGTTGGGGTTTACTCGGATTGTTGGGGTTGACATTTAAGTTGGTGTTAATCTTAATGTTTTGGGGTTGCATCGGGAAAGTTGGGGTTGAATCCTAATGTTGGTGTTTACATTTAATGTTGGGGTTGACATCGGATTGTTGGGATTTAAACGGGTTGTTTTGGGGTTGACATTAATGTTGGGGTTGACATCTTAAGTTGGGGTTGACTCTGAATGTTGGTGTTGACTCTAAGTTGGTGTTGAATCTAAGTTGGTGTTGAATCTAATTTTGGGGTTGACATCTAATGTTGGTGTTGACATTGAATGTTTTGTTGAACTTAATGTTGGTGTTGACTCGATTGTTGGTGTTTCATCGAATGAAGGTGTTACATCGGGTTTTTGGGGTTTGACACTGAAGGGTTTTTGGGGTTTTACATCTAAATAAAAGTTGTGGCTGTAGAATCAGAAGGCTGTTGATTGTTGCTGTAGTATACAGAAGGCAGTTGATTGTTGCTGTAGAATTCAAAAGGGCAGTTGATTGTTGCTTAGAATTCAGAGGGATTGATTGTTGCGTAGTATACAAAAGGGCAGTTGATTGTTGCTGTAGTATACAGAAGGCATTGATGTTGCTGTAGTATACAGAAGGCAGTTGACTGTTGCTGTAGTATACAGAAGGCAGTTGATTGTTGCTGTAGTATACAGAAGGCAGTTAGTTGTTGCTGTAGTATACAGAAGGCAGTTAGTTGTTGCTGTAGTATACAGAAGGCAGTTAGTTGTTGCTGTAGTATACAGAAGGCAGATGACTGTTGCTGTAGTATACAGAAGGCAGGTAGTTGTTTGCTGTGGTATACAGAAGGCAGTTAGTTGTTGCTGTAGTATACAGAAGGCAGTTAGTTGTTGCTGTAGTATACAGAAGGCGGCAAGTTGTTGCTGTAGTATACAGAAGGCGGATAATTGTCGCTGCAGTGTACAGATTGCAGTGGAGGGTTGCTGTATGATAGAGATGGCAGGAGACAGTGCAGATTGCAGTTGAGGGTTGCTGTATGATAGAGATGGCAGTAGACAGTGCTAGAGAGGCAGTAGACAGTACAGATTGCAGTTGAGGTTTGCTGTATGATAGAGATGGCAGTAGACAGTGCAGATTGCAGTGGATGGTTGCTATATGATAGATATGGCAGTAACAGTGCAGATTGCAGTTGAGGGTTGCTGTATGATGGAGATGGCAGTAGACAGTGCTAGAGATGGCAGTAGACAGTGTAGATTGCAGTGGAGGGTTGCTGTATGATGGAGATGGCAGGAGACAGTGCAGATTGCAGTTGAGGGTTGTTGTATGATAGAGATTGCAGTAAGACAGTGCAGATTGCAGTGGAGGGTTGCTGTATGATGGAGATGGCAGTAGACAGTGCAGATTGCAGTGGAGGGTTGCTGTATGATGGAGATGGCAGTAGACAGTGCAGATTGCAGTTGAGGTTGCTGTATGATGGAGATGGCAGTAGACAGTGCAGATTGCAGTTGAGGGTTGCTGTATGATAGAGATGGCAGTAGACAGTGCAGATTGCAGTGGAGGGTTGCTGTATGATGGAGATGCAGTAGACAGTGCTAGAGATGGCAGTAGACAGTACAGATTGCAGTTGAGGGTTGCTCTATGATAGATATGGCAGTAGACAGTGCAGATTGCAGTTGAGGGTTGCTGTATGATAGATATGGCAGTAGACAGTGCAGATTGCAGTTGAGGGTTGCTGTATGATGGAGATGGCAGTAGACAGTGCTAGAGATGGCAGTAGACAGTGCAGATTGCAGTGGAGGTTGCTGTATGATGGAGATGGCAGGAGACAGTGCAGATTGCAGTGGAGGGTTGCTGTATGATGGAGATGGCAGGAGACAGTGCAGATTGCAGTGGAGGGTTGCTGTATGATGGAGATGGCAGGAGACAGTGCAGATTGCAGTGGAGGGTTGCTGTATGATGGAGATGGCAGTAGACAGTGCTAGAGATGGCAGTAGACAGTGCAGATTGCAGTGGAGGGTTGCTGTATGATAGAGATGGCAGTAGACAGTGCAGATTGCAGTGGGGTTCCTGTATGATGGAGATGGCAGTAGACAGTGCAGATTGCAGTGGAGGTTGCTGTATGATAGAGATGGCAGTAGACAGTGCAGATTGCAGTGGAGGGTTGCTGTATGATAGAGATGGCAGGAGACAGTGCTAGAGATGGCAGTAGACAGTGCTAGAGATGGCAGTAGACAGTGCTTGCACGCCAGCCTTCGGGGTCCCGCTGCCACAGGTCTCTTGGACAGGGGGACAACTCTGACGCCCCCAGCAGCACTGAAACCACCGACCCACAATTCTCCACTTGTAGTCTTGTCCGCTGAGCCACTTTTCTCCTGAGATAATGTTAAAGATGATAATGATGATAGTAAAGTGTAAGACTCATGATGATCATGACAACAACAACAACAATAACAACAACAACAACAGCAACAACAATAATAATTATAGTAATAATAATGATAACAACAGTGATAATAATATAATGATAATAAAAAGGAAGAAAAATGACATAACAATCATGACAATGATGATAACGATGATGATAAAGTTGTAGTGGTGGTGGTGGTGGTAGTAGTAGCAATAGTAGTAGTAGTAGTAGTAGTAGTAGTAGTAGTAGTAGTAGTAGTAGTAATAGTAGCTGTTGTAGCAGTCATCATCATCATCGTCATTATCATCATCATCATATCGGGGACGAAAACAGTATGACAGTGTAGACATGGAGAATAAAACCTCTGTCCCGGCCGACAGCAAATACTACCCAAAGTATTACGCATTATCCTTTCTATTGAAAAAAAAATGAAGGTAACATTTTGAGAGAGAGAGAGAGAGAGAGAGAGAGAAGAGAGAGAGAGAGAGAGAGAGAGAGAGAGTTTCAAACAACTAATGTGAACAAAAAAAAATCCATAGCTGACAAGGGGGTGGACCGATAAACGTGCGCATCGTACCAAGACGCTGCAACGAACCGCGCTAATGGACACACTGTATGACTCAGCACTGGCGTTTTTGTACTCCCAGTTCTTATAGAACAGGAGTACTTTACAATGGGAACGAAGAAATGCTCTGTGTGTGTGTGTGTGTGTGTGTGGTGTGTGTGTGTGTGTGTGTGTGTGTGTGTGTGTGTGTGTGTGTGTGTGCCTGTCCGTCCGTGGTCAAAACTACTGGGCTGATCTCTCTTAAAATTTGTAGGTATGTTCATTATAGGTCAAGGATGATGCTTGGTGTATTATTTTTACCGTTATAGCCGTTAGTAACGGCCATAACGGCCCATGACGGATTTCCTTCTTTATGAATATCTCAGAAAGTACTTGGCCGATCTCTGAAAATTTGTAGTATGTTTCATTATGGGTCACGGATCATGCCCGATGTTTTATTTCACCGTTTTAAGCCGGTTACAATCTATCATCCGACCACACACCCGTCGCTATATCGGCTGGCAGCGTGTTCTCATGGAAACGCGACGAACGCCGCTCTTCGTGGTGTTCTTGGTGTTCAATGCTGCGCCTGCAGACCATGTCCAGGGCTGTTTGTGTTCAGCGACCACAAGGAGATGGCTGGCATCTGAATGTTGGTGTTAGCATCTGAATGATGGTGTTAGCATCTGAATGTTGGTGTTAGCATCTGAATGTTGGTGTTTGACATCTGAATGTTGGTGTTGACATCTGAATGTTGGTGTTGACATCAGAATGTTGGTGTTGACATCGGAATGTTGGTGTTGACATCTGAATGCTGGTGTTGACATCTGAATGTTGGTGTTGACATCTGAATGTTGGTGTTGACATCTGAATGTTGGTGGTGACATCTTAATGTTGGTGTTGACATCGGATTGTTGATGTTGACATCTTAATGTTGGTGTTTGACATCTTAATGTTGGTGTTGACATCTGAATGTTGGTGTTGACATCTGAATGTTGGTGTTGACATCTGAATGTTGGTGTTGACATCAGAATGTTGGTGTTGACATCGGAATGCTGGTGTTAACATCTTAATGTTGGTGTTGACATCTTAATGTTGGTGTTGACATCTGATTGTTGGTGTTGACATCTGAATGTTGGTGTTGACATCTTAATGTTGGTGTTGACATCGGATTGTTGGTGTTGACATCTTAATGTTGGTGTTGACATCTGAATGTTGGTGTTGACATCTGAATGTTGGTGTTGACATCTTAATGTTGGTGTTGACATCTGAATGTTGTGTTGACATCTGAATGTTGGTGTTGACATCTTAATGTTGGTGTTGACATCTGAATGTTGGTGTTGACATCTGAATGTTGGTGTTGACATCTGAATGCTGGTGTTGACATCTGAATGCTGGGTGTTGACATCTTAAGTTGGTGTTGACATCGGATTGTTGGTGTTGACATCGATTTTTGGTGTTGACATCTGAATGTTGGTGTTGACATCTGAATGTTGGTGTTGACATCTGAATGCTGGTGTTGACATCTGATTGTTGGTGTTGACATCTGAATGTTGGTGTTGACATCTTAATGTTGGTGTTGACATCTGAATGTTGGTGTTGACATCTGAATGTTGGTGTTGACATCTGAATGTTGGTGTTGACATCTGAATGTTGGTGTTGACATCTTAATGTTGGTGTTGACATCGGATTGTTGGTGTTGACATCTGAATGATGGTGTTGACATCGGATTGTTGGTGTTGACATCTGAATGTTGGTCTTGACATCTTAATGTTGGTGTTGACATCTGAATGTTGGTGTTGACATCTTAATGTTGGTGTTGACATCGGATTGTTGGTGTTGACATCTGAATGTTGGTGTTGACATCTGAATGTTGGTGTTGACATCTTAATGTTGTGTGACATCGGATTGTTGGTGTTGACATCTTAATGTTGGTGTTGACATCTTAATGTTGGTGTTGACATCGGAATGTTGGTGTTGACATCCTAATGTTGGTGTTGACATCTTAATGTTGGTGTTGACATCGGATTGTTGGTATGAAATCGGATTGTTGGTGTTGACATCTTAATGTTGGTGTTGACATCTTAATGTTGGTGTTGACATCTGAATGTTGGTGTTGACATCTAATGTTGGTGTTGACATCTGAATGTTGGTGTTGACATCTGAATGTTGGTGTTGACATCTGAATGTTGGTGTTGACATCTGAATGTTGGTGTTGACATCTTAATGTTGGTGTTGACATCGGATTGTTGGTGTTGACATCTGAATGATGGTGTTGACATCGGATTGTTGGTGTTGACATCTGAATGTTGGTCTTGACATCTTAATGTTGGTGTTGACATCTGAATGTTGGTGTTGACATCTTAATGTTGGTGTTTGACATCGGATTGTTGGTGTTGACATCTGAATGTTGGTGTTGACATCTGAATGTTGTGATGACATCTTAATGTTGGTGTTGACATCGATTGTTGGTGTTGACATCTTAATGTTGTGTTGACATCTTAATGTTGGTGTTGACATCGGAATGTTGGTGTTGACATCCTAATGTTGGTGTTGACATCTTAATGTTGGTGTTGACATCGATTGTTGGTATTGAAATCGGATGTTGGTGTTGACATCTTAATGTTGGTGTTGACATCTTAATGTTGGTGTTGACATCTGAATGTTGGTGTTGACATCGGAATGTTGGTGTTGACATCTTAATGTTGGTGTTGACAGAAAAAAGAAAGCGAATTCCTAATAAGTTCTAGTTCCTACACACACAATTACACCACTATGCAGAGCACACCCCGCCGCACGCGCACGCGCGCAGCGCGCGCGCGCGCGCGCGTGTGTGTGTGTGTGTGTGTGTGTGTGTGTGTGTGTGTGTGTTATTCACTTTTCGAGCCACGATGTGCCCCCCTCCCCTCTGCAGTCGACATGTAATCACCAAAAAATAAAATGAAAAGTGCATCTTTCATATTGTCAGTCTCTTTGTCCGTCAGTCTGTTTATGTACGTGACTCTCTCTCTCTCTCTCTCGTCTCTCTCTCTCTCTTCTCTCTCTCCTCTCTCTCTCTCTCTCTCTCTCGATCTCTCTTCTCTCTCTTTCTCTCTCCTCCTTTCTTTCTCCTCTCTCTCTCTCTCTCTCTCCTCTCTCTCTCTCTACTCTCATCTCTCTCTCCTCTCTTCTCTCTCTCTCTCTCTTAGACATGTAAAGGGTTGTCTCAGTGCTCAGTAACAAAGCCACAATAATGTAGAGAACACCCCACAAAGATATATCTTAACCACACGTTTCTATGCCTGACCCCCCCCCCCCCCCCCCCCCCCGTACCCCTTCAACCCCTACCCCTTCCCCCCTCCACCACAAAAAGCGAATCTTCGCCGCACTGTCAAGATGCACTTCCATGTGTATAGGTCCTGTCCCCTCCCTCCACCCTCTACCCACCTTCCTCCATCCCCGACAAAACCCTCTTCCTCACCCTCACCTTGCACTATCCCTCTCTCTTGTACTATCTCTCCTCCAAAACACATCTACACACACACACACACACACACACACACACACACACACACACACACACACACACACAACACACACACATTTGCACAAAAAACATGCTCCTTCACACACACACACACACACACACACACACACACACACACACACACACACACACGCACGCACGCACGCACGCACGCACGCACGCACGCACGCGCGCGCGCGCGCGCGCGCACGCGCTCTCTCTCTGTCTCTCTCTCTCTCTCTCTCTCTCACACACACACACACACACACACACACACACACACACACACACACACACACACACACATACACACACACACACACACTCACGCGCGCGCGCACACACACACACACACACACACACACACACACCACACACACACACACACTCACACACTCACAGACACCATAATGCTGTGCCAGTAAAGCGAGTTGTTGTGTCTTGAAGGTTAGACCAAAACAACGCAATTAAACCCGTAGTAGTATTGTGGTGTAGTAGCGATGAAGTTCAATAGGCGGAAATGTACTGTCAGCACTGGCACCTTTGTGACGTATGCTGTTGAAAGATAATGATAAAGCCAAACAACAGTGCTATCTACATGCGCTGTTTGAATATCGGAATAACAGCACCACCGTTTATCATCAAAGACTGGATACATCATCAGTCACGTGAGATTTAAATTGTGTAGTTCTTGTTTGCTCGCCCAACTTGTCGCATCAACATGTTCGCGCTACTCACCTTCCGAGATCGGCGCCGTGTTGCCTTCATGGTCTGAATAATGAACCTGCACCTTGGACCCATAAAACGATATGAGTGTCTGTCTGTCTGTCTGTCTGTCTCTCTTGTTTCATTTAGGAGCCCTGTCCTGTTTTCTTTATTCATTAATAAACTAAAACAGGAAGTTTTACATTGTGGAAGGCACGTTGCTCATTTTTTTTCCATAAATGACGTTTGGAGATTTCATTCTTCTTTGGCTGATGATGTGGCCTTGGTATCAGAAACAGTGAGTGGATTAGAAACCCAGTTAAATACTTTCCGAAGAGTTGCTGTTTCATTAGAATTAAAAGCTAACACTTAGAAAGGGTGGATATCTTGCAGCGAGGGAAAGATGAACGTACAGTAGATCTACAATGCCTGTTGTCAATGTGGATGATTACTTGGGAATATACTTCTCAACGCGTTTGAGTTTTGTCTTTGCTTGCAAAGATCAAGCCAGCAGAGCGAACAATGTGTCACTGTGCACACTAAGGAAGTTATCAGTGCTCAACAATGATTCACTTACTTTGTTTTTGAAGTTATTTAATGGCCAGGTTCAACCTATGGTACTATACGGAGCTGAAGTATGGGGTCGTGATGCAGTTGCTGCGGTACATTGTGAGAATGTCCGTTTGTTTGCTTTAATGAAATTTCTTGGTGTATCATTGGAAACGCCAAATGATTTAGTATAGGGTGAAACGGCCAGATTTCGTATATAATTGAATTCCATTATTAAATGTGTTCGACCATGACTGAAAATTACTCAGATGCAGGATCACAGATTAGCACATGAAGTATATCAAATGCTATTAGAATGAGATGACAGGTAAGAATGAAACTGTGTGAACATGGTTTCGGATTTATATGGATGAATCAAGGTGTCGGTGATATGGATGAATCAAGGTGTTGGTGATATGGATGAATCAAGGTGTTGGTGATATGGATGAATCAAGGTGTTGGTGATGTGGATGAATCAAGGTGTTGGTGATATGGATGAATCAAGGTGTTGGTGATATGGATGAATCAAGGTGTTGGTGATATGGATGAATCAAGGTGTTGGTGATATGGATGTTTCTATCGAGGTATTCCGAGAAAGACACGTTGATTGCAGTTGGCAAAATTGGAATTCTCATGCACAGAGCAGTGACAGATTTGAATTATATAGAACGTGTAATAATTTACGATGTTTACCTGTCTTCATATCAATGAAAATGTACAAACATCTAAAACGCATCATGAGTAAGTTTAGATTTGGTGTCTCCGATCTCTTTACTCACTACTTTCGTTATAGACTGTCACGTAGAAGAAATTTGATCTGTCCTGTATGTCAAAATGCAAAAGAGGATGAAGTTTATTTTGCATTGGCTAGTCCAGTATTAAACGAACTTAGAGAGACATTCATCCCACGAAAGTATTTCAATAATCCTTGCCTTTTCAAATTAACCTAGTTAATGTCATCATCAAATAAAAACACGGTTAAACAGTTAGCTGTTTATTTATATAAAGCATTCAGGACGCGAAATATGTATGCAACATAAAGAAATATCCAAAATCAGTTTGCTACATGATTTATAATGTATATGCCCTTTGTAAGAGGCTATAGCCTTAGCGAATGAAACATTTGAGTCTTGAGTCTCGTTTATTTACACATTTATCTTCTTATAATCAGGTAGTTTGGGTTTTCCTGTTCAATTGCGAATCCCATTTTTTCCCTTTCACTCCATTCGTGAGTGATAATGGCATATCAATTTTTTTAAATGCCACCTCTCTCTCTCTCTCTCTCTCTCTCTCTCTCTCTCTCTCTCTCTCTCTCTCTCTCTCTCTCTCTCTCTCTCTCTCTTGTTCCTTCCTCCCTTCGCCCCCGTCGCTCTCGCCCCTTTTCATCTTTTCTGTCTGTCTGTCTGTCTGTCTCTTCTTCCTTCCTTCCTTCGGGTCCGCCGCACTCGCCCCTTCTCCCTCCCTCCCTCTCCCTCTCTCTCTTCTCTTCTTTCTCTCCCCCCCCCCTCTCTCTCACTTTGACCTTCCTCCCTTCGCCTCCTCCCCCTCCCCCCGCCCCCTCCCCCCCTCCCTCTCTCTCTCTCTCTCTCTCTCTGCCCTTTCTGTCCAATTGCGTGTCAGACACTCGGACAACAGTCAGGCAATTTTGGGGACCGACTCCACGACCCCGGAGATTCCAGAGCTGAAATTGGCGACTCCCCATCCATCCCGTCCCCTATCCCACAATTCCCCTCCATCCCCCGATCTCCACTCCTCTCCCCTTCCTTCCACCATGTAGTGGAGTTCAATGACACCTTTGACCTTTGCCCTGTTGACATTTTTACCCTCCGCAGTGAATTGAGTCGCAACGCCACATTTTGACCGATGGCTCAAGGGGGCCTGTGACCAACCTTTTTGGGGCTCAGGCAGCGTGTTTATGTTCGTAAGAGATGGGCAGTTAGATCATTGAACCGGAACACACTCCAACTTTAACCTTACCACAAGTCAAACCTAACCTGCTGATCTTGACCCTGATCCTAACCGTAACCGTAATCTTTACCCTAACCTAACCTTCACATTTTAAAACCTGACGAAAACCATTGATATATAGTGCCGCAGCGTGAGCCAGTGGAGTTATCTCGTCTTATTCTCCATCACTGAAGGAAAGAACGTCTTGTCTGTTGCATTACTTGTGTACCTTTCGTTTTTTTTAATAATCTGTGTTGATTCTACTTTTTGTTTTACAATCAAAAGGTCTGTTTGAAGCTTGTGGGGTCATCCATTATTCTTCTGTCCGCTTGTTGAAGGCGACACTGTAGTTGAAGTTCGTTTTTCTTCTTACAAGACAAATTTTTACCAAAGTCAATGCACAAATTTCGTATTTCTAATTTACACAACTCCCATTTCTCTACACTGTTAATACAATCATTCTCTAACCTTAAGGAATCTGACAGATCGTTCATTTTCTGTTCATTCCTACCTACCACTTTACCAGCCCCCTATATCATCATCATTTCTATAATATGGTTGCAATCATGATTTAAAAAAAAAACCCTATTAATATATCTATAAGATTTCATCCTTCCCATAATCTGTTTCCTCTTCTTTGTCCTTCCTGTCCTCCCTCTATCCCTCCTCCTCCTTTTACTTCCTCCTTTCCTTTATTATTATTGGTATTATTATTAGTACTCTTATCATTATCATTGTTATTATTGACATCGTTTTTGTTATATTTTTGTATCATTACTATTATTAGTATTATTATTACTATCGTTACCGTTACTATCATTGTTGTTGTTATCATCCTCATCATCCTCATCATCATCATTGTCATCATCATCATCATAATCATCATCATCATTATTATCATTATTGTTATTATTATTATTGTCATTAATACCAGTGTTATTATTGATATTATCATCATTACCATTACCGTCACCAACATTATCGCCACTAACAGCGTTGTCACGACAACCATGTTGTTCGACAGTCCTCTGACCTCTTTCCTTTCTCCCTTACTACAACAGCTATTGTCATGCTATCAACAACAGTAGCTATCATATTTTTCCTTTCTCCCTTACTACAACAGCTATTGTCATGCTATCAACAACAGTAGCTATCATATTTTTCCTTTCTCCCTTACTACAACAGCTATTGTCATGCTATCAACAACAGTAGCTATCATATTTTTCCTTTCTCCCTTACTACAACAGCTATTGTCATGCTATCAACAACAGTAGCTATCATATTTTCAATATCTTTATCATCATCATTATCTTTATCATAATTGATATCAGTATTATTATCATCATCATTACTATTTTAGCTCGCATTGTCTACTTCCCGACGGCCTCGGTTTCATTGACCGCCCATCTTGAGCCGAATCTGATGAGATGAGAGATTGCTCGGTCTTCATTTTCGTTGTCCAGAGTGTTGTTTATTTCGCATTTGGAAGCATGTTGCTATATGACTGTTTGAGGTAGGATGATTCGTTTGCTTCCGTTGCATGTAAACAGAACCCCAGTGTTTGGCATTCTGTTTGTAGGCTAATCGGGAAACAAACAAGTTCTGCTAATGGTGGGAGGTTCATGACCTTTTTGTGCAGGCCTAGAAAGTTTTTGCAAATTTTGTATGTATTTTTCGCTAGGGAACGCTTGTGATAGACTTTGTTGGAAAAAGGTGGAAATATGGGGGCTCTTTATATCGTGATTTGCATAAGAGAACCACACTTCAGTGCCATAAGTTGATATTGGTGCAATCAGCATGTTATAGAACCACACTTCAGTGCCATAAGTTGATATTGGTGCAATCAGCATGTTATAGAACCGCATTTCAGTGCTATAAGTTGATATTGGTGCAATCAGCATGTTATAGAACCACACTTCAGTGCCATAAGTTGATATTGGTGCAATCAGCATGTTATAAAGGTGCATTAGTACATCTGGTTTCCTCTCGATACCTAAACTTGTCCGTTTCAAAGCGTGCAGTGTTTTGTATGCTTGCTTTATAAGATGCTCTTGTGCATTTGCGAACTTATCATTTTTATGAAAAATGACCCCAGATATTTAGAGTGGCTTGTAATCTCTATGATATTAGAGCCGTATACAAAGAGTATTTTAGGGTCAATTTTCGTGAAAATAAGAATTTTTGTTTTTCCTTCATTGATCCTAAGTCCCCATTCATAACAGTACTCATAAAGTTTATCTTTCTTATTTTTTACCCAGCTTTGGAGTTTCATAGGATTAACAGGTCATCTGCATATAAAAACACGGAACTTTGGTGTAACTGTTTGTCTGTTTGTGCTTAAGTTGGGTGAATCATTATTCCGCATGTAATTTAGAAGGTCATGGATAAATACATTGAGCAGGGTCGGGCTTAGTGTGTTTCCTTGAAAACGTTTATGTAGTGGTACTTTAGAAGATAACCCGTCTGTTTTCCTCACACAGATTTGGAAGTTATCATGCATTGATCGCATTACTTTAAAACAGTTCCCTCTGATTCCTATTTTGTGCAGTTTTTGAAGTAGAGGTAAATACTATCGTAAATACTATCGTACTATGCCAAATACTATCGTAGGTTTTCTGACTATCGAGGAAGCCTCTATACAATCTACCCTTTCTGACATTTGATGCATAATGTTTTTTAAGGATTAGAATGTTGACATTTTTTCTGAATCCAGCTTGTTCTTGGGCTAAAAGTTTGTCGTCTTCGAGGATGTCTGACGTTCGTTTATTTAACATGTGGCAAAAAGTTTCCCAGTGTATCGTTTATTGTTATCCCTGTATACTTGTTTGCGTTTAAGCGGTCGCCGTTTTTTGTATATGGACATATTGATTCCTGTTTTCCATTTTTGTTTGTTTGTTTGTTTTAAAGATGTTTTGAGGCGTTCCATATCTCTTTAAGTGTAATGGCGAAATCCAGGTAAGAAGTGGCGCGATCATTATTTATTTCTCTTAATTCTTCTTGAACTCTGTTGTAGCGGTTTCATCTGGGTATACATCTTTCTCGAACAACTTCGCTGGATGGTGGATCCATTTTCTTGCTTTGACAGTTCCAGCACTTATGGATTCGGGTTTTCCTGATTGTTGTAATCATTTCAAAGCTTTCCAAACGCTGTTCGGATCTTTTGCAAACGTTTCACTAAGTTTTGTGACAAGCTGTTGTTTGTACAGTTTCTTTCTTTTATGATTAATTTGTTATAAACCTTGCTCCTTTGGAAACAGTTTTCTTTATTGTGTTTGACATTTTTGGTTTTGGACCAGATTTTAAAAAGTGGGTATCTATTTTGATAAACGGAAACATGACCTCTGTAAATCACGGAGGTTGGATTTCCGAGCCTTTCGATGTAAACTGCGGAATAAGACAAGGTTGCCCTTTCTCACCATTAGCCTTTGTGCTAGCTGTCGAGTTACTAGCCATTAAGATTCGGAATAGTTCGATTGCAGGCATTAAAGTTCCTTTACCTTCTGGGAATAGAAATTCTAGTATAAAGATAAAACAAATGGCAGATGACACAACATTGTTTCTCAAAGACCGATATGATATGTTTAAATCATTAGAAATCTTGTCATTGTTTGAAAAGTTTTCTGGATTAATATTGAATGTTCAGAAAACAAAAGCTCTTCTAATGGGAACTATGAAAAAAGACCCAGATCTTCCATTCACAACAGTGAACAGAATGAAGGTTCTGGGAATTTATTTTGATACCAACGAGATGGCGAAGAACATTGATGAAAACTGGAATGAAAGAATCGATAAAATGAATAGTATAATAAATAATTGGAAAAGGAGAGATCTCTCTATTCAAGGTAAAGTGATTGTTATAAAAACGTTTCTGATAAGTCAATTTGTTTATGTAATGCAGTCTATTGGTCTTCCAGATGCAGTGCTGCGTAAAATTAATACAGCGTTATAACCGATTTGTATGGCAGAAAAAATTCAGTAACAGGAAAGCATTCGAGAAAGTGAAGAGGAAAGTAATGGAATCAAACGTAGACGAGGGTGGTCTGAACATGATCAACATGCTTCAGTTCCAGAAGCTTCTAAACTTACAATGGATGGGAAAATTATATAACGCCAAAGAGAGTGAAAACTGGAGGTTGATCCCATTGTGGCATTTGAGCAAACTGGCAAACGGAGGTAATTTCTTCAATGTAAACACAAGGACAAAGGATATGCAGGGTATTGATAGAATTGAAAATGAATTCTGGAAAGACATATTTGCATGTTATCTAGACAACAAAACTATAAGTAAACAAAGTGAAATAAACAGTGGTAATTTCCAGTCACAGCTTCTCTTCAACAACTCTCTCATTAAATACAAAAATAAAGTACTATTCTTTCCAAACTGGCACAATACAGGAATTGAACAGATGAAAGATATAATCCATCAGAACGAACATAGACTTCTGTCTCTCGAGGAAGTACAGAATATGGTTGGGCGAAGCAAGGCTAACATTATTTTTGAATATAATGCCCTTATTAACTCTATTCCCAAAGAGTGGTTTCAATGGATAGAGAGAGGAGATCCTTGCACAATCCGACAGGATTGTGATGCAAAACATTTTAATGCAAAACCAAAGAACATCAGGAAAATGTTATCCAAAGACAACGTAACAAATTTACCAACGGCCCATTATTTCTGGGAAAGGAAATTTGGTTACACCCTAGACAAACAGGCGTGGTCTAGGGCTAAAGAAACCACCAAAGAAGTGCGACTCAGAGTCCTTCACTGGAAAGTGTTACATAATATTTACCCTACAAATATAATGTTAAACAAAATGAAAATACGAGAAAATAATCAATGTTCATATTGTGTTGATAAGGTGGATTTTATTGAACATTTTTTCTACAATTGTCCAGTTGTAAAGAATTTTTGGAATTTCATTGAGCAAAAAATTTATGTAGACACAAGTATTAAGCTAACGTTGTCAGTCACTGACGTTCTGTTTGGTGTGAACAATTCATTCTTCCCACGTGGAAAATATGTATTCATAAACCTCATTCTATTGATTGGGAAAATGTCCATAAGCATTTTTAAAAAGACACAGTCTGCATTCTCATTGCAATCAATCTT
>CM031617.1:16402660-16405160 GCA_018398815.1 Conus ventricosus
CGTTGTTTTCGTGTGTGTGTGTGTGAGCGTGTTTAGCGTGGAGTCGGGTGAAAAGCAGGGGTTGTACGTTGTTTTCGTGTGTGTGAGGGGTGGGTGGGGAGGAGGCGGAGAAGGGGGCAGCATGCTGTGACAGTTTTAACAACACAGCAGTTTGTTGTGCTTGGCTGTCTGTCGGCTTGTCGTGTTTAAGGCTGCTGTGTCGTTTGACATGGAAAACAAGACTGCTGTGGAAAAGTTACGATTGAATAGGTAGGCAGAAACAGTACGCAAAATTATGCTCTGAGGAGGCGATTGTTTGTTTGTTTTAAAGATATTCTGCAATGGATCTACACAGTATCTATAATCACTGTCTAAAAGGACAGCATGGAATCCCACTTTATGCTATAGTCACATATAACCAAACCTCTTTTGATCGGCGGGATTACAGCCAGTAATGAAATGCATTACAGAACATTAAAAACATCGACAAAACGTTAAAACAAATGCTGAACGAAATAGAGAGAAGAAACAATATGGAAAGGAACGTATAACACTTAGGCAGGTGTGTGATACTGTTAACGTTAACGAATAAATCAACAAAGAAACATACAAGCAGGAAGGATTTAAAGATTTCGGAAGATAAGTCTGATATTTCTCAATGTAAGTTCTTTGTCAAAGACTGGTGGTAAAGAAATAGCAGCCTGTGTCTTTTTATACTGTATACACTGATGGACATTTTTCCTAATAATAATATGAGTAAATTAATGTATAAATTGTTGTGGTGAGGATACCTTGATTTGTTTACACCAGCAAGTACATCCATTGTTGACAGTTTTATTTCAATATTTGTGTCTACATAGATTTTGAACTCTATGACTTTCCAGAAGCTTTTGACGACAACACAGTCGAAAAATGACTACATTATCATTGCAGTATGAGCATTTATTGTTTTCTGCTACCTTCATTTTATTCAGCATGATATTGGCAGGGTAAATATTGTGTAAAAGTTTCCAGTGTAGGACCATGAGTCTGACTTCTTTTGTTGCATCTTTAGCTATAGACCATACATGTTGATCAGTCTAAATTGCATCCATATTTTCTTCGCCAAAAAATGAGATATTGTCGGTAAGACAAACTCTTACTTTCTCGATAGATATTGTTTAATATGTTTTGGTTTCGAATCAAAGTTGTTTGCATCACACGGGGGTGTGGGCGTTCAGGTTCACCACGCTCTATCCACTGCACCCATTCTTGTGGGATTGAGTTGACCAGCGCATTGTACTCAAACAGTATGTTTGCCCTGTTTTGACCTATTATGTTCTGAGCTTCTAAAGTCAACAGTTTCTTTTCATTGTAACTGTACCACCACATTTGCGTGGTTACTTGATTATCTGTGTGAGTTTGATATGCATGTCTCGATCTATGTACTTCTGACCCGGCCTTCCCCTTTCTCTCCTTCCCCACCCTCCCTCCCTCCCTCCCTCCCTCTCTCTCTCTCTCTCTCTCTCTCTCTCTCTCTCTCTTGTCCTCTCTTTCTCTTTGTTTTACACACAGACACACGCACGCATGCATGCACACACTCACTCACCGACCCCCCCCCCTCCCGCGCTTGCACACACATAAACACATACACACACACACACTACAATTCTCTTTCTCTTTCTCTCTCTCTCTCTCTCTCTCTCTCTCTCTCTCTCTCTCTCTCCCTCTTGTTTGTCATTCACAAAATATGCTGCACTCTTTGCCATGGGTACGTCACAGTACTTAACAACTCAAACAAGTTGGATCATACTTAGCGTGTGGTTTATATGAGGTAATACTCGCGACGATAGCGTGAAAAAAAATGTAAGAAAAGAAAATAAAGGTGATTTTTTTTTCTAAATATATTTTGGTTCATTGGTTCCCCTTTTGTATACGCAGTACATTGAACAAGATGAGAGTATCAACGCACCACACATTAGAACACGAACAAACCTAGGCATTTTGTATCACACGACAAAACACTAAAATCAGCAAGAATATGTCCATTTGTAGTAGAGCATACAGACTATGCACAGTGTATGGAGTGAGTGATTTAAAGAAAAGGGAAGAAAGAGAAGTGGAAAAGGTGGGGGAGGGGTGTGTGTGTGGAGGCCCCACTTAAAAAAAGGGAAAAGGGGTAGAAAGAAAAGAAAAAAAAATGAAGAAAAAAAAAAGTGGGGGAAAAATTGGAGGCAGGAGAACACACACACACAGACACAGACACAGACACAGACACACACACACACACACACACACACACACACACACACACACACACACACACACACACACACACACACACATTCTCCCGGGAAAAAGAAAAAGAATAACAAGTACCACTATAGCCATCAGTATGTGCTCAGGTACTTGTTTAATGTTTGCCTGTGTAAAAGTTTCCAGTGTAGGACCATGAGTCTGACTTCTCTCTCTCTCTCTCTCTCTCTCTCTCTCTCTCTCTCTCTCTCTCTCTCTCTCTCTCTCTCTCTCGTCTTTTTCTTAT
>CM031617.1:16417660-16420415 GCA_018398815.1 Conus ventricosus
CAGTGATACCTATGTATCTTTCATTTTCATTTTCTGATGTCACAGTAGCCTGGTATACAATGTTGTTGTGAAGACATTTATTGTTTAGTGGGCACTGCTCTTGTTTGGTGCAATTGCAAGATTTCCTTTCTTCACCCTTCTTTGCTGTGTTGATTTTCATTTTGTTGGATGCGTCAATTAGGTTTTTGAGGTTGGGCATACATGAGTACGATAGTTTGACAGTGTTTTTGTTAAATATTTTTGACAGTTTGTGTTTTTTTGGAAACGAAGTTGTTAGGATTTTGAAGAATTCTTTCCCTATGTTTGTTTTGAGTTTTCCGTCGTATGGGGGGTTATACCATATGATTTTTCTTTTCCTATTTTTCTTGCTTTTATTTGTGTTGTTGTCTGGGTTGTATTGTAATTTGTAATTTTATCCACTTCTTTGTAGTGCCTCCTGGTATTCTACTGCTGCATTGTTGAACACTCTCTCACTGCATGACAGGTTTGATAGTCTCTTGTTTATGCCGTGGGGTATGGTCTTTAATACAGATGGTTACTTTTGGTGTGTACATAAAGAGGTGTATCGTTGGGTTTCTTGTATGGTTTATATATGTGATTGTGATTGTTGAGATCCAGTGTTATGTCTATGTAGTTCACTACCTTTTTATTTGCTTCAATGGTAATCTTTAAGTTGTGGTTTTGGAAGATTTTGCATAGTTCTTTCTTCTTGTTTTCGATGGTTCTTGGATTGTTGGTTAGTGCAGCAAGGCCATCGTCTCTGTGTAGTCCGACTTATTTTCCGAGTTTTTTCTTGATGTTGGACAGCATGAATAGTCCGACCAGTTCACATGTTTCTGCACCATCATATGATCCCATGGTTACGTCAAATGTTGAGTTTCTGTTCGTTTTCTTGATCCAGGTTTCATTTTTGCTGTGTAGTAATGTTTTCTTGGTGTGGAGAATGATTTCCATTTCTGACCCTGTTATGTCTGTGTGGTTACTGGCAAACTTCAGGGCTTTGGTGAGTAGTTCCTCATCTATAGATGGGTAAAAGTCTACTATGTCAAATGTGATGAATACTGTATTACTTTGTTTATTGAGTTTTTTGAACCATTGGATAACTTCGAGGTTGTATTCAGAGTTTGATTTTACGTTCTGTATTATTTTTTCCAGAATGTTGTTGCTTATTTTGCCTAATTCAGATTTGGATGGATTTATTAGTCTACATGTTGGATTGTTATGAAAATTTGGGGTGGGGGGGGGGGGGGGGGGGGGGGGGGAGAAAGGGTGCAAGTTGTGTGCGTGTCTGTGTGACTGTGTGTAGTTATACAGTAACCAATGTACTTCAAAAACATAACAATATGCTCCATAAATCACAATGAAACTGCAGCAGCAACCATAGAATAATATGACCATAGTCCTGTCTGTGACTGTGCATACAAGAACTGCCGCCTGAAAAATATATATAAATTTCCTGCAATTCATCAATGTTGTTTACAGGTAAATCTGGATAGGGTTGTTACAAATTTGTCTTAACATTACATCCATTTGGCACCTTTGTATCCAATGTCCTTATCCATTTTTCTTCAGCAATAAGTCTGAAGCTTTTGCTTTCACTGTGAGCTTTTGCCAACTTTTGCAGTTTCATTGTGATTTATGGAGCATATTGTTATGTTTTTGAAGTACATTGGTTACTGTATAACTACACACAGACACACAGACACGCACACAACTTGCACCCTTCCTCCCCCCACCCCACCCCCTTTTTTTTCTTTTTTTGTTTCCCTTGTTGATGACATCACACATTATGATGTCAGAAATTGCGTAAGATATTTATGACGTCAATTCTTTGCCCTGACCAGTCACCAAAGATGGACATTACATGGTTGCATTGTTTTTGTTTTTTTTCTCTTGAAAAAGGCCACGTGGCCGAAAATTAGATGAGTGGTATTGTGATTTTTCTTAAGTACTTATAGTTTCTTACATTTATTTACTCATACTTATGAGGTTACTTTTAAGTGAGTCAATCATTAACCTACTACTAAATTTACATAACATATACGAAAGGACCATCCTTATCCGTCCCCTACCTCTCACTGTACTCTCCCATATCAAAACTATTTGTAGCTTTCTAGCTTTATCACTTTATCATGAGGGTTTTGTTTGACTGTTTTCATTGATGTAGGTTTTGTTTGTTTGTTTGTTTGTTGTTTGTTTGTTGTTGTTTTTTTTCGTCTAATATCACCTAGAGTGGATAGACGTTAAATTTGAAACTAACACACACACACACACACACACACACACACACACACACACACACACACACACACACACACACACACACACACACACACACACACACACGTCACGATAAATAAGTGTTATGATTATTGATGCTAGGAATTTATGTCGCAAACTGAAAACTGATTGTAGTACTGTTCGTTCTCGTCTTGCTTTGTAACCACATCATGAAAATGTAAAAATAAATGTTGATATTATTCATAAATTGTAGTTGTCTAATTATCATCCTTCGCAACTTGTTGTGTGTTGATTTTTTACAAAAGAAATATAACTCTATGTCTCTGTCTCTGTCAGTCTGTCTCTCTGTCTGTCTCTCTGTCTGCCTGACTGTCTGTCTGTCTGTCTGTCTGTCTGTCTGTCTGTCTGTCTGTCTGTCTCTCTCTCTCTCTCTCTTTCTCTCTCTCTCTCTCTCTCTCTCTCTCTCTCTCTCTCTCTCTCTCTCTCTCTCTCTCTCTCTCTCTAACAACAGAAG
>CM031617.1:16420515-16431933 GCA_018398815.1 Conus ventricosus
ACCCCCCAGCCCTTTCGCGTCGGCCGTCGCTGCATCATGTCTGGCACGCACATGTGTGTGATGAGAGTGGGTCAGAGCACGCAGTCACACCCAGTGTGTGTACAATAGTACGCAGCCTGTCGAACTCCTCATCGACCCACTGTAGACATGCTTTCCCCTTGTATAAGAATGGTACCCGTTGTAATAGTATATTGCATCTTAAGAATCTTGACTTCCTCTGATCTCATCTCTATCGTAGATTGGCAGAGGTCAGAGGGAATTGGAGAGATGGTAGTAAAGTCTTCAGAGCAGTCAATTCTTTGTGTTGTGCACGGTAATTTTTCCATGTGCATTTTACTCCTGTAGGTATGTATTTCCCCATGTACCTGTGATGTAGTGCAAACCTCCAGTGGGGCATACACTGTTTAACACATGTAACTGTTTTCTGTATTGGATCAAGCGTGTCCGAGAGAGAGAGAAGAGAGAGAGAGAGAGAGAGAGAGAGAGAGAGAGAGAGAGAGAGACAGAGACAGACAGACAGACAGACAGACAGAGAGAAACAGGTGGGGTGGGAGGGGAGGGGTCATCATATATAGTTCAATGAAAAATGGTTATTGGAAGATAGATAAATATATAAAAGAAACATTATCACAACAATAAAATTATAACACATTTCTGGAGAAAAAAAATCATTGAACAGGCACCCCATCCTGTAGCAAAGACAAAAATTTACACATGACAAGCAGCCCTTTGGAACACTAGATGAGAGAGACCAGTACAGAGAGAGAGAAAAGAGAGAGAGAAGAGAGAGAGAGAGAGAGAGAGAGAAGAAGAGAGAGAGAGAGAGAACAGACAGACAGACAGAGAGACAGAGAGAGAGGGAGAGAGAGAGAGAGAGAGGGGAGGGAGAGAGAGAGAGAGAGGGGGGGGGTTAAGAGCATGAATTGGAAAATTCAGTCATTAGTTGGGTATGAAGTGCCCTTTTAAAGCTGTATAATGCTGGCATGAACATCAAGAGAGGGTGAAATGCAGTTCCACAAGAAGCCGCCGGAGAGTGAAGACTGGTTTTAAACATATCTATTCTTGGACGGGGTATTACAATTTTATGAAAATGGCGATTTTCATTATATCTAAATTTCTCTGTAATTGAAGTGGGGGAGAGAGAGGAGAGAGAGAGAGAGAGAGAGAGAGAGAGAGAGAGGAGAGAGAGAGAGAGAGAGAGAGAGAGAGAGAGAGAGAGAGAGCAAACAAGTCACTGAACTCGATCGTTGCTGGTTTGCCTCTGTCGTTCAGGAAAAACATGGATACGAAACAGGAAGAGAGGAAAACCGGCAGTTGAAGGCAACCCAGCACGTTCATAACAACGCCTTCTACATCCCCCTCCACCCCCGCCTGCCCACTCCCCCCTCCCCCCCCCCCCCCCTTCCGCCGTCTCCCCCCTCCTCCCCTTGTCCCCTCCCTTCCCAAGAAATTCTTCCTCAATCATACACACACATTGGCACACTCTGTAACTCACTCCCTTCCCTCTGTCGGCTCTCTCTCTCTCTCCCTCTCTCTCCCTCCCTCCCTCCCCCCTCTCCCTCCCCTCCCTCCTCTCTCTCTCTCCCTCTCTCCTCTCTCTCCCCTCTCTCCCTCCCTCTCTCTCTCTCTCTGATACGCACACCACAATTGAAATTCGGAATTTTGTAACGGATGCACTCGCGCATGCTCACACACACACGCACACACGCGCAGACACATATACACACACGCACGCACACGTACACATACACACACACATACACACACACACACACACACACACACACACACACACACGCGCGCGCGCGCGCGCGCGCGCGGACGCGCGAGCAGGCGCGCGCGAATGGATAGATAGGTAGACAAATTAGATAGACAGACAAGCAGGCACAAAGATAGATAGACATACACACAGCTAGATAGATAGATAGATAGACAGACAGACAGACAGCTAGATAGGTAGATAGACAGATAGATAGATTGACTGATTGATGGATAGACAGATGAATAGATAGATAAAGATAGAAACTTGAAACAAATGAAATACACGCAGACATACATTTCACAAGGTCTAAAGTCTACACCGATAACAGGAGTAACGACAGTCAGCGATACGACTGAACAAGTAGCTCCGCTAAAGCCTGTCGCACACGAGCGGTGTCCGACGGACTGATTCAGAAAAGAAAGCAGCTTTAGTAGTAGACCTGCTGCACATATACACATGTGTGCATGTGCACGTCCACACCGACACACTCGCGCACACGCACGCATACACATAGGCCTACAAATGCACACACACACGCACATGCGCACACGCCCACATACAAAGGCACACACATACAGATATGAGGTAACATCCCATTTGGTCTACTCCCATTTCGTCTACTCCCATTTAGGAGGGTTAGGGTTAGGGTTAGGGTTAGGATTAGGGTTAGGGTTAGGGTTAGGGTTAGACAAATGGGAATTTTTCCTTGCTACGAAAGGGGAATTTCTGAGTAGGCGAAATGGGAGTAGACCAAATGGGAACAAACCCAGATATGTACACATATAGCCTATATGCAGATAGTGTGCTCACACAAACCCACAAATTACACACACAAACACACAACACAACACACACACACACACACACACACACACACACACACCACACACACACACACACACACACACACGCCTGTGCGCACACACACACACACACACACACACACACACACGCCCGCGCACACACATGGGCCCATGCCCACACATCAAACACACACGTGTACATTCACCAACACACACACACACACACACACAAACATGGTAGGTAGGCACTCAAGGTCTGACCAGCGCGTTGGGCTAATGCGTAGGTCAGACATCCGCCGAGTCGTAGCCACGAGACCCTCTTTTTCAATTGTCTCATCTTTGTTGTTAATTCATTTATCCATCAGCTTCAAATCATGCGTAGTGTGGTCTCAAAACTTAGCGGATGTGGTGTAGCGTATATGGACTAGTCCGCACGCAGATGAAACTGAAACTGAAACAGACCTCCCGTGTGGGCGGAAACTTTTACGATCAGTATCGACCTTACTTTCGCTCAGTAGTTCAAGGAGTAAAAAGAAAAGCGAAACCCGCCGCTCCTGCGGTTAGGTGTGACAGCAGCTTTTTTAGTGGCTGGAGTACAGGACTTCACAAACCAGCCGTCGTGTGACTGTGTGTCATAAACACACCTTGTCAGTAGCATCGGCACAGGCCCCTGTCTTCCTGATGTTTCGGTCTCTGAGGCTGATTTCGGCTTGTCGTTGATGAGAAGTCCTTGGTCATGTTCAATATTATTCCTGTGTAATAAGCCTCCCTCCCCCTCCCCCCCCCCCCCTCCACTGTCCGCACTCTTTAACACACACACACACACACTCACACACGTATGCATACACGCACACGCGCGCGCGTGCACACACACACACACACACACACACACACACACACACACACACACACACACAGCATGCATACACGCACGCGCGCGCATATACACACATGCACACACGCACGCGCGCGCACACACACACACACACACACACACACACACACACACACACACACACCAATACCTTCTCTTTTTACTCGTTCTTATCACTGTCGTCGTTGTCATCATCATCATCGTCACCATCATCATCATTATCATCATCATCACCATCATCATATTCTGCATCATCATCACTGTCGGCAAATCAATTCCGCCGTATGTGTCGAATCTTCTTAGAGATTCTGACATAAATGGAAATGAAATCGTTACTATGCCGTCATGCTCGCCAATACAAGACGAGAACAAGCGAAGGTTACCATTGACGCCGTTCACACAGATACACCGATAAAGGATTCACCCAATACACTGAACGTGTGCATTCATTTGGAAAATCAGTACAAGACTCATTTAAAGTTTTTACGGACTGTTTAGTACTGGACGGTAGAACGTCAGGGGCACCTTTCACAACGTTAAAAATGTGGAGAAAACGTACCATCTGGACAGAATTGAAATTCAGTGCTGAACTAGCGGTCAGTCTGATGCCCTCTAAATTACATTCTATGTCTGGATAAAATTATCGCCGAATCCAGTATGCCAAATTCTATATCAGCTTTGAAGCAATTTAGCCTTCAAATCATGTCCATCAACTCAGATCGTCAACTAAACCCACAGCTATGTTAAATTCAGGGCTAAAATTTAAAACCCAAAACCCCTTGTCAAACGTTACCTGGCTTCTCGTTAGAACAAAAACTAGGAGTTTAGCGCACAGAAGTGCTTAAGTTCTTTTTGTACAAAATTCTGTAAAAAAAAATATTCCGTGCATGTGTGGAGATACCTGAATAGAAGCTACCTACTAATCCGTTGTCCGAGAGCAAGGGAAATGGTTATTTCTGACTTTATAGTTCATCTGATGGATCCACTCCATCATGTTCCCCAGTAGTTGAATGACTACTCATTTCTTTGCTCGGTCTGGGAATGTTTGTTATACAGACTATTGGGTAGTTATCTTCCACAATTCATCTGTTGATATTCGTTTTCGAGTTGCTAGGCATTACTGACCACTACAGCTCTTCTGCTGTGTACCAAGCTTTGAAGGCAACGCCAATAAACATTCAGACACTCTCGGCATGGTCGCCCAAATGGAAGTGGTGGCCAAACTAAAAAATGGCAGGACTTTGAAACTGACATAAACAGTGATTTGGATTCAGTTTTCGGAAATGCCATGGCTAAAGAAAGGTAAAAGAAAGGGGAAAGGAGGGGGTGGGGGTGGGGGGGGGGGGGCGGCAGAGGACATGGGTGTGTATGTATGCGTGTGTGCATATATCCCCTTTTTGTGTGTGTGTGTGTGTGTGTGTGTGTGTTTTGTGTGTGTGTGTGTGTGGGGTTTAAAAATTATGGACGGGGGTTTGATTCTCTTTTTTGTGTGTGTGTGCGTGTGTGTGAAATTGTTTAGCATATTTTTTAGCAGTATTTTGGTCATGTTGAAGTTGGTAGGTATATATTTCATATTGTATGTGTTATGTTTTTCCCTTTGAGAGAGGGGAGAGAAGGGGAGAGATAGAAAAAAAGGAAAAAAAGGGGGGGGGGGGGGAGGAGAAGGTAAAGGAATTTTTTTGCATGATATCCTTTTCTGCCCCCCCTTTTTAAACTTGGTGTAACTTTGTTTCCGGCCCTGCACCTTTCCACCCGTTGTTATGTGTTCTCTCCCCATTCTCAATTGATTGTAATCGTTGCCTTTTTTCTCTCTCTTCTCTTCTTCATTTACCTCTCAAGACTACTTCATTCTTTAATTATTTGTTTATCTAGTGTTTCATGTTCTTTAAATTGCATATATTACTTATAGACATGTATCGAGCACAATTGTATGTGTGTATATGAGTGTGTGTGTGTGTGTGTGTGTGTGTGGTGTGTGTGTGTGTGTGTGTGGGGGGTGTGTGGGTGTGTGTGTGTGTGGGGGTACGTGCGCGTACGTGTACGTGCGCGCTCGTATGGATATGAATGTGTGTTGTGTGGTGTGTGTGGTGTGTGTGTGTTGTGGTGTGTGTGTGTGTGTGTGTGTGTTTGTGTAAGTTTGTATATGTGTACGTGCGTGTGTATCCGTGTGCGGGCCCATGTGTGCAGGCTCGCGCTAATGTGTGTGTGTGTGTGTGTGTTGTGTGTGTGTGTGTGTGTTTGGGGTTTTGGGGTTGTGCGTGCGTGCGTGAGTGTGTATGTGTGTGTGCGTGCGTGGGGTGCGTGCGTGGCGCGCATGCACGCGCGTGCGTGTGGTGTGTGTTTTGTGTGTTTTGTGTGTGTGTGTGTGTGTGTGTGTGTGGCGCGTGTGTTGTAGCATTCCCCCTCTCCTCTGGGGGCCCCTCTCCTTTCTCCCCTTGCCATCTTTCTTCCACATTACCGGGGGGTTTTGTACTTTCAGGAAGGAAAGAACAATGATGTATAGGGATATGTGTTGATGATCTCTGTTGAATGTCCGCTTGCATTGCCAAAGGTGATTGAAACATGTATATACGTGGCTAATGCAACCGAATTTTTGATTATGTTTTTTTGGGAAGCTTTTTGGGGGGGAAAGCTGTTTTCTCGAGAAGAGATGCGGGGGGGGGGGGGGGGGGGGGGGGGTATGGGGGGCCCCTTTGGGGAAGTATCGATTCCCATATGAGATGTGTACATATAATTCAATGTGTGTCCCGCGCCTGTCTGTCTACCATCAGCCTGTCTGTGGCTACGTTTGATGTAATAAATACCATTTATTTCCAGATGTCAGAAAACCTTGGTGGAACGTTGCCAAACATTTTTTTTGGTGGGTTGTTTTGTTTTTGTTTGAATTATTGATTTTCATGTTAAGGGGTGCGATCAACCAAAACCCTTATCTTTCTCTCACTCTCTTTCTCTCTCTGTCTCTCTCTCCTCTGTCTCTTCTCCCCCTTCTCTCTCTCCCCTCTCTCTTCCTCCTATCTCTCTCTTGCTCTCGCTCTCTCTCTCTCTCTCTCCCCCCCCCCCCTCTCTCTCTCTGTCTTTCTCTCTCTGTCTCTCTCTTTATGCGTGGAATGTTCAAATGCTGTGTTTTTCCAGGTCACGGATTTTTTCATGTGGATCGGAAATAGTTTAAGATAACAGATGCTGGTTTAATTGGAGTTTTTCATTTCTTTTTTTATAAAGTGTGGTGTGTGTGTGTGTGTGTGGGTTTTGGGGGGGGGGGGTGATGGGAGGGGACAGCTATGTTATTATAATGAAATTTGTCATGTGTAGAGTAGACCATTCCTTGTGGGAATTGTTGATTTTTCCTCTCTCTCTTTTCTCTCCGCTCTCCCCTCTCTCTCTCCCTCTTACTACACAGAATATTTGATTGCCGCCATCTTTTTGTATATTGTAAGATTTTAAATGCACAAGTGATTTTTCATGCGAATGGAGGGAGACAGATCTTTGAGATTACAGATATTGTTTATATTGGAAGCTATTTACAGAACGGAGGGGGGGGGGGGGGGGGAAGAGAAGGGAAGCATCCATGTTATTTCAAAAAAAACCTGTTTCTGCAGAATCTGTTAGACCATTTCCTAAGGGATTTGTTTGATTGTCATAATGAATGTATGCCCAAAATATCAGCATGCCCCCTCTTCCTCTCTCTCCTCTCTCCTTCTCTCCTCTCTCTCTCTCCCCTCTCTCTCTCTCTCTCTCTCTCTCTTCTTTTAATGATCTACTTGTCTGTCTAAACCCTTTTTGTCTGTCTGATTCGTTTGTCTTTTCACTGGGCTGTCTGTCTGTCTGTCTGTCTGTCTCTCTCTCCTCTCTCTCTCTCTCTCTCTCTCTCTCTCTCTCTCTCTCTCTCTCTCATGGAATTATACTATCCTGCTGGATGTACAATATCCATGTTTGCATGTTGAAACTGAATTTTTTGTATATAAAGGAAGGGAATTCTAGGTGAGTTCATTGACGCTGTGTTTCGATGAGAGCTTCAAAAAAGGAGGGAAAAAAAAATTGCTGTGTATCAGTGTCTTGAAAGATATTTGTAAAATGGACGCGATCACCTTCTGAAAGGATTATGGATTGTCTAATCATTATTAGTGGGAAATGTGTCAAAAGGTGTCTCTCACCCTGCGCTTCCTCCTCTCTCTCTCTCTCTCTCTTCTCCTCTCCTCTCTCCTCTCTCCCCTCTCTCTCTCCCCTCTCTCTCCTGTCCACCACTCTGATTTATCTCTCTGTCTGTCTGTCTGTCTCTCTGTCTGTCTGTCTCTTTGTCTTTGTCTCCCCCCCCACCCCCCCCCCCCCTCCTCCTCTCTCTCTCTCTGCTTCTTATTTTTATGGATTACATAGATGCTTTTTAATGCACAAGAATGATTCCCCCCCCACCCCCCCCTCTGTTTGGAATAGAATTACAGGCGTATCCATGTTGTTGTGTTTGAATGGAGGCCTTTTACTTGTTAATAAAGAAAGGGTAGGGGTGAAAAGGAAGGAAATGAAAGTTGACATTACAGATGTTGTATTTACTGAAGCTATTCACAGAAAAGGTAAAGAAAGAAAACATATAGTTACTATTATGAAACCTTTCTGCGTAGAAACAATAGCTTATTTTCTGAGGGAACTGTTGATTGGCTTATTGAGTGTGCACCGAGGTATCAACGTTTTCCTCCCCCCCCCCCCCACCCCCGGTCCCTATCTCTGTTTTGTGTCTGTACCTGTCTATCTGTTTTTCTCTTTCTCTTTCTCTCTATCTGCTGATACGTGCTTTGTCTGCCTACGTCTCTGCCTGCCTGCCCGTATGTATGTCTGGTTGGCTGTCTCCCCCCTTTCTTCCTTCCTCTCTCTCTCCTCTCTCCCCTCTCTCTCCTCTCTCTCCTTTTCTCTTTATTGAATAATCTAATGCTGATTATTCTGTAGATGTACATACGTTTGCAATGGAGCAAATGTTTGTTGTTGTTGTTTATATGGAAGGGAATTGCAAGCGAGATAATTGACACTGTGTTGTGATGGGAGCTTGGGGGGGGGGGGGGGGGGGGGGGGGGGAGAGGGGGGCTGCACGTACCAGTGTCATGAAAGATGTTGTTTGTAATCTTCCGAAGGGATTGTGGAATTTTCAGTTGTGATGTGCGATGCGTGTCACAATGGTGTCCCCCGTCCGACCCCCCCCCCCCACCCCCCCCCCCCCCCCCCCCCACCCCCCCCCCCCCCTCTCTCTTTTCTCTCTCTCCTGCTTTTTTTTTTTTTTTTTTTTTGCATAGCAAAAATATCCTGAATGGAGAGGGGGGGTTGGGGGGGGGCGGGCGGGGCGGGGGAGGAAACACGATTTTCGTTGCTCGTACTCCCTGTGGCACGTGCACAGAGTGAAATGAAAGTGACACAATTTGCAGAACTCACAGTGGTCGGTTTTCCTCTGCCCCAGACCGCCTGGCACTCTCCACACGTTTTAGGGTGTGAGGTGTGTTCAATCCTAGTAATGACGACGTAAAGCACGGTGACCATGCCAAACCCCCATCCTCCCCTCCCGCCCCGCCCCTTTTTCTTTTCTTTTTTTCCCCCTCGCCTCTTGGATACATGCGTGAGCGCTTGACGCGCACGCCTGTTTCAAATCACTTATAATGCGACACAGGTTTTACTTTTTACCTTTGGTGCAGGGCCCCCCTTTGCTCGTTGCGGTGGTCAAGCAAACATCATCTTATTTGGGTTCTTTTTTTTTGTTATTGTTGTTGTTGTTGTTTGTATGATGATTTTAGTGATAAGGTTTTTCCTCTTTTTATTTTGATATTGTTTTCCGTTTGTTTATAGTATATGTGTTTGCGTGTTCAAAACGATTTGAAAATTCTTCAGTTTGACTGGGTTGGATGGGCTCATTGATGCTGTCATTGTTTTAGAGCTTGGTGACCTCTTTTGGGTTCGATGATTTACCATGTTTTTGTCTTTTTCAAAGCCATCTCGTAAATAGAAATGGACAGTAGTGTGTCTATTCTCTCAATTAACTGTCAGGGGCCCCAATAGTTGAAGAAGAGACGTGATTCTTCCATTATCTAAAGTGTAAAAATATTCAGTTGTACTTCCTGCAAGACACTCATTTTGAAAAAAGATGGAACAGTATATCCAGTCTGAGTGGGGCTAAAGGCGTATTTCTCAAGTTAACTCTTCCAACGCAAGAGGAGTCGCGATTTTGGTTTAATAACAACTTTGAATTTAAGGTTAAGCAAATTGTTAAGGATGTTCTGGAAACTTTCTCATGATACGTGCAGAGATACATAGGAATGTTACCTTTTAGTTTAAAATATATGGGCCAAATTGGGACGACGCAGAAAATTTTACAATTGTCTCCAACAAAAAATTGTTGGGGCTTGGTATAGAAAATATTATAATAGGTGGGGATTTTAATTTGGTCCTTGACCCTTCCAGAGATTATCATAATTACAAAATATAAATAATCCTCACGCAAAACAGGCTGTTGAAAACATGATCGAAAATCTAGACCTGAATGATATTTGGGGGGAACTAAACCCGAGTGTTCGCCGTTTTACGTGGAGGAGAAACTAATCCATTTTAACAGGCCAGGCTTGATTTCTTTTTTATATCAGACACAGTTGTTTCTTATACTGATGAAGTAGACAATGATCGGTTATAGAACAGATCACTCTGCTGTGTTATTAAAACTAAAATTTAATGAAGACATAAAGGTAATACTTTTTGGAAATTTAATTCGTCTTTATTGAAAGATAAGTCATATTTAGATGAAATTAATACCGTGATCGAAAAGGTTAAAGAAGAATACTCTGTAAGTACAGAAAACATTAATGAAACAGACGAAAAAATTACAATTCTCAATTTTGATGATCTATTTCTCGATTTCCTGTTAATGAAAATAAGGTCGAAAACGATTGCTTATGCTACTGTCTGTGTCTGTTTCTTGCTTTATACCTGATTTTTAGTTATGAGTGTCTGTCTTCTTTATATGTGTATGGGTGTGAGTCTGTCTTTTTTTTTTCTTTTTCTCTTTGTATGAGGAATAACAATAAAAACAAATAAAATGTTTAAAAAAAAAAAAAGCTTTGAAGTGCACTCACATACTTCCGTTTGTGTATGTGTGTGCGTGTGCGTGTGTGTGTGTGTGTGTGTGTGCGTGCTGTGTGTGCGTGGCATGTGTATGGTGTGTGCGTGCGTGCGTGCGTGTCGTGTGTTGTGTGTGTGTGTGTGTGTGTGTGTGTGTGTGTGTGTGTGTGTGTGTGTTGTGTGTGTGTACGCATACAAGCAAGCACGCACGCACGGACACAACAGCACGCTCACATGCACAGACCCACTACCACACACACACCACACACAACACAGAGCCTCACTACCCACTCCTGTGTATAAACCACAGTCATACACGTGCAGATCAACGCTAATTTTCACATTATCCTAACAAATACAAACCACTAGATTCACACACACACACACATTCACACACACACAACACACACACACACACACTACACACCAACATAACACACTATATCCTCCAACACATCGCCTGATAATCAAAGAATTTTTTTTTTTTTGTGGGGGGGGGGGGGGGGGGGGGGGGGGGGTGGTTAGAAAGACGCTAACTCGAAAAAGAAACCAGTACTTAGCAAATCAAATAACTGATTGTAAATTTCCTTGTCATTTCAAGGGCCTGTGCTGGGCAACCCGAAGGCTGCCGGCTGCCGGCCGCCCTTCATGACGGTTTAAAAGGGGTCCCATGATCACAGCCCGGCACAGTGTCCCTGTACCTCGCTCCACGCTAGGGCCAAGCAGCAGTATACCCGTGTGTGCCACCACGTACCCGGGCCAGAGAACACTGTATCGCCAAGACAGACTCGCCGCCGCGCTTGACATCATGAACACGACCATCGTCCTGTGAGTTGCATGTGGTATTAGAAGAGTTATCGATTATTGGATTATTTTGTTGGGTGTGTGTGTTTTGT
>CM031617.1:16432933-16440433 GCA_018398815.1 Conus ventricosus
TCCATTCACCAATTTCCCTCCCAATATACATCACACACATTATTCCCTCCCAATACTCCTATCCACATATAATACACCATTATTCCCTACATATCATACACACACATTATTCCCTACCAATACTATACATACACACACATTATTCCCTACCAATACTATACATACACACACATTATTCCCTACCAATACTATACATACACACACATTATTCCCTACCAATATTCATGACACACATTATTCCTACCAATACTATACATACACACACATTATTCCCTACCATATATCATGACACACATTATTCCCTACCAATACTATCATACACACACATTATTCCCTACCAATACAACATACCACACATTATTCCTACAATACTATACATACACACATTATTCCCTACCAATATTCATGACACACATTATTCCCTACCAATACTATACAACACACAATTATTCCCTACCAATACTATACATACACACACATTATTCCCTACCAATACTATACATACACACACATTATTCCCTACCAATACTATACATACACACACATTATTCCCTACCATACTATACATGCACACACAGAAAGAAAACAACGAAAGAGAAAGAAAAGCTTGGCACGTAGGAAACAAGTCTTTCATTCCGGACTTGCTGCCAAATTCCACTGACGAAGATTACTTCCATTGATCCACTCATCAGCTTACCTACTCACAAACGTTTTTTGTTGTGCAGAGAAAAGCCTGTCTACCGACCCTACCCTCTCTCACACATTTTACATGACCCCCCCCCCCCCCCACTCCCTTCTTTTCCCATAATATTTTTAGGCAGATCAGGGTCAAAGGGCGGACTGGGGATCTGTTCGACCTTGACCGTGGTGTGCGCTGTGCAGAGTGGTCTTTTCCTTGTTGGTTCGTTTGCTGTTGCCATTGCTGCGCCTCGTCTGACTATGGTGACCGAGTGTGGTCCTCGTGCTCCCTATATATCAGCAGCTTTGTGTTGTTCTTGCCCGTATATTGCATTTCATTTGGGCCTTGCTTCTTTGTTTCTCTTTATCCTTTTTTTTAATAGACGTACTTTTTGGGGGGTTTGTAATGTTTTCAGCCTTTCTAAACCAACCAGAGCCCAGGCACTTACGCACTTTTTCGTGTTCATTCCCGCAATTTTTTGGAGACGAAAATGTCAAATGTCAGGATGCCTGAGAGCATGAGAAGCAGAGTAAATACTCATTCATTGATCTGCCTGCCTGTTTGTCTGTCTGCCCTGCCTGAGAGAGAGAGAAAAGGAGAGAGAGAGAGAGAGAGGAAGAGAGAGAGAGAGAGAGAGAGAGAAGAGAGAGAGAGTGCAAACCTCACCAAAGCAAGGCACTGCCCCCCTACGTACAACATATGCCAATAATTTGTTTTTCCTTCACACACACACAAAACACAGACACACAGACACCACACACTCGCGCGCGCGCGCGCGCACACACCGCACACACACACACACACACACACACACACACACAACACACAACACACACAAAACACACACACACACCACACACACGCCCGCGCGCGCGCGCGCGCACACAATGCACACACTCGCTCGCGCGCGCGCACACACACACACACACACAACACCACACACCACACACACACACACACACACACACACAACACAACGCACGCGCGCGTTCACACCACACACACCCCACACACACACACACACACAAAACACACACACACACACAAAACACACACACACACCACGCACGCACGAAACCACGCACGCACGCACGCACCACCACACACACACACACACACACACACAACACACACACACACTCACACACACACACACAGAAAGCATGCACCTCCAACATTAAATGTTTACAACAGAGAAAAGTGCACTCTGACTTTAAAACAAAAACGACTGCAGCGGGAGGCATTCCAGATAAGTAAATTGAGACACTACATCCACTGGGTTTGAACAGCCCAGCAGCAACGTGTCGTCACCATCCTTGCGGAGCCTGAAAAACTTCTCCTGTAACAAAATATGTTCATCATGAAAATGTTTCGGAGCTAAAAACTTCTCCTGTAACAACAGATTCGCCATCATTTTGTTGGAGCCCTGAATACTTTTCCTGTAACAATTTTTTTGTCATCATTTTGTTGCGGAGCCTGAAGACTTCTCCTGTGACAACTGTTTTTGCCATAATTTTTGTTGCGGGCTGAAGACTTCTCCTGTGACAACATGTTTTTGCCTCATTGTGTTGCGGAGCCTGAAAACTTCTCCTGTAACAACATATTTTCACCATCATTTGTTGCGGAGCCTGAAGACTTATCCTGTGACAACATATTTCACCATCATTTTGTTGCGGAGCCTGAAGACTTGTCCTGTGACAACATGTTTTTGGCCATCATTTTGTTGCGGAGCCTGAAGACTTCTCCTGTGACAACATGCTTTTCCCATCATTTTGTTGCGAAGCCTGAAGACTTCTCCTGTGACAACATATTTTCACCATCATTTGTTGGCGGAGCCTGAAGACTTATCCTGTACAACATATTTTCTTTTTTTTTTTTTTAACATTTTTATTTGTTTTTATTTGTTATTCCTCATAAAAAGGGAAAAGAAAAAGAAAAAAAAGACAGACCCACCCATACACATATAAAGAAGACAGACACTCATAACAAAATCAGGTATAAAGCAAGAAACAAACAGAAAAAAAAAAACCACACACACACTTTAAAAAAGAAGAGAGAGAGAGAGAGAGAGAGAGAGAGAGAGAGAGAGAGAAGAGAGGAGAGATGAGAGAGGAGAGAGAGAGAGAATTTCAGCATAACATTGTCTATGTATAAAAATTTAAAAAAAAACATGGTTACTTGTTGACAATGCTATAAAGAAATATCATAAACTTGTATGCATCATATTATTCTAATACTACTACCCAAAACAGATGTATACAGCGTTTGACAAAAAAAAAAAAAAAAAAAAAAAAAAGAAAAAAAATAATATATATACATAAACATACATACACACTCTATATATTGCAAGATAAATCAGCATGTACATACAAATAATATATGGAAAAGAAAAAAAACAAACAAAAAAAACAAAAAAAAAAACAGAGGGACAGACAGACAGATACACAAGGTAACAGAAGGGGTTGGTCACAGCAAGTGAAGATAATACATGTTATTATCATAAGGTACATTATTTCTTGAGTGCCAATAACATAAATATTTCAGCAGCAGAAAAGGGGCCACACAGGAAAATCCTCAGCAAAGGATCAAAACAAAACGAAAAACAAAAAAAGAAGGAAAAAGAGACATGATAGCCTAGTAATTGTTTTATATTATACATCATACGTATCTATATATTAATACAGAAAGATATGTTCCTGAGACAGTAGCTAAAGCAGCTAGGTATTAGAAACCAAAGCTTCATAAGCAAGCCATCTGGTATGAAAATCCACGGGGTTCATGGTTGGTATGAGTTATATTTTTCAATTTTATATCTATAGGTCAACATTTTCAAGAAAACTGCACAGTGGAAGACTGCCTTCTAACTTACAGTTATAAGGTAATATTTTGCTAGAAGAATAATGAAGTAAAAAATGTAATAAATTTGGGCGATTGTTCTGTCGAAACCTAAAAGTAGAGAGACCTGTTGGGGTATATTTTGTGCATGAGGGGCATTTCTCTTTTACCAAATCAATTAACCTACTCCAAAAACATTTGACATGAGTACATTTCCCAAAAAAACATATGGTCAATAAATCTTTAAATAATCCGAAAAAAACTGCATTTATCATTATCAGAAACACCGATTTTTTTCAAAAAATACATTTGTGCCTAAACACCTGTGAATATTCTTAGCTGAAACCACTTAAGTTTTACATCTGTAATCTTATGTGCAAAAAAACCCAGCATGAATTCCAGTCATGAGCTTTGAAAGTTTGATGTCCCATTTGTCACAACACGGAGCTCTCAACAGATTATCAATCAGCATATCGTAACAAGTCTTTGAACCTTTATAAGTGGCAAACAATATCTTATAACAGAATGGAGAAGTAATACATTTGTTGTTTTCGATGGTAATGTCGAATCTTTTTATAAATTCAATTATTGCTAACTTATACCCTGTATAATTTAGAAAATCAATTTTGACATCATATTTTTCCTTAAATTGTCCGGGGGAAAGAAACTGACCATTATCATGAAAAAAATGTGCGAGATAATAGACACTTTTGTTTTGAAGCAATTTAGAGACAATGTGTCTTTTCCCAACTTGAATACGTTTGTTGAAGCAAACTGGTTCAGCAAGTAGTTCAGCGGATTTTTTTGGCAGACACTTGTAATAAAAAGTTTGAAGCTTCAAGGACATCTGCCCAGAACGGGTTTATTTTGTAAATTTTGAGATAATCTCTGGACCATGTTTACTCATATGATGCCAAGGGAGGAAAATTACTGAAAGAATTTTTTCCATTTGTGGTTTGATCTCTCAGTCCTACGGATCCGGGATAGTTTTAAAGATGTGACGTGGGTTTTTTTACATCAGGAAGCCAATTCCGTATGCTTTTATGCACTGTTTTTCGACTGATCTTTTCTGGTTTTTTATTCCACACAAACTTGTGGGCATATTTTCTGACATGTTTGAAAGAAAACATCTGGTGGGTTAGGTAGAAACAGCCAAAGATGAGTCAACTTTGAAAGGATGATGGATTTCAGAATTGCTACTCTACCTAGGGCGTAATCTGGCGTTTTACCCATATTTTGAACAAATTATTTACATCTGCTAGTCTTTCTGCGTAATTTATTTCTATACAATCTTTCAAGTCATTTGTGAACCATATACCAAGTATTCAAAATTTTTTTGTGGATTCCATACAATTTCTAAGTGGCCATGTAGTGGTTTTGACTATTTTTTACACTTCCAAGCCAAACTGCGCTCGTTTTACTTAAAATTTTATATGAAGACCTGAGACACAGTCAAATCTTAAAAGAAAATTCAATACAAGTTTCAAACCCATCTCTTATCCCCCGCTAGTAAAAAAATCGGTGTCATCAGCATATTGAGATATCTAAATTCTGTTTCATTCATTCTGATTCCCTGATATCTTGATTTTCCCCTTTCCATAATGGCTAATATTTTCGACACAAATTATGAACAGATATGGTGAAATTTGGGGCTCCTTGTCGACATCCTTTTTTAATATCGAACCCAATGTGAAACCTGTCCGTTCACAATTACACAAGACTTAATATTTTTTGAGAATTTCTTTTCCATCTACAAATATCTTTTTGGAAACCAAATGCCTTTAGGCTTTAGACATAAATTCCCAATTTAAACCGAATCAAAGGCTTTTTCAAAGTCTATGTTTAACAACAAACCGGCAGATCATTTTCATCTAAATAGGATATAGTGTCAAATATCAGTCTTAAAGTTTTCGCCGATGATCTTTTCTAATAAATCCGGTCTGATCTTCATTTATGATTTTAGGCAACACAGATTTTATTCTGTTTGGCAATGCAAGAGGATCCTATCTTATAAACGCATTTAACAGAGAAATAGTCTCCAGTTTTTATGTACCTTCTGGATTTATCACCTTTTGGTATACATGTAATGATTCCCTCTCTTTGTACACATGACGTTCTCCTTCTTGAAACTTGCATTTAATGCACTAACGACAAATACACCAATTGTTTCCAAAGACTTTTAAAGAATTCAGTAGTAAAGCCATCGGAACCGGGGCTTTTATTATTTTTTATTGTCTTTAAGACATATGTCGCTTCCTCCAATGTAATAAGACCTTTAAAGTCCGCTGCTTCTGTTTCATTTAAATGGGGGAAGTCTTTCACCAAATCTTTTATATCACAATTTTCTACAGCATTTTCTGTGTATAATGTTTTATGAAACTATATACTTCTTTCAGTATGTCTTTTTTGATTTGTTAAAACATTTTCCTGTTTATCAATTAGTCTAGCCATGGTTTTTACTGATGTAATGCCGTTTTTCAAGATTACAAAAATAACTACTACTTTCTCCCCCATCTGCTATCCATCTTTGCGCGTATCGTAAAACAAAACTCCTTCTATTCGTTTTCCTCGATATCCGACAGTCGTTCTTTTTTCTCGTTAATGATTTAATATCATCTTCAGTTTTCATTTCCCTTTTTTCTAACTTAATAAAAAGTCTTGTTCTAATTGTTTTTCCTCTTCAATACCTTTCTTTTTTCGCATAGCATAAGCAATCGTTTTCCCCCCTTATTTTCATTAACAGGAAATCGAGAAATAGATCATCAGAAATTGAGAATTGTAATTTTTCGTCTGTTTCATTAATGTTTTCTGTACTTATAGAGTATTCTTTCTTTAACCTTTTCGATCACGGTATTAATTTCATCTAAATATGACTTATCTTTCAACAAAACGAATTAAATTTCCAAAAAGTATGACGCTTTGTGTCTTCATTTAAATTTTAGTTTTAATAACACAGCAGAGTGATCTGTTCTATAACCGATTCAATGTCTACTTCATCAGTATAAGAAACAACTGGTCTGACATCAAAAGAAATCTAGCCTGGCCTGTTGAAATGGATTAGTTCTCCTCCACGTAAAACGGCGACACTCTGGGTTTAGTTCCCCCGCCAAATATATTTTGGGCTAGATTTTCGATCATGTTTTCAACAGCCTGTTTTGCGTGAGGATTATTTATATGTTTGTAATTATGATAATCTCTGGAAGGGGGTCAAGGACCAAATTTAAAAACCCCACCTATTATAATATTTTCTATACCAAGTCCAACAATTTTTTTTTGGAGACAATTGAAAATTCTGCGTTTGTCCCTATTTGGGCCCATATAATTAACTAAAAGGTAATCATTCCTATGTATCTCTGCAAAGTATCATGAGGAAAAATTTCCCAAAAACATCCTTAACAATTTGCTTTAAACCCTTTAAATTCAAAGTTGTTATTTAAACAGAATCGCGACTCCTCTTGCGTTGGAAGAGTAAACTTGAGAAATACGCCTTATAGCCCCACTCAGACTGAAAATACTGTTCCATCTTTTTTCAAAATGAGTGTCTTGCAGGAAGTACACTGAATATTTTTACACTTTAGATAATGGAAGATACACGTCTCTTCTTCAAACTATTGAGGCCTGACAGTTAATTGAGAGAAAAGACACACTACTGTCCATTTCTATTTACGAGATTTGGCTTTGAAGAAGACAATAACATGTGTAAATACACGAACCCAAAAGAGGGCCCAAGCTCATATACAACTGACAGCATGGGAAATGAGCCCACCAACCCAGTCAAACTGAAGAATTTTCAGTCGTTTTGAACACACAAAACACATATACTATGAACAAACGGAAAACAATATCAAAAAAAAAAAGCAGAAAAACCATTATCACTACAATCATCATACAAACAACAACAACAACAATAACAACAAATAAGAACCCAAATAAGATGATGTTTGCTTGACCACCGCAAACGAGCGAAGGGGGCATGCACCAAAGGT
>CM031617.1:16445433-16447203 GCA_018398815.1 Conus ventricosus
AGCATTTGCTGTACGATTATTTGCAGGTATGTTGTAGGGATGTAAAGGGGACATTTATATGCACTTACATAACCAGATTATGCATAAACTTGCATAGTCACAGACATCTCTCTCTCTCTCTCTCTCTCTCTCTCTCTCTCCCCTCTCTCTCTCTCTCTCTCTTCATCTTATATCACAGATGTGAACAGACGGAAAACTAAAGTACTACTACTACTACTACTACTACTACTACTACTACACACACACGGAAGTACCAATGCCTACAGGGACAAAATCACACACATGCTATTCGAGTTTAGGTTACAGAAGTTGATGAAACCAAGTATCTGAAAAGATTATCCTTGAAAGAGGAGAGCGTAGCCGTTGTAACCCCGTTCACAGTGAGTGAGTTCCTGAGAATGAAAAACGTGTTGTACAGATATCAATTCCAGGTCTTGGTGACAATAACGGCTGGTTCCGGCTAGAATTCTTCAGGATTGATTTTGTGAACAGTTTTAGAAGATATGATGGGAGTTTATTGTTCAAAACCTTGTACATCAGTATTAACCTTTGTGAAGCGGAGATGTTCCGAAAGACGTTGGATTTGCAACTGTTCATCTTTTGTTCGATCAATAAGCGCGGATTTGGCAACAAAAAGCTTGGCTGCTCTCCGATGCATGGAGCATAATCTTTTCAGGTGTACACCAGCGCAGTCATCCCATGCAGTGGAAGCATCATCAATAGAGATCTTATGTGGGCATTGGGAGAATAGTTACGGAACTAGTTTTCAGTGAACTGCTTCAGTTTCTTTAAAATGAATAACGAAGTCGTTTTTGTTGATATTTATCTGAAATTGAAAATGAAATGAGGCAGGGAACAGTAAACAATAAACAATAAACAAGTAGGGTAACTCTTGCTCCCATAAAGAAAACCTAACACAGAGTACCTTTTATTCAAGACTGGCACAGCCTTTTAAACTCTCTCTCTCTCTCACTCTCTCTCTCTCCTCTCTCTCTCTTCTCTCTCTCTCTCTCTCTCTCTCAAATAGTAATGATAATGATAACAATGTTAAATTTCAACAGTGATAATCACGCAAAAAGCCGTTTCCACTGGCGAGTCAGTCAGGTGACAAATTGACCTGAAATTGGAAGGCGATACAACTGGTGCTGTTTTAAAAGCAGAATGTAATGATCCCCACGTGTTGGGTTTCTGGTTCACAACCCCTCTTCATCCCCATTTTCTTTTTTCCCCAACTCTCATTCTAGAAATGTTTGCCACTCATTGTCTGAATGACGGAGAATTCATGTTTTATCTGAATGTTTTGTCTACTTCTCTTTATTTGGATAGCTGTCCATAGATTAAGAACAACTGCTTAAGCCTTTTTGTCTTAACTAACCCTCTATCACAGACCCCATAAAGGTGCCTATACGATGTGAAAATATTGACTCTGAAGCAAAATGGCTACAGTCACGTATAAAAAAATCATCGAGACCTATTGAATAGTGTAGGTGTAGGTCAGTCATACAATAGTTCAAGTTTAAAATCGTTTTGAGATACAAAGCATGTAATGGCATAGTTCTCAAAGATCATATGACTAGGAAAGATCAAAGAAGAAGGAACAGCAATGAATAAATGAAGCGAATAAGTGCCTGATTGGATCAGAATTCATTTATAAATTGAAAGTAAATATGAAATGTGGCAGGGAGCAGTGGATATGAAATGAGACAGGGAACAGTGTGCTCTGTGCTTCCATAGAACAAGAACAAGAACAAGAACAAGAACAAATTTTTT
>CM031617.1:16450703-16463203 GCA_018398815.1 Conus ventricosus
GACACCTGGCAACAACAACAAAGACCACGACAACCAATAATCAGAAAAACTGGAGGTTAGAAGTTAATTGAATTCATTCAAACATAAAAAGGATCGACCAGACAGACAAATAGAAGGTTTTTAATTAACAATAGACAAGAAGAGAGAACACATTGTAACTCTCCCTCTCTCCCCACACTCCCCCTCAGCCCTCGCTCCCTCCCCCTTTTCCCATCACCTCCAACCCCTTCAGACTCCCCCTACCCCTACCCCTACCCCCCCCCACCCCCCCACACACACATACATAAGGAGCACCAAAAGAAGAAAAAAAAAGAGGGGAAAAAAGAGAAGAAAAAGAAACCTGCAAAACTCCTGAAAGAACAGAAAAGCGATGTACGCTCATACATTGTATTTTGTGACGTGATTTATTCAGAAAACTTGGTTCAGTGAAAACAGTTCAAGGTCATTCAGTGTAAAACCAAAGCATAGCATTGATATCATTATTGTTGTTGCTCTTCTTCTTCTTCTTCTTCTTCTTCTTCTTCTTCTTTCTTCTTAATATTGTTATCATTATTGTTATTATCATTCTATGATTTCGTTGATGTAAAGTCGATGTTCAGTTGTCTCTCCCCAGACACACAAAGATTCAAAGATTTTAATCCTGTAACCCCTTTTGGGGCATGGAGGACTTGAAACAAATCAAACAAACAGAAATGAAACAAATTAAACATCCACATTTTCCCTATAATTAACACACTGAATGTAATGTTACACAACTTTACTAAGTTTTAAAAACTTCGCTAAGTTTAACAACACTTTCTTACCACCACAAAGCAACGACAATAGTTAAATACGGACTTTGTACATGTAAATTTTCTAGGTATAAACTGATTTCTAATGTCGCTATATTTGTTACATTTCATTACAAAATAAAATTCATCACCAAGGTCATTCTGGTCGCAGTCCCGACAGAATCGTTCATCGTGAGGTATTCCAAATCGTCTTTCAATTTCTATCACTCACACACACACACACACACACACACACACACACACACACACACACACACACACACACACACACACACACACACACACAGCGCGCGCGCACACACACGAACACACACACACACACACACACACACACACACACACACACACACACACACACACACACACACACACACACACACACGAAATACCAATTCGAATAACTTTCTTGTAAATGAAATATGCCATCTCATTCATGTTTTGATATCTAAAGGAACTGATGTCACCTTCTGTTGGATTCCATCGCATTGTGGCATTTTGGGTAATGAGCTCGCTGATAGATGCGCAAAGAGAGGAGCCAGAAATGAAAAGTGCGCCACGGTATTGAATATACCCTTTTCTTTATCTGAAGTCAATCAGTTATTAAAGCAAACCATCTGGTGGCGCTTTAGAAAACACTACAAAATACGTTGCTTGGTGTGGCTGATAAAAATACTCATTTAATTAATTATGAACATGCAAACAGCATTCCTCATTTACAAGTGAAAACTGTGTATCAATACAGAAATTTCATTTCAATATTTTATAAATTAAAACTTGATGCCATAAAAACTAAACATATAAGCGAAGCAAAATGTATTTGTGGAGAACGAAGAATAACCAGCAAGCATCTGCTGTTTGACTGTTTACCCCTTCAAGCACATTTACCACCGTTATCAGGCATGTCTTTATGTGATGTCTTTTCAGATTTAATGTTTGCCTTCGATGCTGGTTTTTCTTTAATTTGTAGTCCAGTTAAGCATTTGCTGTACGATTATTTGCAGGTATGTTGTAGGGATGTAAAGGGGGACATTTATATGCACTTACATAACCAGATTATGCATAAACTTGCATAGTCACAGACATCCTCTCCTCTCTCTCTCTCTCTCTCTCTCTCTCCTCTCTCTCTCTCCTCTCTCTCTTCATCTTATATCACAGATGTGAACAGACGGAAAACTAAAGTAACTACTACTACTACTACTACTACTACTACTACTACACACACACGGAAGTACCAATGCCTACAGGGACAAAATCACACACATGCTATTCGAGTTTAGGTTACAGAAGTTGATGAAACCAAGTATCTGAAAAGATTATCCTTGAAAGAGGAGAGCGTAGCCGTTGTAACCCCGTTCACAGTGAGTGAGTTCCTGAGAATGAAAAACGTGTTGTACAGATATCAATTCCAGGTCTTGGTGACAATAACGGCTGGTTCGGCCTAGAATTCTTCAGGATTGATTTTGTGAACAGTTTAGAAGATATGATGGGAGTTTATTGTTCAAAACCTTGTACATCAGTATACCTTTGTTGAAGCGGAGATGTTCCGAAAGACGTTGGATTTGCAACTGTTTCATCTTTTGTTCGATCAATAAGCGCGGATTTGGCAACATAAGCTTGGCTGCTCTCCGATGCATGGAGCATAATCTTTTCAGGTGTACACCAGCGCAGTCATCCCATGCAGTGGAAGCATCATCAATATGAGATCTTATGTGGGCATTGTAGAATAGTTTACGGGAACTAGTGTCAGTGAACTGCTTCAGTTTCTTTAAAATGAATAACGATGTCGTTTTTGTTGATATTTATCTGAAATTGAAAATGAAATGAGGCAGGGAACAGTAAACATAAACAATAAACAAGTAGGGTAACTCTTGCTCCCATAAGAAAACCTAACACAGAGTACCTTTTATTCAAGACTGGCACAGCCTTTTAAACTCTCTCTCTCATCTCTCTCTCTCTCTCTCTTCTCCTCTCTCTCTCTCTCTCTCTCTCTCTCTCTCAAATAGTAATGATAATGATAACAATGTTAATTACAACAGTGATAATCACGCAAAAAGCCGTTTCACTGGCGAGTCAGTCAGGTGACAAATTGACCTGAAATTGGAAGGCGATACAACTGGTGCTGTTTTTAAAAGCAGAATGTAATGATCCCCACGTGTTGGGTTTCTGGTTCACACCCTCCTCTTCATCCCCATTTTCTTTTTTCCCCAACTCTCATTCTAGAAATGTTTGCCAGCTCATTGTCTGAATGACGGAGGAATTCATGTTTTATCTGAATGTTTTGTCTACTTCTCTTTATTTGGATAGCTGTCCATAGATTAAGAACAACTGCTTAAGCCTTTTTGTCTTAACTAACCCTCTATCACAGACCCCATAAAGGTGCCCTATACGATGTGAAAATATTGACTCTGAAGCAAAATGGCTACAGTCACGTATAAAAAAAATCATCGAGACCTATTGAATAGTGTAGGTGTAGGTCAGTCATACAATAGTTCAAGTTTAAAATCGTTTTGAGATACAAAGCATGTAATGGCATATGTTCTCAAAGATCATATGACTAGGAAAGATCAAAGAAGAAGGAACAGCAATGAATAAATGAAGCGAATAAGTGCCTGATTGGGATCAGAATTCATTTATAAATTGAAAGTAAATATGAAATGTGGCAGGGAGCAGTGGATATGAAATGAGACAGGGAACAGTGTGCTCTGTGCTTCCATAGAACAAGAACAAGAACAAGAACAAGAACATATTTTATTGCCATATGAAAACCAGAGGTTTGTGTGGGCACAGATGATCAAGTTCAGACATTCAGCTAAACTAAACTAATCCTAGCGTTGTCACATCTTGCAACATAACATCATTAGTAGCAGAAAGAAAAGCACAGTGTGTATCAGAGTCTGATTAAATTTTCTGTCTCCGAAGAGAAAAACGCAACAGGATATACTGGGCAAGTACAGGTTGGAAGCAGTCCAATAACATAAGCTCCGAGGGTTTTGTCATGTTAGTCTGTGGTGGAAAATCAGTTTTTATAATCCTCGTCATCAGGTCATAACGTTGTTGGTCAAATAATTTGCAGTCATCGAGAAAATGTAGTTCGTCCTCAACGACGTGGCATGTCGTGCATAATCTGTTTTCTCTGTCAGTGTTGGTATAACGGCCCCTCTCAATTTGGAGGTCATGGGCACTTATTCGTAATCTAGTTAGTGCTCGTCTGCAATCTGTGTCAGTGTGTTGCTCCAAATAAGCCGCCTGTTTGTATTCGGTAGTAACTGTGGCATAAAATTTGAGCTTGGATGTGCTTTCATTCTTTTGTTTCTTCCAAAACTCAATATAAAACGTTTCCAGCTTCACCATTGATCAGAAACTTTAGGCGAATCACACTAAATGTACCCTGATTTTCCCAGACATGCTGTAATCCTATCGTTGACAAGGTTTGTCGTATAAACTTCGTCCATTTGCTTTCTCGGTGCCTTGAGAGATCATTGACTGATAAATCTGTTGTTGGTAAGAGTCTTGGTCTGATAGCTGACTCTAATATGTGTATCCAGAATGCGATAGTCTGGGTTATCACTTTAAAAGTAATCGGGAATCTCCCCAGTTCGCCCAAAACCGGTAATGTCATTGCTTTTCTATGAACTCTTAATAATTGCCTGCAGAATTTAATGTGTGCAGTTTCATGTGGGAATTTGTTTGCAAGACAGGTTTTGAACAAATGCTGCATTTTCTTTTCTTGACATATTTCATCTTTGTATTGGTAAGAGGATGGGAACCACACCTCCGACCCATATGTGAAGATGGGAGAGACTAACGAGTCAAATAGGGTTGTAACTGTTCTCATATTTACATTTTGACCATAAAACGTTCTCTTCAAGGTATGTGCGGCTTTATTCCCCTGTCTTGCTAAGTGTTCTTGGGCTTCTGTAAAATGTCCGTTTTTATGGAAAATGACTCCAAGATATTTATATTCATCTACTGTTTCAATTATGTTTTCACCGCAATTGAAGAATAGTGGTACCTTTGGATCTGATTTGGTGAATACAACGACCTTTGTTTTCTCTGTGTTGATTTTCATTCCCCAGTCTAAACAGTAGTTGTGTAACTGGTTTAATTTACGCTGAAGTCCCTGTTTTGAAGTCGAGAGGATAGCTAAATCATCTGCATACAAAAGACACGGAATTTCGACTTGTTTTAGATCGGAAATTCTTGGGGAATCATGGTCTCTGAGATATCCAACAATGTCATTTATGAAATATGTTAAATAAGGTTGGGCTAAGGGTATTACCTTGGAGGACACCTTTTTGTATTAATATTTCCTTAGTGAAACCAGATTGGCTTCTTGTACAAACCGTAGCCCCGTTGTACATGTCTTGTACGATTTGGTAGCATTTACCTGTTATTCCCGCTTGCATCATTTTCATCAGTAGGGCTTCGTGCCATATATGATCAAATGCTTTGCTGAAGTCAACAAAACAGCAGTAAAGCCTTTTAGTTCTGTCTTTTAGTACCTTATCAACTAGTTTTGACAATATGAATATTTGATCAGTGGTCCGTGATCCCTTTCTGAACCCTGCTTGCTCCTTTGCCAAAAGGTGGTTTCCCTCAAGATAATTCATTATCCTTTCATTTATTATGTTGCAAACACTTTTCCCAGCGAACTATTCAAAGTTATGCCTCTGTAATTGTTGGGGTTGGACTGGCCGCCTGACTTATAGACTGGGACTGTGATTCCTGTTTTCCAGAGGTCCGGGTATTTTTCTGATTTTAAGATTAAGTTAAACGCGTCTTTCAGAAGAGGAGCGATTTCAGGTAACATTGCTTTAAGCATTTCGTTTCTGATTCCATCTTTGCCTGGGGATTTTTTATTTTTCAGCTTTTCTGACCGCGTTCCTTACCTCCGTTTCTAATATTTCATAATCTAACTCTGAATTCCCAGAAGGACGATTATTTGACCTCTTAAATGCTACTAACATGTCATCAACTGTTTGTTTTCGTTTATCTGCGATCTTCTGTTTCTCACCTATTAGTGTTTTTAGATGTTCAAACCATTTGTTCGCGCTGAGACAATTTTCTTGACCATAAATTTCATGATCGTATGTTTGCAGTTCCCGAACGGTTTTCCATATTGAATTGGGATCAGTTTCTAGGGCTTCGTTTAGGGAATTAAGGAGTTTGTTCCGATATATTTTCTTGGTTTTCTTTAAAAGTCGTTTATATATTTTACATTGTGAAAAGTATTTTTGCCTTAGTTGTTTATTTTGGGTGTTTCTGTTGACCGCGTTCAGTAGTGATCTTATCTCTCTTCTTTGGGAATGACAGTCTCTGTCAAACCACTTCTTCTTTCTCTGTCTAGTTTTTTTTTTCTATCCGTCTTTGTCTAAGCGCCATCTTTGCCGTGGTTGAAAATATATATTCGTTATCTGTTCAATAGTCGTATTTATGTTGATGTCATGTTCATTTGTTGCAAGTTGTGTCACAATGTCGGTCTTGATTTTTTGGATCATGGTGCGTATGGTGGGGCATTTTGGAGGTTGCTACTACTTTTTCGGCAGACTTTTCATTCCACTGAAATACTAGATAGTCTTCTGTGTTTTTTGTAAAATTCCTATGAAGTAGGTCTTTACGTAACTGCTGTTCGTCGTGGGTTGTGAGAGAGGCTTGTCTTTTGTGTAATGTATATTCATTTTCTATGGGCAGTTGGATCAATAACTCTAGTGGGCAGTGGTCAGAATGTCGTGTCAAGTCAGTTACTTTCATGTTTAACACATGTCTAAGCAAATATTGTGAGCAAAGGAAACAATCTACTACGCTGCTTCCCTGTGGATTATGACAAGTATACAATCCTGCAAGATCTCCAAGCACTCTTCCATTCAAAACACACATTTGATTTTCATACACATGTTACATAAACGACGTCCGTTCTTATTAGTTAAGAGGTCCATCGACTGTCTTTTTATGACGTTATCAAAATGGTAGTCAGCAGATAAATCATAATAATTCTTTTCATTGTCCAGGCTAATGAAGTCGGCTTGATTGCCTGTCCTTGCATTAAAGTCACCACACAGGAGGATATTGCCTTTTGTTGTTAGTTCTTCAATGTCACTTTCTAATGAGTCCCATATGCGTCTAGTGTAGTCCTTGCCAAAGGAAGAATGTTCCGGTGGAATATATACACAACCTAAATATACATCTCTCTTTTCTGCGGTTTTCACTGTACATGCTGTTTTAATATGTAACCATGCAACATCGCTGTTATTTTTTGGTAGGAAAATTTTATATACTTTCTGTACTGCTCTTTTATGTAAGACAGAGATACCCCCCGAAGCCCTTGGGGCTTTCCCCCTTTTTGGTCGATAATAATGAACCCCTGCTACAAAACCAGGTAAAGATAATTCATTTGCTTTTTCTATATCAAGATGGGTTTCTTGTAAAAACACAATGTCATATTTAGACAGGATTGCTACGAAACTTTTATCAAGGAGTTTGTTAATCTTTAAGCCGTCATCGGTCCCCTTGTAACCTCTAATATTCCATGATAGCACACGTAACGGAAAAGTTAGTTGTGATACTTTGCGTACGAAATAATGTTGCAATACATCTATGGGAAAATAGCTTATACACACTCGCGGACTAAGAGCTAATAGAAGCCGTTGTGGGCACGGTTTGAATTATGGGAGGGAAAGGCCGACTGTGATACTGCCGAGGGCGCATGTTGTCTCGTCTGTCATTGCCGTGGTGGTCCCGGCGGTCGTCTCGGCGATCATTGTGGTAGGTTTCTCGTCGGTTGTGTCGGTAGTAGGGTTGGCGGTCATCTCGGCGTCGTCTCGGCGGTCGTACCCGTGGTAATGTTCGGTGATGTCACGGCGGTCAGCTCGGCGGTAGTTTCGGTTGTCGCCTCGGCAGCATGGCTGTAGGCTTCCCGTCGGCCATATCTGCGTCAATCCCGACGGTCTTCCATGCGACAACCGAGCCAACGGTAATCGTCATGACCAGGTGATCGGGCTGGTTGAGACGCCCGAAATGTTGGCGTGTCGTGTCACCGTGGTATGTGGCAGCACCTTTGTGCTGTCGGTAGAAGCCCTGTGGTGGCGTGGTCTGCTGTCGGCTTCTCTCTCTCTCTCTGGTCACGGATGGGTCGTCTGCGTCGCTGTTTGGGTTTTTCCCAGAGCAGGCCCGCGAGTTGTCTGCCCAGGTTGCCTGCCAGGATACTGGTGCCCTTATCAGTGGGGTGGATAGCGTCCTTCATCAGCCGCTTGTCCCATACTTTGAGATTGTTGTGGGAAACGAAGCTGACTCGCTTCTCACCAGTAAACGTAGATGAGTTCAAGGCGTTGAAAAGGTCAGCCTTTGTCTGCAGCTCTTCATCCTTCAGTGGAGCTACTTTGCTGATGACCACTCTGATCTCATCATTGTTCCGGAGAATGTTTCTCACCAGGGACTCCAAATTTCCACTGGCAGTCTGAGGAGTGGTACTCTTAAGGTCGTTGACACCAGTATGTATGGCCACCGCTGTCATGTTGTGCAAGCTGTGTTTGTGACAGTCACCAATGGTAGGCGTCCTCCCAGTGGTCACTGTGAGGCCATAGGATTGGCCCAGGCGTTTCCCGTCAATTCTGTTTAACACAGAATCATGCAGTAGCAGCACTTTGGGAAGGGCGCCCTCCTCACGGTCGCTGTCTTCTGTGTCGCCATCGCTACCACTGTCTGTGGATGATGAAGAAGATGAAGACGATGAGGATGGCGACGATACTGCTGAAAGTGAGGTGTGTTGCTCTTGTAAAGGCAAGTCTTTTCCTTCCACACCGCCTCTATCGTAGCGTTTGCCAGCGGGTCATGTCGGTTTTTGTGGTCGCCCTGACGGTCTGGTCTCCTCCGGAAGTGGGGGATTAGAGGTGGGAGGTGATGGCTCCTCGTGTAGTGGCGGTGTGGGGGCGGGAGAAGGGTTTGTAGAGGCAGGGGAGGGGGTGGTATTTACGGGGTGAGGTGGGCACTGGTCATCTTTGCCAGATGTGGGGAAGGACGGTCTCGGTGATGTTTCCTTCCCTGCTGTCGCCAGGCCGCCATAAGCTGGCCAATTTCCTCACGCCTGGCCCTCTCACACTGAAACATTGTTCGGCCAGTGTGTTCACAGCACCCTCCAGGTTTCGAAGTGTGCTATTTGCCCGTTGTGTGAAGGCTTCGAAACTCTCTTGTGTAACTAGGCCCGGCATGAGTGGTGGTGTGTTGTCTGGCACAGCGTTGTCAGCGGCACTGGCTAATTGTGCAGCAATCTCTTCTTCTGCACTTTCTGTCCCGTACACAATTTGGGCACACAGTTTGCATGTATATCTTCTCGAGCTTCGAGTGAAAATCAGAATTTGGTATACAGGTAATTCTGTGCACTCCCAGCTAACTTTACGGCCACACTCCGTACATTTTAGAGAACGGCCCGTATCATGCACACTGTCACAAACACAAGGCATTGTCATGGTGTACTCACCCTGCCCCTCGTTGTATGATACTGTTTTAGGCATTGTTTGCTCTTGATCAGTCACCATGTCCTCTCCACTGAACACTGTAGGGTCGTGGTGTCCGGCCAACCTCATGGCTTCTCTGGCTTGATTTAGCGTGTCGTACGCCTTGTGCACCGCTTTGGGGAAACCGGTCACCGACTTCGATGCGAGGTTCCACGAAGTGAAATTCCAGTTTGTCGCCCCACACTGACTGCATAAAACTTTTGCTTATCTTTTTTTGCACCACGATTACCTGTCATATTCACTGAATGCAGGACACGTGAAATGTATCGGCTCTGTAGCCCGGTCGTGTGTGGTAGGTCACTTTTTCCCAAGACGTATTTACAGGAGCTGCTGCTTGGTCGCCATCTTGGACCTTGTGTATGTGCTGGGGGATTCGGTGGCGTAAGCAGCATTCCTTTGAAGTTATGGGCGTGCATTTATGTCATCATGGGACCAAGAGTTACCCAACTTGTTTGTTTTTTATCCTTCATAAATTGTTTTAATCAGTCTTCCTTTCCTTCAATTCTGTTTGCTTCATTTGTCGTTTTTTCCCCCTTTATTTGTTACTCTGCACCAGAAATAGCTGGACGTATAAGGGTCATGGGTAACAGTACATCGTCACGAATTGAAGGCTGAAGGGGAGAAACGAGTGCAGGCAAACAATGCCTGTCATTAGGATACTGCATATACCTGAGTAAACAATTTGTTTTTTGGTATGAAGTAGCAGCAGGTGCGGATGAGATTGAAGATGAAGAAGGGGGCTTTAAATGCAAAGGCGACACATTGAAACAGTTTTCAATGCATCATGAAAACTTGAAATCTCTCTCTCTCTCTCTCTCTCTCTCTCTCTCTCTCTCTCTGTATCTGTCTGTCTGTCTCTCTTTCTCATGCGTGTGTGTGTGTGTGTGTGTGTGTGTGTGTGTGTGTGTGTGTGTGTGTGTGTGCACGCGTATGCGCGCATGGTGTGAGCACGCAGGTGTGTGTGTGTGTGTGTGTGTGTGTGTGTGTGTGTGTGTGTGTGTGTGTGTTGTGTGTGTGTGTGTGTGTGTGTGTGTGTGTGTGTGTGTGTGTGTGTGTTGCAGCACTTGAATGGGACTGTTCTGACAACTGTACAAAGATTAATAGTTGACAAACCGAGACCTCTGTCTGTCTTCTTCAGCGGTGGTGTGGCTACTGGGTGAATATGCGTTCAGTGCACACGACCACGGGTCGAACCCTGGTCATGTGACTGAACGATGAGGGTGTTGTACACCGATGACAAGGTGTGTCTGCCCCGGTCCCGGTTAAGTGTGGGGTTGTTGATGGCAATGTGTACAGCCTCCTTCACCCCACGCTGAAACAATCTATTGTCACGGTCGAGAACGCTGATGTTTTCATAATCGAACTGATGTTGCTGGGCGTGTAGGTGGGCGCCTACTGGTGATGATTCCCTTTTGTGTTCTGTCAAGCGTTTTCGAAGGTTTCTCTCAGTTTCCCCGACATAGTTTTCTTCACAGTCACGACAGTCTATTTGGTAGATCACTCCAGACTTGTCCAGTTTGTCAGTTTTGTCCTTGGGGGCGACCAGCTGGCTGCGGATGGTGTTGATAGGTTTGGGATGTATGGAGACAACAGTAGGTTTGAGATGTATGGAGACACCAGTTTTCCTGATCTTCCTGCTCAAGGCTTCAGTCACACCACGGACATGGGATGGTGACATGTACTTTACGTCTGGTTTGGTCTTGTTTGGTGGTAGGATGCAGTGTGATTTCTTGCTAGCCGGGATGTTCCACGCCCACTTCTCATAGCCTGATATGGTGAGAACCAGTTTGAGGTGTTCCATTTCCTGGTCTTTGGCATCCTGAGTAGAGCAGATGGTGTTGGCCCGATGAGTGAGGGTGCGTATCACTCCGAGTTTATGTTCCAGTGGCTGGTGGCTTTCGAACTGTAGGTACTGGTCGGTGTGGGTAGGTTTGCGGTACACACTGAAGGAGAGGCTGTCCTCTGTCCGTGTGATGAGTGTCTAGCATGGCAATCGAGTTGTTCTCCTCCACCCTTGGGTGTTGACTGTTCAAATGGTTGGTGAAGTCTTCCACCAGCTCCCTCTTGAGGATGGTCATGGTGTCGTCCACGTAGCGGCCCCAATAGCGTGGAGGAGAATGGTAAGACGCCAGGGCCTTCTCCTCGAAGTCCTCCATGAAGAGGTTGGCTACAATGGGGCTGACTGGAGAGCCCATGGCCGCTCCTGCGGTCTGCTGGTACAAGTTACCTTGGAACGTGAAGTAAGTGGTGTTGAGACAGCAAGCCAGGAGTTCACAGATGCTGTCCACGGAAAGTGTAGTACGCTGGGGCAGGGCAGAGTGTCGTCAGCCTGAGTCTTGCTTTGATGATGTGGATGCTTTCTTCGACGGGGACACTGGTGAACAATGCCGAAACATCATATGATAACCAGACACTCATCAGGAGAAAGGGTGTCGTCTGCCAGTTTCTGGACCAAGTCCGCACTGTTGATGATATGGTGTTCTGTTGTGCCAACCAAAGGAGACAGGATGCCTGCCACAAATCTCGCCGTCTCATACATGAGGGAACCTCTGGAAGCAACTATGGGACGGAGAGGGACGTCTTTCTTGTGCACCTTAGGAAGGCTGTAAAACTTGGGGACATCAGTGGTTGATGGGTACAGTTTTCTGTAAAGGTCTTAGGTTTAGGTTTAGGTTTGTAGGGACAATTGCCTTTAGCAATTATAGCCAGAACTGGCTTTACATGTCCCTTCTATGTGTTATCTGTCTTCACACGGTCTGTCTTCACACGGTCTGTCTTCACACGGTCAGGTCTTTAACTCGCTCAAGGTCAAGGGAAAGTCCGCCCGTCTCCTCGAGACGTTGAGCAGATCCTTCAGCTTGGTGGCCTACCTGTTGGTGGGGTCTTTCTTGAGAGGCTGGTAGGTGTTTCTGTCATCCAACAGTTGACTGGCCTCGTTGTAGTACATGGATTTGGGGATGATGACCGTGGACCGACCCTTTTCGGCCGGGAGTATCAAATCGTGTCGTCTTTCCTAAGTCGGGCCAACGCACGCCTCTCCTCAACAGGAATGTTGGGTTTCGGCGGTTGTGCTTGTTTCAGGATGTTGACACATTCCGACCTCCGATGGGACACCTCTTCTGTATGCGGGCCTATCTGTCTGCAGGCAGTTTCGATACTCGTGATGTAGTTCATGATGGGGAGTTTGTCCGGGGTCACA
>CM031617.1:16468203-16470887 GCA_018398815.1 Conus ventricosus
CTTATGAGCAAAACCAAAATCACTGGGCAGCTAAACGAAGGAACAAAACACATTGTAAAACAAACACAGTGCGCTTTGACCTACTGGGTCTTCTTCAGGCAGAACAGATGACATTCATCACAATGAAGAGAACAGTACTTCTGTTCCTGTTTCAGTTTCTGGCTGCAGTCATCTCGTTTTGAAACCAAAGCCATTAAAGTTCCACTGACAGGAGATAAAGAAACTGTCACGGTTGCCAGGCATTATTATGGACCTCATTATCACCATCACCATAGTCATCATCATCATTATATCAAACTGCATCACTGACAGCCACACCCGTGTGCCCTTGTTCCACTCTGTTGGCCTGAACCAAAACATCACACGACAACATCAAAAGGAAGGCCCCCCTCGCTCCCCTAGCACCACCCAGGGTCCAGACTCCCCCGAAGTGGCTGGGTTGGCCCGGGATCGTTGGGGGGAAGTCAGGGCTGACGTACTGTTTCATGTACTGATGCATCCGGGCTTCCAGCTTGTGCACCACGTCCGGCATTTTGTCCGCCAGGTCCACGTGTTCTGTGGGGTCGTCTGGCACAAGGGAAAACAATCTCATTACCCTGGTCAGTAGTGGTCCCGTCGTCGTCGTCGTCATCACTATCATTGTCGTCATCTTAATCATCAGCAGTAGCATGTTCATTCGTTGTATATCAAGATGTCGCCAACATTAATGTAAGTGTTTTAATTATCGTAATTAGTATCGGTAGCGAGTGAACTTCTTCCAACTCAAAAATCATCACCATGACAATGGTCATCAGCGTCGTCGTCATCATCGTCGTTGTCATTATCATGTACATTTCTTGCCGTTTGAAACACCACGGTCATTTGCATATCTTGCCAATGAAAACATCATGATCATGTGCATTTCTTGCCATTACAAGTATAACAATCATATGCATTTCTTGCCATTACAAGTATAACAATCATGTGCATTTCTTGCTATTACAAGTATAACGAGCATGTGTATTTCTTGCCATACAAGTATAACGATCATGTGCATTTCTAGCCGATGAAAACATCACATTCACGAGTATTTCTTGCCAATGAAAACACTGCAACCCAGTGTATTTGTTGCCGATGAAACATAATCGTGTGCATTTCTTGCCAATGAAGACATCATATGCTAATGGAAATATTACGAGCATGTGCATTTTCTGCCAATAAAAGCCATAATAATCATGCACACATCTTGCCATTGAAAACATCACGATCGTGCGCATTTCTTGCCATTAAAAACATAATGGTAATATGCTTTTCTTGTACTTGATCTGAATATAAACAAAACAAAAATTTGAGCGCTGGTTTTCAGGGAAAGAACTAAGTTAAAGCGTATCATATATGATTTTTAAAACCCAAAAACACACACACCACACACCCCAAAAAGAAAGCTGGGTTATCGCGAATCATATATCAGTAAAAAAAAAAAAAAAAAAAAAAAAAAAAAAAAAACAACAACAACCCAAAAACAACTTAGAACATTATGAAAGCAATCAAGCGTGCGTGCATGCGCGCGCGCGCACACACACACACACACAACACACACACACACCCCACACACACACAAAACACACTCACTCACTCACTCCCCTCACTCACTCACACACATATAGATGCAATTCGCTGTTAGTCACACGTGCGCGCGCACATGCGCGCGCGCACGCACACACAAAACACACCACAAAAAACACACACACCACACACAACACATACACACACACACACACACACACACAGATTTACACAACACACACACACACACACAAAACACACACATTTACACAACACACCCATGCATGTACCATATAGCCGCACGCGCGCGCCCGAGCAAACACACGCACACACACCCCACACACCCCACACACACACACACCCACACCCACACAACCCTACACAACACACTCACACATACATGCACGGACGCACGTACACGGGTCGCACGCACGCACAACACACACACATACACACACACACACACACACACACACACACACACACACACACCAACACACACACACACATGTACATGCGCACGCACGCACGCATCTAGCACGCACGAATGACACTCGCAAACACATACACTGTCTGTCTCTCTCTCTCTGAAGGTCAGAATCTTGACGTCTGATACGCGCGAGTTTTTTGCGCCTTTAATGGATTCGGAACTGGGTTCCCGGGTTTAAACAGTGTTGCGATTTCAATGTCTTTTATAACAGAATTTAGCTTTTGACTTTCTTTTCACCATGTCTGAATTCCTTTCTTGCCATTACAAGAAAAACAATCATGTGCATTTCTTGCCATTACATAGTAATAACAATCATGTACATTTCTTGCCATTTACAAGTAAACAATCATGGGGCATTCTTTCCATTACAAATATAACAATCATGTGCATTTCTTTCCATACAAGTAAAACAATCATTTTGCGATGTTTCCATTTCAAGTATAACAAAATGTGCTTTTTTTGCCATTACAAATATTAAAAAATCATGTGCATTTCCTGCCAGTGAAAAAGTTACAATCAAGAGCATTTCTTGCCAGTGAAAACATTACAATCAAGAGCATTTCTTGCCAATAAACATTACAATCAAGAGGATTTCTTGCCAAATTTAAAAATTACTTAATTAAAGCATTTCTTGCCAATGGAAATTGCT
>CM031617.1:16476887-16489387 GCA_018398815.1 Conus ventricosus
GTCTTTAGCTGGGGCTTGATTGCTTCTACCACCTTGTCTCCTGAGTCCTCCAGCATGCTTTGAAGTCTGATCTTCCCTGCTTTGTATTCCTCCAGGATGGATTTCAGTGGTAGTTTGAGCTTTGCTTGGCGACAGTACAGCGCGATGTCAGTCAGACAGGGTGGGACACCAAGCCATTTCCTTGTGAACTTGTTTATTTTGGCTTCCATTGCCCACTGTGCTGGTGCAGATGTCGTATATCATCAGAGGCCATAGGAGCTTTGGTATCAGCATGAACTGCAGACACCAGACCTTGTATTTGCCAGGGAGCCCACACTGGTCAATGGTCTGCAAGCCTTCTTCCGCCATCTGCTTGGTTTCTTTTGCTCTTTGTGTGTCTTTTAGCGTATCATCATACCATCTTCCAAGGCTCTTGACTGGTTCTTCTGTGACTGTTGGAATGGCCTGGTTGGCAACACTGAAGACCACAGATTCGGCCACTTTTCCTTTCCTCAGTGAGAGACTCCGTGATTTCTTTGGCTTGAACTTCATTCTGGATGAGGCAACTATGTCGTCCAGCCTCTCCAGCACATGACGTGTCTCGTCTTCTCTGGATGAAATCACTGTAGTGTCATCCATGAAGGCCTTGAGAGGAGGCATCTTGTATCCATCGCCAAGGTCTGTTTGTCTCGCGTTGTTTGTTGCTGCTTTTAAGATGAGTTCCATTGCCAGCACGAACAGTATCGGGGAAATTGCACAGCCCATTGCAATGCCCACTTCCAAGTTGATCCAATCAGTTGTGTACTCCTTGGTAGAGAACCGCATTGAGAAGCCATTGAAGTACTTCTTGAGCATGTCGCGGATGTTCTTTGGCACATGGTACATCTCAAGAGCCAACTGTATCATCTCATGGGGCACAGATCCATATGCGTTTGCCAGATCAAGCCACACTACGTCCAGGTCCCTCTTTTCTGTTTTTGCTTTTTGGATTGCGTCCCAGATCATTGTGGCGTGTTCTACACAGCCAGCCACGCCTGGGATGCCACCTTTCTGGACTGACACATCCAAGTACTTGTTTTCCATCAGGTACTTGGTCAGCCTTGCTGCCATGACAGAGAAGAAGATTTTCCCTTCGACGTTCAGTAGTGATATTGGCCTGAACTGGCTGATGTCACTTGAGTTTTGCTCTTTGGGGATGTACACACCATCTGCCGTCATCCACTGGCCGCTGATCTTCTGGTTTCTCCAAGCCGATCGCAGCAGCCTGTGGAGCCACTCCAGCACCTTGGGACATTTCTTGTAAAGCTGGTAAGGTATTCCGTTTGGCCCTGGTGATGATTTGGCTCTGGCTTTGTCGACCACCTTCTTGATTTCCGCCAACGTTGGAGGCTTGCCATTGAACTGTTCCTCAGGGTTGGTTGGCCACACCAGACCTTGAATGTCGAGTGGTGCTTTGCTCTGTGAGTCAGAGTATGTTTTCCTCAGATGCTGCTCAAGAACTCCTTTGTCCACACTTAGGGTCCCAGATTTTGGCTGCTCAAACAGTGTTCTGGCAAACTGGAAGGGGTCTCTGAAGAAGCACTCTTGTGTCTTCTTCTTTTTGCTCTTCCTCTTTCTCGCAGATTCCGCTTTGCTGAGGGCGCTGTGTTTTTCTTTCAGGTCTTCCCACAGTTTTTCCAAGCCTTGTTTTTCAGCTGGCAGTGCGGTCTTCATTTGCTTCTTGAGGTTGTTCTTTTGGACTCTGATCTTGTCCATCTTTTCTTGGCGTCTGGATTTCTTTGGAGGTGTTTCTCTTTGGGTAGTTTTACTCCATAGGCGTCTCTACATGTGGCATACACAATGTCCCCATATGTGGCTAGTTTGTGTTCCAGGGTGCTTTTCCCTATCAGTGCATCGAGTCTTTGGACGATTTTTGCATCCAGTTTCTCCCAATCTTCAGTTTCGTTTGCTCGTGGCAGGTTGAGTTTCAGGCGCCTGGCATCGAGGGCCTGTGCAAATTCCTCATCCGAACCAACAGCGTGGATGTCCTTGGCACTGTGGTTTAAATCCTGGCCTTGGTCTTCCGACGTCTTATCTGCTGATGCAGTGCGCTGCTGCTCATTCAGATGAGTCTTCACACATCCCATCTTTGTTCTGTGGATCTTCATGCCACGGGTGGTAGCGAAACGCTTTCCACAGACACATGGATATTCCATTTGGTCCATGTTCATAGACCGTTTGGGATTTGCCGTCGTGATTGGTTGAGCACCGATGGATTCATCATTCTCTCCCCTTTCGGTGAATCCTGGGAGCATCTTTTCCTTTTGTACTTAGTAGCCACATGTTTTAAGGCAAAGTGGGGAGCCAGCCCACAGAGCCCTTGGTTCTGGTCTTTCCCAGTGTCCTCCGGTCTTTCCCGGACGTCCTCCTGCAATATACGGGCAAGAACAACACAAAGCTGCTGATATATAGGGAGCACGAGGACCACACTCGGTCACCATAGTCAGACGAGGCGCAGCAATGGCAACAGCAAACGAACCAACAAGGAAAAGACCACTCTGCACAGCGCACACCACGGTCAAGGTCGAACAGATCTCCAGTCCGCCCTTCGACCCTGATCTGCCTAAAAATATTATGGGAAAAGAAGGGGGTGGGGGGGTGTCATGTAAAATGTGTGAGAGAGGGTAGGTTCGGTAGACAGGCATTTCTCTGCACAACAAAAAACGTTTGTGAGTAGGTAAGCTGATGAGTGGATCAAAGGAAGTATTCTTCGTCAGTGGAATTGGCAGCAAGTCCGGAATGAAAGACTTACTTCCTACGTGCCAAGCTTTTCTTTCTCTTTCGTTGTTTTCTTTCTTTATTTTTGTTTTGTTTTGTTGTTTTTTGGTGTTTTTTCTTTAGGTAGGTATGAACCATACAGTTCGTATGCCACCAATTACATCACTAGAAAGTTACTCCATGAAAATATAATACTTCATAGGTGGTAAAGAGTAATTTTACTTTGTTCATTTTAAATGAAAAACATACTAATGTTCCCAAACGGATCATAGATCGGCCTTTCAACCAGATTTGTACCATGGATCCTCATCAATATTGAACGGGATCGTCTTCAGGCCACATTCCGTCTTTCCACTAAGTTTCATTTGAATCGATACAGAAGTGTTTTTGTTGTTGTTGTTGTTGTTTTTGTTTGTTTGTTTGTTTAATCTGGCCAACAGACAGACAGACGGACAAACAAAGATATAAAAACCAACAGACGTACGTGAAACTGAAGCCTTCCCAGCGGAAATGATAATACAACAGCTCCCCATCACCATCACCACCAACAAGAACGATTAAGAACGATGAAGAAAAACTGCATGAACAGGGATTTAAACAAACATGCACTAGCGATAAACTGCCATTCACGTCACAATCCCAAGCGGCAGAACAATCAGAACGAAAGGTTCACGTTCAAGTAACAACATTCAAAATGAACACGGCCGTCTTATGAGCAAAACCAAAATCACTGGGCAGCTAAACGAAGGAACAAACACATTGTAAAACAAACACAGTGCGCTTTGACCTACTGGGTCTTCTTCAGGCAGAACAGATGACATTCATCACAATGAAGAGAACAGTACTTCTGTTCCTGTTTCAGTTTCTGGCTGCAGTCATCTCGTTTTGAAACCAAAGCCATTAAAGTTCCACTGACAGGAGATAAAGAAACTGTCACGGTTGCCAGGCATTATTATGGACCTCATTATCACCATCACCATAGTCATCATCATCATTATATCAAACTGCATCACTGACAGCCACACCCGTGTGCCCTTGTTCCACTCTGTTGGCCTGAACAAAAACATCACACGACAACATCAAAAGGAAGGCCCCCCTCGCTCCCCTAGCACCACCCAGGGGTCCAGACTCCCCCGAAGTGGCTGGGGTTGGCCCGGGGATCGTTGGGGGGGAAGTCAGGGCTGACGTACTGTTTCATGTACTGCTGCATCCGGGCTTCCAGCTTGTGCACCACGTCCGGCATTTTGTCCGCCAGGTCCACGTGTTCTGTGGGGTCGTCTGGCACAAGGGAAACAATCTCATTACCCTGGTCAGTTGTCGTCCCGTCGTCGTCGTCGTCATCACTATCATTGTCGTCATCTTAATCATCAGCAGTAGCATGTTCATTCCTTGTATATCAAGATGTCGCCAACATTAATGTAAGTGTTTTAATTATCGTAATTAGTATCGGTAGCGAGTGAACTTCTTCCAACTCAAAAATCATCACCATGACAATGGTCATCAGCGTCGTCGTCATCATCGTCGTTGTCATTATCATGTACATTTCTTGCCGTTTGAAACACCACGGTCATTGCATATCTTGCCAATGAAAACATCATGATCATGTGCATTTCTTGCCATTACAAGTATAACAATCATATGCATTTCTTGCCATTACAAGTATAACAATCATGTGCATTTCTTGCTATTACAAGTATAACGACATGTGTATTTCTTGCCATACAAGTATAACGATCATGTGCATTTTTGCCGATGAAAACATCACATTCACGAGTATTTCTTGCCAATGAAAAACATGCAACCAGTGTATTTGTTGCCGATGAAAACATAATCGTGGCATTCTTGCCAATGAAGACATTCATTGCTAATGGAAATATTACGAGCATGTTGCATTTCTTGCCAATAAAAGCCATAATAATCATGACACATCTTGCCATTGAAAACATCACGATTGCGCATTTCTTGCCATTAAAAAAACATACATGGTAATAGCGTTTTCTTGTACATTGATCTGAATATAAACATAAACAGAAAATTTGAGCAGCTGGTTTCAGGGGAAAGAACTAAGTTAAGCGTATCATATATGATTTAAAACAAAACACCACCACATCACACACAAAAAGAAAGTCATGGGTTATCGCGAATCATATATCAGAAAAAAAAAAAAAACAAAATTACAAAAAAACACAACACATCAACACTAAAAAACAACTATCTTAGAACATTATGAAAGCAATCAAGCGTGCGTGCAGCGCGCGCGCGCACACACACACACACACACACAACACACACACACACACACACACACACACACACACACTCACTCACTCACTCACTCACTCACTCACACACAATAGATCAATTCACTGTTAGTCACACGTGCGCAGCGCACATCACAACCAACACGCACACACACTACACACACAAAAACACACACACTCGATCCACACACATACACACACACACACACACACACACAGATTTACACAACACACACACACACACACACCACACCACATTTACACAAACAACAAGCATGCATGTACGCATATAGCACGCACGCGCGCGCCCCGAGCAAACACACACACACACACACACCACACACACACACACACACACACACACACACACACACACACACACACACACACTCACACATACATGCACGGACGCACGTACACGGCTCGCAACCACCACACACACACACACACATACACACACACATCACACACACACCACACAACACAATCACACACACACACCACCACACACCACACACACACCACATGTACATGCGCACGCACGCACGCATCTAGCACGCACGAATGACACTCGCAAACACATACACTGTCTGTCTCTCTCTCTCTGAAGGTCAGAAATCTTGAGCGTCTGATACGCGCGAGTTTTTGCGCCTCAATGGATTCGGAACTGTTCGGTTAATCAGTGTTGACGATTTCAATGTCTTTTATAACAGAATTTAGCTTTTGACTTTTCTTTTTCACCATGTCTGAATTCCTTTCTTGCCATTACAAGTATAACAATCATGTGCATTTCTTGCCATTACAAGTATAACAATCATGTACATTTCTTGCCATTACAAGTATAACAATCATGTGCATTTCTTGCCATTACAAATATAACAATCATGTGCATTTCTTGCCATTACAAGTATAACAATCATGTGCATGTCTTGCCATTACAAGTATAACAATCATGTGCATTTCTTGCCATTACAAATATAACAATCATGTGCATTTCCTGCCAGTGAAAATGTTACAATCAAGAGCATTTCTTGCCAGTGAAAACATTACAATCAAGGAGCATTTCTTGCCAATGAAAACATTACAATCAAGAGGATTTCTTGCCAATGAAAACATTACAATTAAGAGCATTTCTTGCCAATGAAAACATTACAATTAAGAGCATTTCTTGCCGCGCCGATGAAAACATCACATTCACGAGTATTTCTTGCCAATGAAAACACTGCAACCCAGCGTATTTGTTGCCGATGAAAACATAATCATGTGCATTTCTTGCCAATGAAGACATCATATGCCAATGGAAATATTACGAGCATGTGCATTTCTTGCAATAAAAGCCATAATAATCATGCACACATCTTGCCATTGAAAACATCACGATCGTGTGCATTTCTTGCCATTAAAAACATAATGGTAATATGCTTTTCTTGTACTTGATCTGAATATAAAAAAAAAGAATATTTGAGCGCTGGTTTTCAGGGAAAGAACTAAGTTAAAGCGTATCATATATAATTTAAACACACACAAAAAAGAAAGTCTGGGTTATAGCGAATCATATATCAGTAAAAAACAACACAACAGAAACAACAAAAAACAACTTAGAACATTATGAAAGCAATCAAGCGTGCGTGCACACACACACACACACACACACACACACACACACACACACACACACACAATACACACTCACAAACATATAGATGCAATTCGCTGTTATTCACACGTGCGCGCGCACGTGCGCGCGCGAACGCACACACACACAACACACACACACACACACAAAAAATTTACACAAACACACACGCATGCATGTACGCATATAGCACGCACGCGCGCGCCCGAGCAAACACACACACACACACACACACACACACACACACACACACACACACACACATGCACGGACGCACACACGCACACACACACACACACACACACACACACACACACCACACACACACACACACACACACACATGTACGTACGCACGCACGCACGCATCTTGCACGCACGAATGCACACTCGCAAACACATACACTATCTGTCTCTGTCTGTCTGTCTGTCTGTCTGTCTCTCTCTCTCTCTCTCTGAAGGTCAGAAATCTTGAGCGTCTGATACGCGCGAGTTTTTGCGCCTCAATGGATCGGAACTGTTCCGGTTAATCAGTGTTGACGATTTCAATGTCTTTATAACAGAATTTAGTTTTTGACTTTTCTTCTTCACCATGTCTGAATTCCTTTGATTTTTTTTCTTTCTTTTGAATGGACAGAGACGGGGAGTGGCAGTTGGGGAGGGGGCAGGGATGGGATTTGGTGGAGTAAAAGGGTGAGGAGCGTCTCCCAAATTAATTGCTCCTTGTACTTTCTATAGGGTTATGCTGTGAACAAGCTGTCGCTCATTCATTCACCCTCAGTGTTACTTTTGTATTCGTGTTTGTATTCGTTTTCTGTCTCTGTCTCTATCTCTGTCTCTCTGTGTCTCTCTCTCTCTATCTGTCTGTCTGTCTGTCTGTCTGTCTCTCTCTCTCTCTCTCTCTCTCTCTCTCTCTCTCTTCTCTCTCTCTCACCTTTTAAATTGAAGAGACGTTTCTTGACAATGCCTCTGTTCTTATTCCAATAGGCCTTGAGGTTGTGATAATCTTTGTCCGGGGCATCGACCTCATCTGGGGGTACCAACCATCGTAGACACCAGGCCAGCCTTTAATCAGCTTGTAGTCCCCCATTCTGGCACAGAAACACAATGTAAGATAACAACAGAATTCAGAGTAATATGATGTCATATGACGATAATATGCTATACTATACAAGCCCCCCATTCTGGCACAGAAACACAATGTAAGATAACAATAGAATTCAGAGTAATATGATATATCATGATAATATGCTATACTATACAAGCCCCCCATTCTGGTACAGAAATACAATGTAAGATAACAATGGAATTCAGAGTAATATGATATATCATGATAATATGCTATACTATACAAGCCCCCCATTCTGGTACAGAAATACAATGCAAGATAACAACAGAATTCAGAGTAACATGATATGATTATGCTGTACTATATCATGTTATGCTGTAATATCCTGTGCTGTTGTATACATGAATGTGATTGTTCAGTTTTGTTTGATAGTGTTCATGTGGGAGGGTGGAGAGACATGGGGGGTGGAGTTGCGCCAACATCACGTAAATAAAGGTTTCACATATCGACCTGCAAAAACAAACACGTAATCTTCAGTAACCAACTTAGATCAAATCTGACCTGAGCATTTGAAGCGTGAATACTTCCCCACTCAGAGTAGTATCATGGTCACCGCCATAGCCATCTGCAGGCACCGAGAACACTGCAGTAACCGCGCAGTCTCTCAGGACAGCTGCATGACATGTATCTAGCTCATGGAGACTGTCGCTGGTCGGACATAGTGGCGCCCTACAGTGGCGGACATCCACCCACACTGGCTCAGCGACTTAGCAATCACTGTCTCCTTCTTCTTCTTCTTCTGCGTACGCAGGCTGATACTCCTGCGGACACTCCCTGTATAGACAGGCTAGTATTAATCCCATCTACCCTACAAAGGGAGTGAGTTTTGTGTGCATGACCGTTTTTATCCCGCCTTTAAGGCAGCCATACTCCATCTTCGGGAAGGTGCATGCTATGTGTAACGTGTCATCCATACCAAAGGCCAAACTGGCCTTCTCTTCCGAAAGTTGGTGATGGGATTTTACGTGTGTGCAAGATGTTATGCGTGCATTCACAAATGGAACCTCGGTTTATAGTCTCATTCCGACTATATGGGAAATGGAGTCAGAACTGGTGGTAACTCCGAGGGAAAAATCCCCCTGTACCGAAACGGCCCGGCGGAGATTCGAACCCGCCACCCTTGGATTACGAGTCCGGCGCTCTACCAACTGAGCTATTCTGGTCCCCGCAATGACTGTTGTCAGTAGGGATCTTAGCAGGTGGTGTCCTGCGTTTGCTGGATCAGAACAGGCACCACTGAACACCACTGAAGTGACCTGGATCACTGAACACCACTGAAGTGACCTGGATCACTGAACACCACTGATGTGACCAGGATCACTGAACACCACTGAAGTGAGCTGGATCACTGAACACCACTGAAGTGACCTGGATCACTGAACACCACTGATGTGACCAGGATCACTGAACACCACTGAAGTGAGCTGGATCACTGAACACCACTGAAGTGACCTGGATCACTGAACACCACTGCAGTGAGCTGGATCACTGAACACCACTGAAGTGAGCTGGATCACTTAACACCACTGAAGTGAGCTGGATCACTGAACACCACTGAAGTGACCTGGATCACTGAACACCACTGAAGTGACATGGATCACTGAACACCACTGAAGTGACATGGATCACTGAACACCACTGAAGTGAGCTGGATCACTGAACACCACTGAAGTGAGCTGGATCACTGAACACCACTGAAGTGAGCTGGATCACTGAACACCACTGAAGTGAGCTGACAGCAGCGCGGTGTCTCCTCTGGTGGGTGGCCTCTTGAGGACCTGACACTGTGTCTCCTGTGGACTGGCCTTCCCCAGGCCAGGATGGGACTAGCCAGGGTGTGACCGTGGAGGGGGGGGGGGGGGGGCGGAATGAGCCCAGGTGAGGCGTACTGCCACTGGTGTGACACACAGATGATGAGACCAAGAAACAAAGTGGGAAGTGGAGACCGGTGATGGTGGAAGGGGAGTGAGGGGAGGGGAAGGAAGGGGGAGACGGTGTCTGGACATCGGAGAAAAGACGCAGACTACATAATCTGTGGTAATAGTTACAGGAAGACATAAACTAATGGCGCTGGAGAGGGACAGAGAGACGAAGAAGGAGGAAAGGGGTTGTAGGCCGAGTGTATGAGGCATCACACTCTCCTGCCAAGTTCCAGAGTTGGATCCCCACACGAGAGCCAGGCTGGAAGCTATTTTCTGTTCACAGTGAACATCTGTGGAGACCAGGTCCTTGGCTGGGTCTTCGGAGGAGACCGTAAAGCCAGGCCCCCTGTGTGAATGCGTGTGGGGATTGGAACCAGCGGCACACACAGACACCTCTTCAAAGGCCGACCACGGCGATCCCGCTGAGTCACGAAGAAAAACGAAAGATACAGAAAGGGGGAAGGGATGGGGTTGGGGTATGGGCCGGGTGATGCTGAATTAATATGCTCGAAATGCACTAACACAATATCATACAATACAATTTAATCTAACGTAATATAGCACAGTACAATTTGAGATCGCACACACACACACACACACACACACACACACACACACACACACACACACACAGAGTCACGCACCTGATGGCGGCATGGCCCTCTAGTTGTGGTACGTAGTTGTCCAGGTTGTAGATGAATTCCGTGCGGGGAGAGGGTGAGAGGGTGGTTAAGGCTTTCCACATGCTTATCCCGTCCATGTCAGAGTCTGAAACGTCAAAACCAAACAGTCACACACACACACACACACACACACACACACACACACACATGTAACTTATTTCGGGTTCTTGCTGTCGCCATCAGGGTTGAAGAAAAACAAATCGACATTTCTTTGTGTGTGTGTGTGTGTGTGTGTGTGTGTGTGTGTGTGTGTGTGTGTGTGTGTGTGTGTGTATGTGTGTGTGTGTGTGTGCGCGCGCGCGCGCGCGAGTGCGCGTGCGTGTGCGCGCGCGTGTGTGTGTGAGACAGAGTGAAGGAGAGAGAGATAGACAGAAAGAGAGAGAGAGAAGTGGTGTTATCACACACACACACACACACACACACACACACACACACACACACACATTTTTTTTTTTACTGAATGCAGTTTCTCATTTACATCAAAGAAACAGCATGATTGTTCTCAACAAATAAATAGTAGACGTAAACATATGCACGAAAACACTACTGTCATAATGACAGCGACTTATTGACTTAAAACAGGCTAGGCTGGGGAAGGGGAGATGTTCAGAACTGGTCGTTCAAGTGTTGTCATCCAGCCGGTCACCGCCAGCAGATGGAGACCACCCAGTCAAACAGGTCGTTCAAATGTTGTCATCCAGCCGGTCACCGCCAGCAGATGGAGACCACCCAGTCAAACAGGTCGTTCAAATGTTGTCATCCAGCCGGTCACCGCCAGCAGATGGAGACCACCCAGTCAAACAGGTCGTTCAAATGTTGTCATCCAGCCGGTCACCGCCAGCAGATGGAGACCACCCAGTCAAACAGGTCGTTCAAATGTTGTCATCCAGCCGGTCACCGCCAGCAGATGGAGACCACCCAGTCAAACAGGTCGTTCAAGTGTTGTCATCCAGCCGGTCACCGCCAGCAGATGGAGACCACCCAGTCAAACAGGTCGTTCAAATGTTGTCATCCAGCCGGTCACCGCCAGCAGATGGAGACCACCCAGTCCTGTCTTGTCCTCTGAACCACTGACGTCTCCTCGTCTTCTGTCTCCTTGTGCGGAACCGTCCTTGGCATCTCCCGAAGATACATCATCCTTCATGGTGTGCTTGTCTCACCAGCACGAGGAAAACAGTACAATCCAGCTATGGGAGCCTGCCAGCTTCAATAGTCGAAAACAGCTATCGTCCTATGAAAACAGCGATTGTCCTTCAGAAAAAAAAATGGTGATTTCCTTCAAGGTTTTCCCATTCTTTCTGAGGATCACGCCTGGCTTATCCTATTTCGGCGGGAAACGCTTACAATCCTAAATGAACACATCGAAAAAGAAAAGCAGTTATGGTTCAGAGGATCACAATCACTTTGCCCATTTTGCTGACCCCATTAGGCATGGTGAATTGTGATCATAGATGTTTTCCCTGTTAACGCCGTTTTCCTCGTGATAACAACTGTTTCCTCAGGAAAACAAGTTAACAGTTATTATCCCAAAGAAAAAAAAAAGGTGGGGAGAGGAGGAAAAAATGCTATGATCGTCAGGAAAACAGGGAAACCAAGTGTGGTTCCTAGGAAAATAGTTGTAATCTTCAGGACATTAATTGTTTTCCCTCCTTTGGCTGTTTTCCTCGAAGACCATAGCTGTGTTCTTGAGGAAAACAAATATTGTCTTTAGACGCCAGAATGCTCCCATATCCAGCATGCCACGGCAGCTACTGATGGGCCAAGTTGACCTCTACTTTGCATAGCTAGTTCAATACTGGCTGTCGTGTTCCATTCTCTGGCTTTGCTGTAAGATCCCCCCTGTCGCTGCCCTCACCTTCCTCTCCTCCTTTCTTTTACGTCACATCCTCATGCAACGCACAAAGCAGGAAAGGTTGTCTGGTTGCCTTCCTTTGAGATTGGCGAGCAGGAAAGGTTGTCTGGTTGCCTCCCTTTGAGATTGACGAGCAGGAAAGGGTGTCTGGTTGCCTCCCTTTGAGAGTGACGAGCAGGAAAGGTTGTCTGGTTGCCTCCCTTTCGAGAGTGACGAGCAGGAAAGGTTGTCTGGTTGCTTCCCTTTGAGAGTGACGAACAGGAATGGTTGTCTGGTTGCCTC
>CM031617.1:16496887-16504387 GCA_018398815.1 Conus ventricosus
CACAGTAAAGTGAGGGTGGACATGTATCACCACCCTTCCCTGTCCATCAACATTCTACACAGTAAAGTGAGGGTGGACATGTATCACCACCCTTCCCTGTCCATCAACATTCTACACAGTAAAGTGAGGGTGGACATGTATCACCACCCTTCCCTGTCCATCAACATTCTACACAGTAAAGTGAGGGTGGACATGTATCACCACCCTTCCCTGTCCATCAACATTCTACACAGTAAAGTGAGGGTGGACATGTATCACCACCCTTCCCTGTCCATCAACATTCTACACAGTAAAGTGAGGGTGGACATGTATCACCACCCTTCCCTGTCCATCAACATTCTACACAGTAAAGTGAGGGTGGACATGTATCACCACCCTTCCCTGTCCATCAACATTCTACACAGTAAAGTGAGGGTGGACATGTATCACCACCCTTCCCTGTCCATCAACATTCTACACAGTAAAGTGAGGGTGGACATGTATCACCACCCTTCCCCTTCCATGAACATTCTACACAGTAAAGTGAGGGTGGATTTGTATCACGACATGACTCTGTTAAAAAGTTCTTATAGAGGACAGTGGAAGGTAAATGTGTATATGGCAGTGACTGTTTACCCAGAACCATTCTACGGGGTACAGTGGAGGCCGGACATGTCATCTCGCCATGACTTCCTGTCCAAGACCATTCTATAGGGCATAATGGCGGGTGAACATGTGTCTTACTATGCCTCTCTGTCAAGATCATCCTGCGGGGCGTGGACGGTAGACATATCTCACCATGACTCCTTATCCAACAGTATTCTAGGGGGTACATTACAAGGTGGACTTACATCTGAATATGACTCGCTGTTTAAGACCATTCAGTACAGTACAGTGGAGGATCAACATGCAACTATCCCATGACTTACCTTCCAAGACCATTGTAGTGTACAGTGGAAAATGGATATGTACTTCATCATGACCACCTGTCCACGACCATTCTACTAGATACAGTGGAGAATGGACATGCATTTCCACATGACTCCCGTCCTAGATTACTATATATGGTATGATAAAGAGTGGGTATGCATCTCACCATGACGCCTGTGCAAGACCATTGTGCAGATTGCAGTGAAGGGTGGACATGTCTCTCACCATGACGCCCTGTGCAAGACCATTGTGCAGATTGCAGTGAAGGGTGGACATGTCTCTCACCATGACTCCCTGTCCAAGACCATTGTGCAGATTGCAGTGAAGGGTGGACATGTCTCTCACCATGACTCCCTGTCCAAGACCATTGTGCAGATTGCAGTGAAGGGTGGACATGTCTCTCACCATGACTCCCTGTCCAAGACCATTGTGCAGATTGCAGTGAAGGGTGGACATGTCTCTCACCATGACTCCCTGTCCAAGACCATTGTGCAGATTGCAGTGAAGGGTGGACATGTCTCTCACCATGACTCCCTGTCCAACACCATCCTACAGACTGCAGTCTAGGCTTAACATGCATCTGTACCATGACTTCCTGTCAAAGACAAGTCTAAAGGATACAGTGGAAAATGGGCCTATATCTCATGACTTCCTGTCCAAGACCATTCTGAAGGATGTAGTGGAGGATGCACAGGTATCTCGAAATGACTCCCTGTCAAAGTACAGAGGAGAGAGGATAAACATCTCATTACGAATCCCTGTCCAAAATAAGTCAAGATAGCATTGTGGTAGATATACACGTATCTCACCTTGACTCCCTGCCCCAAACCATCATACAGGGTGCAGGGGAAGGTGGACATGTATCTCACCTTGACTCCCTGCCCCAAACCATCATACAGGGTGCAGGGGAAGGTGGACATGTATCTCACCTTGACTCCCTGCCCCAAACCATCATACAGGGTGCAGGGGAAGGTGGACATGTATCTCACCTTGACTCCCTGCCCCAAACCATCATACAGGGTGCAGGGGAAGGTGGACATGTATCTCACCTTGACTCCCTGTCTAAGAACGAACCACAGAGGACAGTGGAGGGTAGAAATATATCTTACCACCACCCCTCTCCGGGACCATGCCACAGGGAACAGTGGAGGTAGAAATATATCTTACCACCACCCCTCTCCGGGACCATGCCACAGAGGACAGTGGAGGGTAGAAATATATCTTACCACCACCCCCTCTCCGGGACCATGCCACAGGGAACAGTGGAGAGCGGACATGTATCTCACCGTACTTCCATGTCCAAGACCATTCTACAGGGCATAGCGAAGGGTGAAGATGAATGTCACCATGACAACCTCTCCAAAACTATCTTGTGGGCTACTATGGAGTGTGGACGTTCCACACGCGGATGAACTAATGTCGTGGTTGGTAATAACACCTCTACCATGTTGCACAGGACTGAGGATAGACGGCCATGGAGATCCTTTACTGGCTATGTGTGCACCACGGCACTTCTGTCACCTACTGTCATGGAACCATGAAAACAGAGAATTCAATGATAGGTTGGGTTCAGTGTTGGATGTATCTATATCATACCCCTCTCCATATACACACACATGTGCGCGCAGGCGCGAGCACACACACACACACACACATTCCATCCTCTCTCTCCCTCTCCGACCCCACCTCTCTCTCTCTCTCTCTCTCTCTCTCTCTCTCTCTCTGATGTCTTAATGAAGGGAAAATCACAAGTGTGTGTGCGCGCGCGCGCGCGCGCGCGCGTGTGTGTGTGTGTGTATAAAATCTCTCACAACACTTACTGTAGAGTATGTCCCATTGTTCTTCGTCATCACCTTCGTGTTGTGACGAAAGTCATACCCGCCAACTGCACAAAAAAAAACGGAAAAAAAGCATCATTTCTTTATGCATCAACAACTGGCGACTTAAAAAAGACGATATAGCCTTAATCTATTTCTTTATCTATGATTGAAATCCCATCATGATTCTGGAAAGGATGTGAAAGAAAGAGGAGGGGGAGACAGACGGGGTGATAGCAGCAAACTCAACCATTCATTGATGGTCATAAAATGGTGGTGAAGGGTGAATAAAAATCAACCGAATTTGACCATTAAACAAGTGGGGTAACATTTGCTTCCATAAGAAAACCTAACACAGAGTAACTTTTATTCAAGACTGGCACTGCCTTTTAAACTTGAATAAAGTCAGACAAATTAAAAGACGAACAATCTAATAGTGGGGGAAAAAACAAGCGCAGGCCAACAACTCAACTGTCTTCACAGTAGACTTAGCAAAATTAGGACTTAAGGGGGGGGGGGGGGGGGGGGGGGTTGAAGATGGAGAAACTGGGAACATGAAATTAAGAAAATATATTACAGATATGAAAACTCTTCACTAGCTGCATAAGGGGACCATCGCAATCCCTTTTGAAGGCAGACATATTTGTATTGCCTGCTCCGAGGCCTTTCGTCCGCTGGATTGGAACTCATCAGGGGAGTTCCAATCCAGCGGACGAAAGGCCTCGGAGCAGGCAATACAAATATATCTGCCTTCAAAAGGGATTGCGATGGTTCCCTTATGCAGCTAGTGAAAAGTTTTCATATCTGTAATATATTATCTTAATTTCATGTTCCCAGTTTCTCCATCTTCAACCCCCACCCCCACCCCCTAAGTCCAAATTTTGCAAAGTCTACTATGAAGACAGTTGAGTTGTTGGCCTGCGCTTGTTTTTCCCCCACTATTAGATTGTTCGTCTTTGTATTTGTATGACTTTATTCAAGTTTAAAAGGCTGTGCCAGTCTTGAATAAAAGTTACTCTGTGTTAGGTTTTCTTATGGGAGCAAAGTTACCCCACTTGTTTACTGTTTATTGTTTACTGTTCCCTGCCTCACTTCATTTCCAGTTTCGAATTTGACCAGTTAAAGCAAATAATATGGGTTATTGTGTACCCATTACATGGAGCGAAGGGTGACAATTCATGATTCACAATAACCAGACATACAGACGTCATCACAGCCATTGCAATACAGGAGATTGCTACACATTCTTCTGTCTATTACTACGTAAATGTTAAAGCTAATTCACACGTCCCAGAATCTTATCACCACGAAAACCATCCCGAAATTAGATGTATAAAATGTAGTGATTTTGACAAATACACGACTGAAACCATGTGTTTCCCCAAAAGCCAGTTCCTCGAAAATGACTAAATCTCTCTCTCTCTCTCTCTCTCTCTCTCTCTCCTGGAAATTCTACGACGCATCAGGTTTACCAGAATTGATAAGTTCCAAAACACGCTATGGGACACACACACACACACACACACACACACACACACACACACACACACACACTTACGAAGATCATGGTGATAATAGTCTTCCTGCCCTTGATAGAAACCGTAGAAAGAATCGAACCCTCGGTACGTAGGAGTACAGGTCCAGTTACAGAAACCGAGATGCCACCTACATACAAAACGAAAGAAATGATAGAAAGAAAGAAGAAAAGAAGTAAGAAATGTTTGTGTTTATACATCAGCCGATCAAAAGAAAGAAAGAAAGAAAAATCAGCATGAATAAAGGAAAAACAGACAGAAAGGGAGAAAGAAGCAAGGAAAGGAAGAGATAAAAAGCGAATGAAAGAAAGAAAGGTAGACAGGGAAAGAAAGAAGGGTATAAGGAAAGAACATTCTTAAAAAGCAGGAGAGAGCGAGGGGGGGGGGGCGGGATGGAAAGAGAGGGGGTGAGGGAGAAAGAAACAAAGAATGTGGAAAAAGAAAAAATTAGAGGGAAAGAAAGAAAGGAAACGAGAAGGAAAGAAACAGCGACATAGCAAAAGAAAGAAAGAAAGATGAACAAGAAAAGAAAAGCATAAGTGGATAATCAGAAAAGGAAGATTGAAAGCAGGAAGGACAGAAATACAGAAAGAAAGCAACAAGAGAGAGAGAGAGAGAGAGAGAGAGAGAGAGAGAGAGAGAGAGAGAGAGAGAGAGAGAGAGAGAGAGAGGGGGGGGGGGAGGGGCAGGGGGGGTGTAAAACAAAGCATTAACAAAATTAATGAAAGAAAACGTGTAAGAAGAAAAGAAAACTTACTTAGGCCCATAGCTCAAGGGTGAGCATAGGCCATCGGCAACACTCCGCCATCGCACTCGGTTCTGGGCTGCTCGCTGAATGCCTGTCCAGTTGGTCCCTTGCCTCTTCATCTCTGTCTCAGTGTCTCGCCTCCAGCTGCTGCGAGGTCGGCCTCTCTTCCTTTTCCCCTGCGGATTCCATGTCAGGGCTTGGCGTGTGGTGCTGGATGCTGGCTTCCTGAGAGTGTGTCCACTCCAGCCCCACTTCCTCCGCAGAATCTGCTTGACCACTGGTTCCTGTCCTGCTTGCTTCCATAGATCTTCATTGTTGATTTTTTTTTCTGGCCATCTGATTTTGAAGATGCGCCTCAGACAGGTGTTGATGAAGGTCTGAATTTTTTGCTGTGTTGCCTTAGTCATTCTCCAAGTCTCGCAGCCGTATAGCAGAACCGACTTCACGTTTGAATTGAAGATACGCAATTTTGTTGTCCTTCTTATCTCTCCTGAGGCCCAGATGTTCTTTAGCATGATGAATGCTGCTCGCGCCTTGCCTATCCTGGCCATGATGTCTCGATCGGTGCCCCCTGCTTGTCAACTACGCTTCCCAAGTAGACAAAGGAATCTACTTCCCTGATGGGCTCGCCTCCGACTGTGACTGGGCTGCTGCCTGTGGTGTTGATCTTCATCAGCTCGGTCTTCTTCTTGTTTATCTTGAGCCCTGTTCCTGCTGATGTTGTCTCAAGGCGGGTGGTCTTGTCCTGCATCTGTGTGTGACTGTGGGAGAAGAGTGCCAGGTCGTCAGCAAAGTCAAGGTCATCTAGCTGCGTCTAGAGTGTCCATTGTATCCCATTGTTCCTGTCTGTTGTTGCGGTCTTCATGATCCAGTCGATGACCAGGAGGCAGAGGAAAGGTGACAACAGACATCCCTGGCGCACTCCTGTCTTCACCTCAAAACCGTCTGACAACTGGCCTGCATGAGCCACCCTACAGTTCATATCATGATAGGTGCACCGGATGAGAGAGATGATCTTCTCTGGTATTCCATAGTGTCTCAGTAGCTTCCATAGTGTTTCTCTATCTCCACTGTCGAAGGCCTTTTCATAGTCAATGAAGTTGATGTAAAGGGGCGAGTTCCAATCCAAGGACTGTTCGATGATGATCCTGGGACTGGCGATCTGGTCGGCACAGGATCTGTTTCGCCGGAAGCCCGCCTGCTGGTCTCGGAGCTTTGGGCGAACTGCTTCCGTCATCCTCTCCAATAACACTCTGTTTAGAACCTTGCCTGGCACTGACAGGAGCATGATCCCTCTATAATTACTACAATTGATAAGGTCTCCTTTCTTTGGCAGTTTGATGACAATGCCTTCCCTCCACTCTGCTGGGATGTTCTCTTTTTCCCATATCTTGCCGAAGAGGCTGTACAGTAAGTTGACAGCCATACCAACATCCGCTTTGATGGCTTCTGCTGGGATCTCATCAGGTCCTGCTGCCTTCCCATTCTTCAGTGTCAGGATGGCCTTTCTGATCTCTGCTTTCGACGGTTTCTCACAGTTGATGGGCAGCTCTGTTTCCGCTGGTGGGATGTCGGGTGGTGCTTCAGGAGCGGGACGGTTTAGTAATTCCGTGAAGTGCTCTGCCCATCGCTTCAATTGATCTTCTGTTGTTGTGAGGGTCTTTCCGTTTTTGTCTTTGACTGGCTTGCCAGTCTGTTGGACCTTGCCCGCCAGCTTCTTTGTGGTGATGTACAGCTCTCTCATGTTGCCCTGTCCTGCAGCATCCTCTGCTTGTCTGGCAAGCCTGTCGATGAAGTCCTTCTTATCTTTCTTCACACTTTTCTTCACTTCTTTGTCCGCCTGGGTGTAGTCTTCTTGGGCTTGTGCTTTGCTTGATCTTGTCCAGCTCATGTTCAGTGTGGCTTTCTCCTCTTTCCTTTTGTTCAGATTCTGAATAGTATCATCAGAGATCCACACCTTGTGTTCGGTTTTCTTCTTTCCAAGTACCTCCTCACAGGTCTCATGATAAAGTTTCAAGGTATGTTGCCACTGGTTCTCGATGTCTGTGCCCTCCTCTTCAAGCAATTCTTCAAGTAGCTGGAACCTGTTGGTAAGACTGATCTGAAATTTCTCCTTTATTTTTTTTACTGCTAAACAGCTCCACAGAGAGAGAGAGAGAGAGATGTTTGACCGATTAGAAGCTGCAAAATAAAGATGGATATAAGAAGTTTCATTTGGATTTTCTGTTTGTTTGTTTCAGCTCTACCACCAAAAGAAACAAAACAACACAAACAAAGGGGTTTTGAGACTCAGTACTGCAGAGAGAACCCGGAAGCCGGATAGTAAAACTTCGCACAAATACATTGTGAATTTGTCGCATCTGTCTGTCAGACATAAGACTGAAAACCCGCTCTTTCCATATTCAAATGCCACCAGATAATTTCCCATCTAAATGTAGTTTCTTGTCATCTAGCAGAAGGACTGAATTAGCTGAAACGAGCAAAGGTGCGT
>CM031617.1:16509387-16522371 GCA_018398815.1 Conus ventricosus
GCACACACCTGATGACTTCTATACTGTGTCGCCCACACCTGATGACTTCTATACTGTGTCGCCCACACCTGATGACTTCTTTACTACTGCTGTCACGCCTCCCACACCTGATGACTTCTTTACTACTGCTGTCACGCCTCCCACACATGATGACTTCCATACTACAGCTGTCACGCCTCCCACACCTGATGACTTCTATACTACTGCTGTCACGCCTCCCACACCTGATGACTTCTGTACTACTGCTGTCACGCCTCCCACACCTGATGACTTCTATACTACTGCTGTCACGCCTCCCACACCTGATGACTTCCATACTAGTGCTGTCACACCTCCCACACCTGATGATTTCTACACAGTGTCGCCCACATCTGATGACTTTTATACAGCGTTGCCCACACCTGATCACTTCTATACTACTGCTGTCACGCCTCCCACACCTGATCACTTCTATACAACTGCTGTCACGCCTCTCACAACTGATGACTTCTATACAGTGTCGTCCACACCTGATGACTTTTATACAGTGTCGCCCACACCTGATGACTTCTATACAGTGTCGCCCACATCTGATGACTTCTATACAGTGTCGCCCACACCTGATGACTTCTATACAGTGTCGCCCACACCTGATGACTTCTATACAGTGTCGTCCACACCTGATGACTTTTATACAGTGTCTCCCACACCTGATGACTTCTATACAGTGTCGCCCACACCTGATCACTTCTACACAGGGTCGCACACACCTGATGACTTCTATACAGTGTCGCCCACACCTGATGACTTCTATACAGTGTCGCCCACACCTGATCACTTCTATACAGTGTCGCCCACACCTGATGACTTCTATACAGTTTTGCCCACACCTGATGACTTCTATACAGTGTCGCCCACACCTGATGACTTCTATACAGTGTCGCCCACACCTGATGACTTCTATACTACTGCTGTCACGCCTCTCACACCTGATGACTTCTATACAGTGTCGTCCACACCTGTTGACTTCTATACAGTGTCGCCTACACCTGATGACTTCTATACTACTGCTGTCACGCCTCCCACGCCTGATGACTTCTATACAGTGTCTCCCACACCTGATGACTTCTATACTACAGCTGTCACGCCTCCCACACCTGATGACTTCTATACTACAGCTGTCACGCCTCCCACACCTGATGACCTCTATACAGTGTCACCTACACCTGATGACTTCTATACAACTGCTGTCACGCCTCCCACACCTAATGACTTCTATACAGTTTCGCCCACACATGATCACTTCTATACAGTGTCGCCCTCACCTGATGACTTCTATACAGTGTCGCCCACACCTGATGACTTCTATGCTACAGCTATCACGCCTCCCAACCTGATGACTTCTATACTACAGCTGTCACGCCTCTCACAACTGATGACTTCTATACAGTGTCGCCCACACCTGATGACTTCTATACTACTGCTGTCACGCCTCCCACATCTGATGACTTCTATACAGTGTCGCCTACACCTGATGACTTCTATACAGTTTCGCCCACACCTGATGACTTCTATACAGTGTCGCCCACACCTAATGACTTCTATAGTGTCGCCCACACCTGATGATTTCTATACAATGTCGCCCACACCTGATGACTTCTATACAGTTTTGCCCACACCTGATGACTTCTATACAGTTTTGCCCACACCTGATGACTTCTATACAGGGTCGCCTTCACCTGATGACTTCTATACAGTGTCGAAACATGTTTTGTGACCGGGCCCTAGTCAGGCGCACAGGAGGAAATTCAGGAGGGGTGGGGGGCGGGGAGGGGGGAGGGGAAGAGCAGGGGACGGGGGTTTTCCATATCACACCTTGTACGTCATTCATTACACCATGCACGACACACGTACATAAACGCGTACATACTAAATGCTTGCACGCTAACACATACACAGACGTGAGGACCGTATTTGTTGTGTTCTCCCTTTCCTACGTTAAATATGCGTTCGTATGTCCGCATAAAGACAGACGCAGACTCATGCACTCGCGTCACTGCAGCCGCACGTAGGCCTACATATGTAAGCGTGCAAACAGCACACAGAGAAAATATTAGAGCGCGCGCACACACACACACACACACACACACACACACACACACACACACACACACACACACACAGATGCATGCGCTATCTCTCGATGAAACAGAGAGGAGAGAAGAAGAAGAAGAAAAAAACAAGATGCGAAGCATATAAACGTACTCCCAGTTTTCCAAACCGCTTATAAATCGGCCAAGTGCTTTGTGAGATAAGAAATAAAGGCAAAATAACGGTTTTAACGGTTATTTAACCGATGTACACTTTTGAAACTGGTATTTTAGTCCTCACTGGGCTAAAGCCTGTGTACCTACCAAATTTCATCCAAATCGGACAATATGTCAAGAATAACGGTTTTTAACGGTCAGATTTTGAAACACTGCATGGAAGTGCCATTTGTGTGTGATGACCTTTCTATATACAAAATTGCATTAAAATCCACCATATATAAAAAATAACGGCAAAATAACGGTTTATCGGTTATATAAACGATATTTACTTTTGAAACCGGTATTTTAGACCTCACTGGGCTAAAGCCTGTGTACATACCAAATTTCATCCAAATCGGACAATATGTCAAGAATAACGGTTTTTAACGGTCAGATTTTGAAACACTGCATGGAAGTGCCATTTGTGCGTGATAACCTTTCTATATACAAAATTTCATTAAAACCCACCAATATATAAAAAAATAACGGCAAAATAACGGTTTAACGGTAATATAACCGATATGCACTTTTGAAACCGGTATTTTAGTCCTCACTGGGCTAAAGCCTGTGTACATATCAAATTTCATCCAAATTGGACAATATATCAAGAATAACGGTTTTTAACGGTCAAATTTTGGAACACTATATAGAAGTGCCATTTGTGTGTGATAACCTTTCTATAATACCAAATTTCATTAAAATCCACCAATATATAAGAAATAACGGCAGAATAACGGGTTTTAACGGTTGTTTAATCCATTTTAATCCATTTTCAGCATTACATCACTTACATTTGGACAGAGGATCCGATTTGTCACAAGACCATCCAAACCGCTTATAAATTGGCCAAGTACTTTCTGAGATATTCCATAAAGAAGAAAAACCGTTACAGGCCGTTACAACCGTTAGTAACGGCTATAACGGGGCAAACTAAAACATCAGGCATCATCCGTGACCCATAATGAACATACCTGCTGATTTTCATAAAGGTTGGCCAAGTACTTTCTGAGATATTCCATAAAGAAGAAAAACCGTTGCAGGCCGTTACAGCCGTTAGTAACGGTTATAACGGTAAACTAAAACATCGGGCATTATTCGTGACCCATAATGAACATACCTACAAATTTTCAGAAAGATCGGCCAAGTACTTTCTGAGATATTCCATAAAGAAGAAAAAGCGTTACAGGCCGTTAGTAACGGCTGTAACGGTAAACTAAAACGTCGGGCATCATCCTTGACCCATAATGAACATACCTACAAATTTTCAGAAAGATCGACCCAGTAGTTTTGTCTGGAGCGAGTGGAACACATTTTGACCACAGACACACAGACAGACAGACAGACAGACAGACAGACAGACAGACAGACACACAGACAGCATTTCTTCGTTCCCATTCTAAAGTACTCCCTGTTCTTTAAGAACTAGGAGTACAAAAAGAAGATATGAGAGAGAGGCAGACAGACAGATACAGACAAAGAGACAGAGACAAAGATACGGAGAGAGAGAGAGAGAGAGAGAGAGAGAGAGAGAGAGAGAGAGAGAGAGAGAGAGAGAGAGACAGACACACAGACAGACACACAGACAGACAGACACACAGACAGTGAGACGGAGACAGAGACAGACAAACAGACAGACAGAGAAACACGGACAGAGAGAAAGAGAAAGATGAGCGAACTGACAAACAGGCAGACAGACAAACATGAACAATCAGTAATAGGGGGGGGGGGGGGGGGGGAGAAAAAAGAAAGAAGAATGAACAAAACAGAACAGAACAGAACAGAAAAGAGAAGAAAAGACAAGAAAGAGAGATTCGAACCAAAATCGTCGGCGACTATGAAGACGATGTGGGGAGCTTTGGAATCCGCGCACCCCGGGGCCATCGTCATCATCCCAGCACCACTGTCATCCAGCTCCTCCATCTTGTCCGCTCTCCTCCCCCCATCACTCCTTTCCCCTTCGGTCTTCCACTGACCACCTCTGCTGCTTCAGCTTGCTGTCTCTGGCCACGTGCTCTGTACTGAGCTGCCTTGTCGGGTTCGTTTGTCTGTGAAAACAGGGGAGACGATTGTGATGACCATAACAAGGACAGAAGTAACTGAATTAAGCAAGTAAATGAATAAATAAATGATAAACAGATAAATCAATCAACAATCAATGTAATTCTGCATGAAACACTACAATCACTTCCAAACTGTCCACAGACATGAAGTCTAACAGAAGGACCGGCACCACGCCCTCTTCCCTTCTCCACCACACCTCCCCTCCTTCCTGCTTCCACTACCGTACCCCACTTCCCCTCTCTCTCACCCCCTGCCCTCACGCTGCCTCCTTCCTTTCCCAGTTGATCAACCACCTGCAGAACCGGGTACCAAGCTAACTGAAAGTGAAGGACAAGGTCCCTTTGGCTCTGCCATAGTCAGGCACACAACTCCACACAAAGGCTTTTGTGCAGTCTCCATTCACTGAGCGTGCATGCAGGCAAGAAACACTCAGGAGAACCAATGTACAATTCACCACAACAACAATAACAACAGTATAAACACTAACAACAACAATCATGATTAAGAGATCCTTTCATAACCGTCTTAAGCAAAACAAAACTTTAAGCAGTAACAAAACTACTGTCTGGCGTGCTTGCTTACTAATCCTTAACGAATTTCAGATGACTGATAACACTGGCACGTTTACAGTGCAGCGTTACGGAAAGCAAACCAAAATACTAACAACAAAACAGAAAAATATAAGATCATTTTTCAATACAAAATAGGAAACAGACAAATAAATTATAAGTGCAAAACACTACTCCCACATTTTGTGCATGATCTATGCCTGTTGTTTGTAACGCCTGTATAAGACGTAACTGTCCAAAATGGACTTGTCTGTTTGGTATCTGGTCTAAAAATCAGGGTTACTGTGAACCTTTTTTTTTCTTCTTCTTCTTTTCTTTTCTTTTTAGTATTTAGTCTTCTTAACGAACTCACTAGCTGACACGCTGAATCAGTTTCGCTTACAAACTTCATTCAACATTAATATAACCCACGGATAGTCCGCTTAATAATGAACCAGTGAATGTACGAACAACTGGCTGACTTCGCTAACCCAAGACGTGAGTTAGTAAGCAAAGGCTTGAAGTATCTGGCGACGTGTAGCCTTCATGTTCTATTTACCTGACCTGTTCAGAAATCTTCAACAATCTCTCGTCATGACTCTCCTGTTTGACACATTCGCTGACTGGGGGCAGCTACAGACCAGTGTCAACCGTTCGACGTTTCGAAACGGGACAGCAAAAGAGTCATAGGTTACGGCTCATGCGCACTGCGAGTTTACCACACGCGCGCGACGGCCACCGACCTGTGTGTGATAAAATAAAAGCTGTCCTCACTCGCCCGGAATTATTATAGTTATTATCATTATTCATTTCTTCAATTGTGGTGTTTCTAGTCGTCATTGTCATCATCATTATCGTTATCATCATCACCGTCATCAACACTACTGCTTCTACTACTACTACTGGTACCACTACTGCTATCATTACTGCTGCTGCTGCTGCTGTTACTACTACTACTACTACTACTACAGTCACTACCACAACTTCTGCTATTAATCTTTTTAGTAGTAGTAGTAGGAAGAAAGGTGGCAGAGTGGTTAAGACGTTCGCCTGCCAATCCAACGTGTGAGAAGTGCGTGGGTTCGAGCCCTGCCTTTCTCGCCCTTTCTTTCCCAGTTCGAAAGACAAATCGAACTGAACGTCAAGTCCATCAGATGGGGACTAAAAGCGAGTCAGACCCGTGTGCCTTCCTGGCCCCCTGCACACGTTAAAGAACCCACGGCAGTTGAAAATCGAAAAGAGCAGGGGGGTTCCCTGCTGCCCTAGCAAAATTGGTGTAGATTGAAGATACTCATGAAAATGAGTGACTGATATTTGAATGATACGGGAAACGACTGAATGAGCGCCAGTAGGCTGCTCTTCGACTGGCTCTACCTGGGTAGGCACCCCGTTGAGTTAGTGAAGTATTCTGTTTATTGTAAAGCGCTTAGAGCTTGGTCTGTGACCGAGGATAGGTGCTATATAAATACCCAATGTAATATAATAATAGTGGTATTTCCTGAAAATGGATTAAAGCTTTCCTTATTCCTGTCTCATTGTTTATAGTCATGCTGCTGCTGTTGCTGATGAAGATGATGATGACGATAATGATGATAATGATTTTGCTGTTGTCGTCGGCATCTAATCTATTGTTGCTTGAGGTTTAGAATATGTGATTTTGTGCGCTACGCGTGCATGCGCATGTGTTTACGAATCTCTCTCTCTCTCTCTCTCTCTCAAGTAATCGCAAAGCAGTTATACCGCAGAAATGGTAATGGCAATCATCCATGTTTAGACTATGGTTACCACTTGATTCTAATCGATATGCAGATTTAAGAATCTAGGGTTGTGTGAGGATAAATACTTCAAGGTTATAGAATTACTGTTGTTTTGACTTGCTGGTGTCTATACTAAAAACGGATTGTTTACTCTGTTACATATATGTCGTTGTATGCTCCCTTTCAACTGGGCCCATGATCTTACTGAATAAACTCTGATTCTCTCTCTCTCTCTCTCTCTCTCTCTCTCTCTCTCTCTCTCTCTCTCTCAACAAAGTGCATACAAGTGACCCTATCTTTAAATCCTTTACCCACCAGCCTTTTCTTCTAGGAGGAGAGCAATGGGTGGGAGGGGGACGGGGTGGTAACAGAGGAAAAGGTGGGCGTATATGCCGGTCAAAAGTATAACGGTCGGATTACCACACTTCAACAGGCGTGTTCCTTACCATGATCATAGCTGCAGACCTAGCGTTGTGCAACGTTGTCGTCGCGACACAAGTCTGCTTACCTGGTTTTATTTTGCTCTGTTTCTTTACACAAGTCTGCTTACCTGGTTTTATTTTGCTCTGTTTCTTTACAAAAGCAACCAGTGACTGGAACATGATTACACATAATGTGAAATAATTGTTTTTCAACCGCATGTTTTGGGCTCATGTGTGTAAACAAAGTGAGTCTGTATGACCAAGCTCCGAAGTGTGTGTGTGTGTGTGTGTGTGTGTGTGTGTGTGTGTGTGTGTGTGTGTGTGTGTGTGTGTGTGTGTGTGTATGTGTGTGTGCGTGCGTGCGTGCGTGCGTGCGTGCGTGCGTGTGTGTGTGTGTGTGTGTGTGTGTGTGTGTGTGTGTGTGTGTGTGTGTGTGTGTGTGCAGTAGGAGTAGTAGTAGTAGTAGCAGTGGTAGTGGTATTTCCTGAAAACGGATTAAATCTTTCCTTATTCTTGTCTCATCATGCACAGTCATGTTGTTGTTCCTGCTGCTGCTGCTGCTGCTGCTGATGATGATGATGATGATTGTAATGATAATGATAATAATGATAATAATGACGATGATGGTGATAATTATTTTGCTGTTGTAATCGGCATCTATTCTGTTGTTGTTTGATGACTAGAATGTGTGATTTTTTTGTGCTACATGTGCATGCGCATGTGTTTACATCTCTCTCTCTCTCTCTCTCTCTCTCTCTCTCTCTCTCTCTCTCTCTCTCTCTCTCTCTCTCTCTCTCAAATAATCGCAAAGCAGTTATACTGCAGAAATAGTATTGACGATCATTTATATTTAGACTATAGTCACCACTCGATTCTAATCGATATGAAGACTTAAGAATCTAGATCTAAGTTTGTGTGAGGACAAATATTTCAAGGTTATAGATTTACTGTCGTTTGACTTTCTGGTGTCTAGACTAAAAACTGATTGTTTACTCTGTTTTATATATATATATATATATATATCTATATATATATTATATATATATATTTTATATATTTTATATTATATAGATCATTTATATTTAAATGCCTAAAACAATTTTTTAAGTGCTCAACCCTTGGGGAGCAACATTAGTTAAAACAAGTTAAAGAGGAATCTTAAAGATTCCTCTTTTAACTTGTTTTAACGATATATATATATCTATATTCTATATATTTTTATTAAATCTTTTATATCTATTTAATCTATCTATTCTATCTATCTATTTATATATAATATATATATATATATATATATATATATTTTTATATATATATATATATATATATATTATATATATATGTCGTTGTATTTTCCCCTTTCAACTGGGACCATAATCTTACTGAATAAACATAATTCTCTCTCTCTCTTTTCTCTCTCTCTCTCTCCCCTTCTCTCTCTCTCTCTCTCTTTTCTCTCTCTCCAACAAAGTGCATACAAATGCCCATATCTTTAAACCCTTTCACCCACCAGCCTTTTTCTTCCAAGAGGAGAGCAATGAGTGGGAGAGGGACGGGGGTGGGGGGGGTGGGGAGGGGGGTGGGGTGGGGGGGGGGGGGGGGGAGAGGGAGATAAGAGGAAAAGACGGACGTACATGGCGGTCAAAAAGTGTGACGGTGGGATCACCACACTCAGTGGGTGTTCGTTCTCTGCTGTCGCGGTCTGTTTTCAACTGGTACGTCAGTGAGCTGTTCCAGACACCATAATCACAGCTGCAGGCCTGGCATTGTGCGGTTGTGGTCGTCACGACTCAAATCTGCTTTCTTGGTTTTATTTTGCTCCGTTTCTTTACAAATAAGCAACCACTGTCAAAAGCCCCCCGTTGACAGGAAAAATGATTAGAAATAATGTGAAATAAGTGTTTTTCAGCCACATGTTTGGGCAAAGTGAGTCTGTGTGACCAACTCTCGAGGGTGGGGGGTGTATGCGTGTGTGTGTGTGTGTGGGGGGGGGGGGGGAGGTGCGTGTGCGTGTGTGCGTGTGTGTGTGTGGGGGTGTGTGTGTGTGTGTGTGTGTGTGTGTGTGTGTGCGTGCGCGCGCGCGCATGGTACTCACGCGCACGATTTTTCCTTGACTTACAAAATTTGTGAATGTTAAAAACTGTGCCAGGCTTGTCCATGTGAGACGAACTCCAGTAACCATTCAAACAGCGATGGACAACACACACACACACCCCACACGCACACGCACACACACACACAACACACACACACACACACGTACAACACACACACACACACACACACACCAAACCCCCCACACACACACACACACGTACACACGTACACACACACCCCACACACACACACACACACCACACACACACACACACACATGAGAAGGCGCAGACATAGAGCATTAAATTTTATGGGGAAAAAGCACAACTAATAACTGCCGTTCTCTCATGATGCCCAGTGTTTTCGTATATTTTCAGCCCTTGACATAAAGAATATTGAAATCCTTCTACAGGATAAGCTGTTCTGTACAATAAGATTGTCACGTCGTATAATGAAGCAAGGTTTAAAATAGCTTATAGCCCAGCCGACCGCAAAGGGCCATATCAGGGCTGTCACCTTGTTGAGTCATAATGAATAAAAACATGAATGAGCAATGGGATAAATGCCCTCTTGTACAGTGGAGGAGAGAGAGAGAGAGAGAGAGAGAGAGAGAGAGAGAGAGAGAGAGAGAGGGGAGAGAGAGAGATGTAGAGAGAGGGGGAAGAGAGAGAGAGAGAGAGGTATAATGTAGTATTACCTCCCCTCAGGAACTTTTTAGCTACTGACCGGGGTTCCCTCCCCCTGACGCAGTGATGTACCCCTGTGCATTCCGTGACATGTCAGCCTTCGAGAACCGTGCGTCTGTTGTCAAGTGCAATGAAATGGAAAAGAGGGAAGAAATGAAAAAGTAACAAATAGACATGGGAAAAAATGAAGGGGAGAGAGAGAGAGAGAGAGAGAGAGAGAGGAGAGAGAGAGAGAGAGTCGATGTCCTCTCCCCAACGGAGAATGCAGTCTTCGTACAGTGCCTCGCCCCTCCCCCCCTTCTCTCTCTCTCTCTCTCTCTCTCTCTCTCTCTATATATATATATATATATATATATATATATATGTATATATGTATGTATGTATGTAGGAAGAAAGGTGGCAGAGTGGTTAAGACGTTCGCCTGCCAATCCAACGTGTGAGAAGTGCGTGGGTTCGAGTCTTGCCTTTCCGCCTTTTTTCCCAGTTTGAATGACAAATCGAACTGAACGTCAAGTCCATCGGATGGGGACTATAAGTGAGTCGGACCCGTGTGCCTTCCTGGCCCCTGCACACGTTAAAGAACCCTGCTGCCCTGGCAAAATTGATGTAGATTGAAGATAGCTGCCTGCTATTTCTTACCAAGCCACAAAAATTGTCACTTACTGTTATCGTGTGCCATCGTGTACCGGTGGAAATGGAGGACACTATAAAACATCGTATGCAGCCTATGAGAGATAAAATGAGTGACTGATATTTGAATGGTACGGGAAACAACTGAATGAGCGCCAGTGCTCTTCGGCCGGCTCTACCTGGGTAGGCAGCCCGTTGAGTGAGTGAGGTAGTCTGTTTATTGTAAAGCGCTTAGAGCTTGGTCTGTGACCGAGAATAGGCACTATATAAATACCCAATATAATAATGATAATATATATGTGTGTGTATTATATAAAATTACGTGTGTGTGTGTGTTGCGCGCGCGCGCGCGTCTCTCTCTCTCTCTCTCTGTGCGTGCATGCATCTCTCTCTCTCTCTCTCTCCCCTCCTCCCTTCATGTCTGCGTGACATTTAGAGTGATCGTACATTAATGGTCATACATGCAAGCGTGACACACGCGCTGGTTTAAAAAAAGAAAAAAAAAAAGAAAAAACGCTACCTAATCGTGCAATAGATTGCTCTCTGTTATCTATATCAACATTGTCCGGCTGTTCAATAGTTCACGGGTCAGTTACAGGGCGCCGTGATCGAATCGTCAGAGTGTGTTCGTGTGGTCGTGTGTTCGAACCCCACGTGGTGTAAATTAATTGGTTTCAATCCTCTCTCTCTCCACCTAGAAGTAAACACGTTCTTGATCCTGTTCAGGGAAGATGAAAAACGGTGGACTGAACCCTCCATCACTCCATGCCCCGAGTACGGTAAAATACTGACGCTTTATTGTCCATTTGGCTACGGGACTGTCTTTTTAATTAACCAATTTGTATGGCCGAAAAAAAAACCCTGCAGACTCTAGTGATGTATAAGACTTGTGTTTCCAGTATACTAATTCGCGTTTTCAGCTTTGAGTATCAGTACAACTGTATAATTCGAAGATTGGTGGTAAAGACCGAAACAAAAAAAAAGGGGGGGAGGGGGTTAAAGAGGAAACAAAAGCAATGCACAACGTTTCGACTCTTAGAGTCTTTTTCAAGTGGCATGAAACTGAGGACACAGGAATTGTTTCAACAAATCTGAAGTGACAAAAACACAAACACACACACATAAAGGGGGAAGACACAGGGATTGTTTCAACAAATCTGAAGTGATAAGAACTCAGAAAACCCCGCACACACACACACACAAGGGGGAAGAAAAACACACACACACACACACACACACACGCATACCCACAGATGCACGCTCACGCCCTCATCCCCCCCTCCCTTCCCCCCCACCCAAACACCCCCCCCCCCCCCCCCAACCCCAGTTCGCATGGTATAGTTAGAATGGTGACTCCATCACTTCAGTCCTTGATGTTTAGTCCGTGGGGAGTGATCGTCCCTAGCCTAGAGATCAGAGATGATTCAAGGAATTTACGGTGTATGGCATCTGAGTGGTTTTGGTGAACAGCAGAGACTGACATATGAAACACGTTATGTCCAGGGCTATTGAAATGTGTACCTATGGGGGTGTCCTTATTCAAGTTGACAGCCTGGAGATGTTCCCTGAATCTTTCATCCAGGGTCCGGTAGGTCTCGCCACAGTAGAGTTTGGAACAGAGGCTGCATGAAAGAAGTACACCAGGTTGGAGGATCGGCAAGTGAAGGGGGATCTGATGGTGAAACTTTTGCCTGATGGGCCCCTGAAGGTGTTAGTGGTTGTATTTAAAAGGGGGCAGGTTTTTGCACCGGGGTTCGTTGCAGCGGTGGTTTCCTGGTGGAGAGCTGCTCGGTGAGTCTTTGTAGGTGGCTCGTACTAGATGATCCCTGAGGTTGGTGTCACGCAGGTATGCGACTAATGGAGGTAAATTCCTTGAATCATCTCTGATCTCTAGGCTAGGGACTATCACTCCCCACGGACTGAACATCAAGGACTGAAGTGATGGAGTCACCATTCTAACTATACCATGCGAACTGGGGTTGGGGGGGGGGGGGGGGGGGGGTGTTTGGGATGGGGTGGGGAAGGGAGGGGGGATGAGGGCGTGAGCGTGCATCTGTGGGTATGCGTGTGTGTGTGTGTGTGTATGGGTGTGTGTGTTGTGTGTGTGTGTGTGTGTGTGTGTGTGTGTTGTGTTTCTTCCCCCTTGGTGTGTGTGTGTGTGTGTGTGTGTGTGTGTGTGTGTGTGTGTGTGTGTGTGTGTGTGTGTGTGTGCGGGGTTTTCTGAGTTCTTATCACTTCAGATTTGTTGAAACAATCCCTGTGTCTTCCCCCTTTATGTGTGTGTGTTTGTGTTTTGAGTTCTTGTCACTTCAGATTTGTTGAAACAATTCCTGTGTCCTCAGTTTCATGCCACTTGAAAAAGACTCTAAGAGTCGAAACGTTGTGCATTGCTTTTGTTTCCTCTTTAACCCCCACTTTTTTGTTTTCGGTCTTTACCACCAATCTTCGAATTATACAGTTGTCCAGAAAAAGACTCAGTCAAGTGTTATCAATTT
>CM031617.1:16523371-16533371 GCA_018398815.1 Conus ventricosus
CTTTCTTTCTTTTGAATGGACAGAGACGGGAGTGGCAGTTGGGGAGGGGAGGGATGGATTTGGTGGAGTAAAAGGGTGAGGAGCGTCTCCCAAATTAATTGCTCGTTGTACTTTCTATAGGGTTATGCTGTGAACAAGCTGTCGCTCATTCATTCACCCTCAGTGTTACTTTCGTATTCGTGTTTGTATTCGTTTTCTGTCTCTGTCTCTGTCTCTCTCCGTCTCTCTCCGTCTGTCTGTCTGTCTGTCTGTCTGTCTGTCTTCTCTCTCTCTTCTCTCTCTCTCTCTCTCTCTCTCTCTCTCTCTCTCTCTCTCTCTCTCTCTCTCTCTCCTCTCTCTCTCTCTCTCTCTTCTCTCTCTCTCGGGTCTACAACTCAGTGCTGGCATGTGTGCGTGTGAAGAGTGAGTATTCAGATTATTTTGATTGTCCAAATGGAGTAAAACAATTGTTTTCTTTTTTCATAAACGAATTGGCTGTGGAATTGTCCCGCAAAGGCAGACATGGTATCCAGATAATACCTGGAGCAGTTGAATTAGTTTTATTACTGTATGCTGATGATGTTGTTCTTCTGTCCGGAACAGTTGTAGGTTTGCAAAGCCAACTAAATGTATTGAAAGAAGAAGCAGATCGCTTAGGTTTATCAGTTAACTTGGATAAGACAAATATAGTGGTCTTTAGAATGGGTGGCCACCTATCAGTGTGTGAAAAATGGTCTTATGGAAATGCAGACCTTCAAGTAGTTAATTCATATAAATATCTTGGAATGATATTTTCAACAAAATTAACTTTCCGCTACGCATGGGAAGAATCTCTAAGAAAAGGGAAAAAAGGCACTATTGAAATTCTGAAATCCCTGAGAAAACTAAATTGTACAGACTGTAGTATATTTTGGAAAATGTTTGATACACAGATAAAACCTCTTCTTACATATGCAGCTGAAATTTGGGGCTTACATGAAAATTCGATGATGGAAAAAGTACATACGTATGCCATGAAGCGTTTCCTTCAAGTACCTATTCATTCATCCAACACCGTTTTATATGGAGAGATGGGCAGATAACCTTTGTACATAAGTACATTTGTGAAATGTATTAAGTACTGGTTGAAGATCTTGAAGCTACCCCAGTCCCGTTTTAGCAGGCAAGCCTATGATATGATGCTTTTAGAAATGGAAAAAGGTAAAGAAAACTGGGCTCATAAAGTAAAGAAAGTCCTTTCAGAACAGGGTTTTGGAATAGTGTGGATGGCCCAGGAAGTAGGGAATGAGCATCAGTTTATTGCGGAATTTAAAGACAGGCTTATTTGTTCTTTTAAACAGAATTGGCACTCAGATATGGAAAGTAAAGAAAAATATCGCTGGTTTTTCTCATTTAAGAATGTGTTTCATTCTGAAAAGTTTCTCAATGTCATAACAGATAGATGGCACAGAATAAATTACGCAAGATTTAGGTTGAGAACTTTAGGTTTTAATGCAAACAAAAGATGGTTTGAATGTGAAACATCCACAGAATCTCCTTGTCCTGCATGTAGGCACATTATTGATGACGAAGAACACTTTCTGTTCCACTGTACTGCTTATAACGAAGTGCGGACAAATTGTTCACTTTTCCAGTTAGATATAGCGAAAAGACAAAATGTTGCAGTCGTGTTATCATCAGATGATGAACTTGTAATTAAATCAGTTGCGAAATTCATCGCAGAAGCATTGAAAATTAGACAGATGGAGGATAGGGAAATTTAAAATAATGCATTATAAGAGATATCTGAATGAATATTATCATTCATCGCAAGTGGAAGAGATCAGTAAGATACATTGTCATCATTTGAACGAGTGGATGGTCGAGTTAGTCTTTTTTTTTTTTTTTCCTAATCGCATTACTCCTGTGCGTGAGGACATAAGTAAATGTTATGAATATATTTGTTTTTAACCTTTGATTTGGTGCACCTTAGGAATGTATGTGTACTATTTGTTTGCAGGAAAGGAAGAGGGAAATGTTATTGTTCTGTTACCTCTCCCCCCTTGTCAAAAGACCTGTTTGGTAATGACAATAAAATATCAAAGTGTCAAAGTGTCTCTCTCTCTCTCCTCTCTCTCTCTCTCTCTCTCTCTCTCTCTCTCTCTCTCTCTCTCTCTCTCTCTCTCTCTCACCTTTTAAATTGAAGAGACGTTTCTTGACAATGCCTCTTTTCTTATTCCAATAGGCCTTGAGGTTGTGATAAAAATCTTTGTCCGGGGCATCGACCTCATCTGGGGCGTACCAACCATCGTAGACACCAGGCCAGCCTTTGATCAGCTTGTAGTCCCCCATTCTGGCACAGAAACACAATGTAAGATAACAACAGAATTCAGAGTAATATGATGTCATATCATGATAATATGCTATACTATACAAGCCCCCCATTCTGGTACAGAAATACAATGTAAGATAACAACAGAATTCAGAGTAATATGATGTCATATCATGATAATATGCTATACTATACAAGCCCCCATTCTGGCACAGAAACACAATATAAGATAACAACAGAATTCAGAGTAATATGATATATGATGATAATATGCTATACTATACAAGTCCCCCAATCTGGTACAGAAATACAATGTAAGATAACAACCAGAATTCAGAGTAATATGATGTCATATCATGATAATATGCTATACTATACAAGCCCCCCATTCTGGCACAGAAATACAATGTAAGATAACAATAGAATTCAGAGTAATATGATGTCATATCATGATAATATGCTATACTATACAAGCCCCCATTCTGGCACAGAAATGCAATGTAAGATAACAACAGAATTCAGAGTAATATGTATATATCATGATAATATGCTATACTATACAAGCCCCCCATTCTGGCACAGAAACACAATGTAAGATAACAATGTCATTCATAGTAATATGATATATCATGATAATATGCTATACTATACAAGCCCCCCATTCTGGTACAGAAATGCAATGTAAGATAACAACAGAATTCAGAGTAATATGATATATCATGATAATATGCTATACTATACAAGCCCCCCATTCTGGTACAGAAATACAATGCAAGATAACAACAGAATTCAGAGTAACATGATATGATTATGCTGTACTATATCAGTTATGCTGTAATATCCTGTGCTGTTGTATACATGAATGTGATTGTTCAGTTTTGTTTTGATAGTGTTCATGTGGGGGGGTTTGGAGAGACATGGGGGGTGGAGTTGCGCCAACATCACGTAAATAAAGGTTTCACACATCGACCTTGAAAAAACAAACACGTAATCTTCAGTAAAAAAATTAGATCAAAATCTGACTGAGCATTTGAAGCGTGAATACTTCCCCACTCAGAGTACCATCATCGTCACCCCATAGCCATCTGCAGGCACTGAGAACACTGCAGTCACCGCGCAGTTTCAGGACAGCTGCATGAATGTTCTAGCTCATGGAGACTGTCGGGGTCGGACATTGTGGCGCCCTACAGTGGCGGACATCCACCCACACTGGCTCAGCGACTTAGCAGTCACTGTCTCCTTCTTTTTTTCTTCTTCTCCTTCTGCGTACGCAGGCTGATACTCCTGCGGACACTCCCTATATAGACAGGTAGTATTCATCCCTTACCTACAAAGGGAGTGGAGTTTTGTGTGCATGACCGTTTTTATCCCGCCTTTAAGGCAGCCATACTCCATCTTCGGGGAAGGGTTTGCTGCTATGTGTAACTTTGTCATCCATACCAAAGGCCAAACTGGCCTTCTCTTCCGAAAGCTGGTGAGGGGATTATACGTGTGTGCAAGATGTTGTGCGTGCATTCACAAAGGGAAAACCTCGGTTTATGTCTCATTCGACTATAGGGGAAAATGGAGTCAGAACTGGTGGTAACTCCGAGGGAAAAATCCCCTGTACCAAAACGGCCCGGCGGAGATTCGAACCCGCCACCTTGGATTACGAGTCCGGCGCTCTACCAACTGAGCTATTCTGGTCCCCGCAAGGGACTGTTGTCAGTAGGGATCTTAGCAGGTGGTGTCCTGCGTTTGCTAGATCAGAACAGGCGCCACTGAACACCGCTGAAGTGCCCTGGATCACTGAACACCACTGAAGTGCCCTGGATCACTGAACACCACTGAAGTGACTTGGATCATGAACACCACTGAGTGACTGGATCACTGAACCCACTGAAGTGAGCTGGATCATGAACACCACTGAAGTGACATGGATCATGAACACCACTGAAGTGAGCTGACAGCAGGGGCGGGTCTCCTCTGGTGGGGGGCCCTCTTGGGACCTGACACTGTGTTCCCTGTGGATGGCCTTCCCCAGGCCAGGATGGGACTAGCCAGGGTGTGACCGGGGAAAGGGGGGGGGGGGCGGAATGAGCCCAGGTGAGGCGTACTGCACTGGTGTGACACACAGATGATGAGCCCAAAGAAACAAAGTGGGAAGTGGAGACCGGTGAATGGTGGAAGGGGAGTGAGGGGAGGGGAAGGAAGGGGGAGACGGTGTCTGGACATCGGAGAAAAGACGCAGACTACATAATCTGGGGTAATAGTTACAGGAAGACATAACTAATGGCTGCGGGAGAGGGACAGAGAGACGAAAAGGAGAAAGGGGTTGTAGGCCGAGTGTATAAAGGTATCACACACTTCCTGCCAAGTTCCAGAGTTGGATCCCCACACGAGAGCCAGGCTGGAAGCTATTTTCTGTTCACAGTGAACATCTGTGGAGACCCAGGTCCTTGGCTGGGTCTTCGGAGGAGACCGTAAAGCCAAGCCCCCTGTGTGAATGCTTTGTGGGGTTTGGAACCAGCGGCACACACGACACCTCTTAAAAGGGCCGACCACGGTGATCCCGTGAGTCACGAAGAAAAACGACAGATACAGAAAGGGGGAAGGGATGGGGTTGGGGTAGGGGCCCGGGTGTGCTGAAATTAATGTGCTCGAAATGCACTAACACAATATCATACAATACAATTTAATCTAACGTAATATAGTACAGTACAATTTGAGATCGCGCGCACACACACATACACACACCACACAACACACACACAACAACACACACCACACCACACACACACAGAGTCACGCACCTGATGGCGGCATGGGCCCTTCTACTTGTGGTACGTGGTTGTCCGGGTTGTAGATGAATTCCGTGCGGGGAGAGGGTGAGAGGGTGGTTAAGGCTTCCACATGCTTATCCGTCCATGTCAGAGTCTGAAACGTCAAAACCAAACAGTCACAAAACACACAACACACCACACACAAAACACACACACACACACACACACACACACACACATGTAACTTATTTCGAGTTCTTGCTGTCCCCATCAGGGTTGAAGTAAAGAATCGACTTTCTGTGTGTGTGTGTGTTTTGGTGTGTGTGTGTGTGTGTGTGTGTGTGTGTGTGTGTGTGTGTTGTGGTGTGGTGTGTGTGTGTGTGGTGTGTGTGTGTGTGTGTGTGTGTGTGTGTGTGTGTGTGTGGTGTGTGTGTGTGTGTGTGCGCGCGCGCGCGCGCGAGTGCGCGTGCGTGTGCGTGTGCGCGCGAGTGCGCGTGCGTGTGCGCGCGCGTGTGTGTGTGTGTGTGAGACAGAGGAAGGAGAGAGAGAAGAGAGAAAGAGAGAGAGAGAGAGAAGTGGTGTTATCACACACACACACACACACACACACACACACACACACACACACAAAACACACACACACACCCCACACACACTCGTTTTGTTTTTACTGAATGCGTTTCTCATTTACGTCAAAGAAACAGCATAAATTGTTCTCAACAAATAAATAGTAGACGTAACATATGCACGTAAACACTACTCCCTGATCATGGCAGCGACTTATTGACTTAAAACAGGCTAGGCTGGGGAAGGGGAGATGTTCAGAACAGGTCGTTCAAATGTTGTCATCCAGCGGTTACCGCCAGAGATGGAGACCACCCAGTCCTGTCTTGTCCTCTGAACCATGATGTCTCCTCGTCTTCTGTCTGCTTGTGCGGAGCCGTCCTGGCATCTCCCGAAGATACATCATCCTTCATGGTGTGCTTGTCTCACCAGCACGAGGAAAACAGTACAATCCAGCTATGGGAGCCTGCCCGCTTCAATAGTCGAAAACAGCTATCGTCCTATGAAAACAGCGATTGTCCTTCAGAAAAAAAAGGTGATTTCCTTCAAGGTTTTCCCCTTCTTTCTGAGGATCACGCTGGCTTATTCCTATTTCGGCGGGAAACGCTTACAATCCAAAACGAAAAACATCGAAAAGAAAAGCAGTTATGGTTCAGAGGATCACAATCACTTTGCTCATTTTGCTGACCCCATTAGGCATGGTGAATTGTGATCATAGTGTTTTCCCTGTTAACGCCGTTTTCCTCGTGATAAAAACGTTTCCTCAGGAAAACAAGTTAACAGTTATTTCCAAAGAAAAAAAAGGGGGGGTGTGGGGGGGGGGAAGCTATGATCTCAGGAAAACAGGGAAACCAAGTGTGGTTCCTAGGAAAATAGTTTTTTAATCTTCAGGACATTAACTTTTCCCTCCTTTGGTGTTTTCCTCGAAGACCATAGCTGTGTTCTTGAGGAAAACAAATATTGTCTTTAGACGCCAGAATGCTTCCATATCTACATGCCACGGCAGTACTGAAGGGCCCAAATTGACTTACTTTGCATAGCTAGTTCAATACTGGCTGTCGTGTTCCATTCTCTGGCTTTGCTGTAATTACTTTACCAAGCTCACTGGACCAGGGAGTAATACCCGATGAGTGGCGAGATTTCGAGCATTGTTCCCTTATTTAAAAAGGGTGACAAAACAAAAGAAGAATTATAGACCTGGTATCTCTTACATCCCTATCAGCTAAATTACTTGAACACATAATATATAGTAGCATAAGGACCATTTTGAAAATATGATTTCTTAATTAAGCCGCATGGTTTTAGACAGCGAAAGGGGTTGTGAGACTCAACTTATAACAACTCTCAATGATTTAGTAACGTCTAAAAAAGACAGCAAAATGGATGCAATTTTATTAGATTTTTCTAAAGCCTTTGATAAGGTTGACCATGAGGGCTGCTGCTTAAATTAGAAAAACATTGGCAATGGCGGTTCTTTGCTAAAAAGGGCTAGTCATTCCCCGTTGGGAGAACGCAGAAAGTTGTTGTGGAAGGGTCGTCATCCCAATGTAAACCAGTCTTGTCAGGTGTACCACAGGGAAAATGTTCTGGGGCCCTTTTTTTTCTTAATTTATATAAATGAATAAGTAGAAATCTCTCTCCTGGAACTACTATAAGGCTTTTTGCAGTGACAAGTTTAGTATATAGAACAATCAGAAGCAAGAATGATACACGCATCTACAAGAGATCTAACGCTTACAAGATGGGAAAGAACTTGGAAAATGGAATTTCATCCTCAAAGTGCCAAGGGTTGGTATATGTAACAAACGATCACTAATTAGATCAGATTATTCTTTTTTATAATACTATTCTTAAAGAAACTAATGCTGCAAAATATTTAGGGCGTGATTTAGATAGTCGTCTCAAATGGAAAGAACATTACAATTTAAATATGTAAGAAAGCAAATAACATCTTAGCTTTCTTACACAGGAATATCAATGACTGCCCCCAAAAGGTTAAAGACGACTGCTACAAAACACTGGTTAGACCAGTACTGGAATATGGTTGCTCAGTTTGGGATCCTTACCATATAAAGGACATTGATAACCTTGAAAAGATTCAGAAGAGAGCAGCACGGTTCGTAACAGGGAACCACATCAGAGAAAAGGGGAATACTAGGAAGAACATGAGGAAATTAGAATGGAAACCCTTAGAAGAGAGAAGAGCTTTTATTAAACTTAACACCTTTTTCAAAGGCAGAGCTAAAGTAATTGATATTCCAATGGAACAACTAGTATTGAATAAAAGTAGCACCAGGAGTGGCGGTCAGTGTTATACCATACCTGCATCAAATATTGACAGCCACTTACATTCTTTTTATCCCAGTTCTGTACGGCTGTGGAACTCACTGCCGGGTGCCATCAAGATTGCCACAAATGCAATCTCTTTTTAAAAAAACAAATTGATACAACAGTTTTGAGATCTGCATATTGATGTTTTTCTATTTTTTACTTCCCCAGATATTTTACTGTTAACTGGGCCTGAATTTGGCCATTGTTTTTAACTTCTTGAATATCGAGTTGCGACCCCTTGTTGCCAAATTTGCTCCAGGGCCAACAGTCTGAGTCGCAGTATTTTATGTTATTTTATTTTACTTTTTAACATGCGCGCTGGGGACCTACTCGTTTTGAGTGAACCAGTATTTTAGGAAGAAGAAGAAGATCCCCCTGTCGCTGCCCTCACCTTCCTCTCCTCCTTTCTTTTACGTCACATCCTCATGCAACGCACAAAGCAGGAAAGGTTGTCTGGTTGCCTCCCTTTGAGATTGACGAGCAGGAAAGGTTGTCTGGTTGCCTTCTTTGAGATTGACGAGCAGGAAAGGTTGTCTGGTTGCCTCCCTTTGAGAGTGACGAGCAGGAAAGGTTGTCTGGTTGCCTCCCTTTGAGATTGACGAGCAGGAAAGGTTGTCTGGTTGCCTCCCTTTGAGATTGACGAGCAGGAAAGGTTGTCTGGTTGCCTTCCTTTGAGATTGACGAGCAGGAAAGGTTGTCTGGTTGCCTCCCTTTGAGATTGACGAGCAGGAAAGGTTGTCTGGTTGCCTCCCTTTGAGATTGACGAGCAGGAAAGGTTGTCTGGTTGCCTCCCTTTGAGATTGACGAGCAGGAAAGGTTGTCTGGTTGCCTTCCTTTGAGATTGACGAGCAGAAAGGTTGTCTGGTTGCCTCCCTTTGAGATTGACGAGCAGGAAAGGTTGTCTGGTTGCCTCCCTTTGAGATTGACGAGCAGGAAAGGTTGTCTGGTTGCCTTCCTTTGAGATTGACGAGCAGGAAAGGTTGTCTGGTTGCCTCCCTTTGAGATTGACGAGCAGGAAAGGTTGTCTGGTTGCCTTCCTTTGAGATTGACGAGCAGGAAAGGTTGTCTGGTTGCCTCCCTTGAGATTGACGAGCAGGAAAGATTGTCTGGTTGCCTCCCTTTGAGATTGACGAGCAGGAAAGGTTGTCTGGTTGCCTCCCTTTGAGATTGACGAGCAGGAAAGGTTGTCTGGTTGCCTCCCTTTGAGATTGACGAGCAGGAAAGGTTGTCTGGTTGCCTTCCTTGAGAGTGACGAGCAGGAAAGGTTGTCTGGTTGCCTTCCTTTGAGATTGACGAGCAGGAAAGATTGTCTGGTTGCCTTCCTTTGAGAGTGACGAGCAGGAAAGGTTGTCTGGTTGCCTCCCTTAGAGAGTGACGAGCTGACAGCCAGACCTGGCAGGCTGAATTATGACCTAAAAGTGTCATTTCTGTGGTCCACCTTCAGGTGTTGTCGTTCTGGTGGTATCAGTGTGGTGTTAGATGGGTCCCCTACCTTGTCCTGCGGCTTAGCCCATCTGCTGCATGGCTTTTGGTGGGTGTCGACGTCAGACCTGAACGTTGCATCACAAGCCACTGAGAATGGATTGCAGATCTTTTAACAATAGCGCAGACCTGAACGTTGCATCAAAAACCACTGATGAATGGATTGTAGATCTTTTAACAATAACGCAGACCTGAACGTTGCATCAAAAACCACTGATGAATGGATTGTAGATCTTTTAACAATAGCGCAGACCTGAACGTTGCATCAAAAAACCACTGATGAATGGATTGTAGATCTTTATCAATAGCAGCACAAGCTGTAGCAGAAGTAGTGGTGGTGACGGCAGTAAAGTAGAAGTAGTAGTATGGTAGTAGTTGTTGTGGTGGGTGGTGATGGTGGTGGTGGTGTTAGCAGTGATGGTGGTGGTGTTAGTAGTAGTAGTAGTGGTAGTTGTTGTAGCAGCAGCAGTAGCAGCAGCAGCAGTAGCGGCAGCATTTGTAGTACAATTATTATGAGCAGTAGTACTGCCAACAACAGGGCAGCATCAGCATCGTTGTAATCGTTAAAGTT
>CM031617.1:16535871-16538371 GCA_018398815.1 Conus ventricosus
AACAAACAAACAAACAAACAAACAAACCAAACAAAGAAACGAACAAACAAACAAACAAACAAACAAACAAACAAACAAACAAACGAACATACAAATCCCCGCCATCTTACATCAGTAGTGAAAACAAATAGACTGTCGTTGTACATTCCTCGGTCCTTGATGAATGACGTCACGTTTCCAATGACGTCATCCATAGCTGTCACCATCCCTATGAAATGGAAGACAATATCATCGGCATTATCATCATCATCGTCATCATCATCATTGTTATCACCATCATCGAGGTAATCATCATCATAAGCAGTATTAACGGATTAAAAAAAAGTTGAATGTTAAAGTCCCAAATCCTGTTAGACGTAGAGGCAATGAGCGTTCAGAGGTTCATCTTGTGTAGGGCATGGCATGATAGTAGGCGGAACCCATCCCTCTCCTTTCGCAGCCCATAACCTTCCCTGAACTGAATGAGGTACCCATTTACTGCTGTGTGACAAGAGAGGATTTTCAATCCAACAAAATCTGACCCCACGAGTGGTTCGAAGACACGAACGTCGGCTCCGCTGTCAAACGCTGTAACTGTTTGAGAATTACTTTGCCGGACTCATCTCAGGAAGTCCAAGGCATTCCAAAATGCAACCAAAAAACTCAATCCACCACCAGGGACCATACAAGCTGTACATCATCACCATCATACACGCCATGGACTGCCAGGTGTGTGGGGGACAACCTGTACATCATCACCATCATACACGCCATGGACTGCCAGGTGTATGGGAGACAACGTGTACATCATCACCATCATACACGCCATGGACTGCCAGGTGTGTGGGAGACAACGTGTACATCATCACCATCATACACGCCATGGACTGCCAGGTGTGTGGGAGACAACGTGTACATCATCACCATCATACACGCCATGGACTGCCAGGTGTGTGGGAGACAACGTGTACATCATCACCATCATACACGCCATGGACTGCCAGGTGTGTGGGAGACAACGTGTACATCATCACCATCATACACGCCATGGACTGCCAGGTGTGTGGGAGACGACAGTCTGTCGGTCAAACAGGACAGGCACGACGGGAACGATTTTACTGAGGTAGCGCAAGACCAGACACTGCGACCCAAACACATACCAGGACCCTGACAAGCTGACGGAGAATGAAAGAAGACACAATGGTCGATCCACATGTCAGTGCCAAAGGACACGTTATGGGCGACATGCTTTGCTTTCACTGACCAGGTCCACACCCCCTGTCCACTCTCGGGGGGGGGTCGTGAGAGCTTTCTGGCACAATCAATGCGGACCCCCCATCCTGGCGGGCTAGACTTTTCCCCAAAAAACATAGGTCGGTCCCTACATTTTAAGGGGTTTTTTTCTGGACTCATCACAAGATGTTGCATTTGTTTTGGGGGGGTTTAAAAACAGACAGCATCGGGACAGACTAAAATTTGGCGGACAGGAAAAACACGGGCCAAGGGAAGAGAGAGGGGGAGAGAGAAAAAAAAGAGGGGGAGAGAGAGAAAAAGAAAAGAAAAGGGAAAAATAGAGAGAGAGAGAAAAGGGGGAGAGAGAGAAAAGAGGGGGGAAAAAAACGGGGGAAAAAAAAAACCTGAAAATTTACGTCTCCCCCTCCTTTTTCCAAGTTGGGTTTACAAGTCTTGTTTTCCCTTTTGGTCCCTTTAATATTTCGACAATAAATTCATTTCCCCCCAGTTAATTTCGACCGGGGAAAAATCAATCGGGAAAAATAAACACATATTTTTTGAAACTAATTAGGCATTATAAAAGAAAAACAAGTGGACAGAGACGGGAAAAAGGGAGAGAAGGAGGTTACTTTCTTAAATTAAGCGATTTTTGTCCCAAATTTTTGGGTTATTTTAGTAGCGTTTCTGGGGGAGGGGGGGGGGGATTTTTACGCCAACATAAACCCCAAAGGGGGGAAACCCCTGGGGCCACATTTTAAATTTGTCGTGATCTTCAGCACCCAATTATGTCGGGGGCCTAAAAGCTTCCATTTGGATGTTACCCAGGGGGGATGGCGGAACGCCCCGCCGCGTGTGTGAAATTTGTGTGTTGTGTGGGGGTTGTGTGTGTGTGTGTTTGTGGGGGGGTGTGTGTGTGTGTGTGTGTGTTTTTGGTGTTGTGTGTGTGGGGGAAGTGCCCATGTGTGTGTGTGTGTGTTTGTGTTTGTGTGTGGTTTGTGTGTGTGGTGTTGTGTGTGGTGTGTTTGTTGTGTGTGTGTGTGTTTTGGTGTGTTTTGGCCCAAGCGCGGGGGCCGTGTGTGTATGTGTGTGGTTTTTTGTGTGTGTTTTGTGGGGTGTGTGTTTTGTGGGTGTGTGGGGTTGTTTTGTGTGGTGTGTTTTTTGTGTGTGTGTGTGTGGGGTGAGGGGCCCTTTGTGTGTTTTTGGGGGGTGTGTGTGTGGTTTTGTTTTGTGTGTGGGTTTTTGGGGGTTGTGTGTTTTTTGTGTTTTTGTTTTTTAAAATCGGTTCTTT
>CM031617.1:16543371-16550871 GCA_018398815.1 Conus ventricosus
GGGTTTAAGAAAAAAGGGCTCAGCGCGAAAAAATGGTTTTTGGGAAAATTTTAAAAACACTAAAAAGGTGAGAAACCCGAAAATCGCAGAAAAAACGAAAAAAAAAAAACAGTTTTATGACATGTTAGTAGTTTTTAAAAGGGGCAAATAACGTTCCCCTTTGGGGGGAAATTTAGGTTTTGATTTTGAAAAAATTAGAAACGGGAGGTAAGGAACGCGGTCAGAAAGCTGGGAAAAATAAAAAATTCCCAGGCAAAGATGGAATCAGAAAAGAAATGCTTTTTAAAGCAATTTTTACCTGAAAACCCCTCCCCTTTGAAAGAAAGCCGTTTTTTTTCTTAATCTTTAAAAATCAGGAAAAAAAAACCCGGGGCCTCTGGAAAAAGGAAACACGTCCCAGTCTATAATCAGGCGGGGGGTTCCAACCCAACAAATTTCAGAGGCCCTTTTCTTTTTAATAGTTTCGCTGGGGGAAAAAAAAATGTTTTGCAAATAAAAAATGAAAGGGTAATGAATTATTTGAGGGCCCAAACCCCTTTTGGGAAAGGAGCAAGCAAAGGGGTTTAGAAAGGGATCAGGACGAATGATCAATATTCAATTTTTGTCCCAAAAAAAGTTTATAAGGTATTTAAAAAACAGAACTAAAAGGCTTTTTCACTGTTTTTGTTGGGCTTTAGCAAAAAAATTTGATCATATTTTGGCCAAAGAAGCCCCACTGATGAAAAAGGGTTTCCCAAACGGGAATAACAGGTTTAAATGTAACCCAAAAATACAGGGCAAATTTTTCAAGGGGGGGCCCACGGTTTTTTTTGTACAAGAAAACCCCAAACTGGGTTTTTTTAAAAGGAAAAAATTAATACCAAAAAAAAGGTTTTTCCCCCCCAAGGGGAATACCCCCACCCAAACCCTTTTTTAACATTTTAAATGACATTGTTGGATATCAAAAGAGACCATGATTCCCCTAAAATTTCCGATCTAAAAAAGTCGAAATTCCGTTTTTTCTTTTGTATGCAATGATTTAGGGGGATCCTCTCGACTTTAAAAACAGGGGAACCCTTTAGCGTAAATTAAACCGTTTCACAACTACTGTTTAAAACTTTGGGGGAAAGAAAATAAAAACCCAAAAAAACAAAGGTCGTTGTATTTAAACCCCCTCCCAAACCAAAGGTTTCCCCTAAATTTTTCCCCCTTTTCGGGTTTTAAAAATAATTTTAAAAAAAAGTAGATCAATATAAATATCTTTGGAAATCATTTTTTTCCCAAAAAAAAGGGGGCATTTTACAGAAGCCCAAGAACACTTTGCAAAAACCCGGGGAAAAAAAGCCCCCAAAATACCTTTTTGGGAAACGTTTTATGGGGTTTAAAAAGTAAATTGAAACAGTTACAACCCCAAATTTTATCTTTGTCTCTCCCCTTTCACATATGGGTCGGAGGTGTGGTTCCCCTCCTCTTTCCAATACAAAGATGGGAAAAATGTAAGAAAAAAAAATGCAGCATTTTGTTCAAAACCCTTTTCAAACAAATTCCAAAAAAGGAAAAATGCACAAATTAAAATTTTTTCAGGCAATTATTTAGAGTTTTATAGGGAAAAGCAATGGCAATTTTCCGGGGTTTTGGGGCGAACTGGGAGAATTTTCCCCCATTTTTTTTTAAAGTGATAACCCCCGACTACGCTTCTGGATTTCACATATTAGAGTCAGACCCAAAACTTACCAAAAACAGATTTTTTTTCAATCAAAGATCTTTTCAAGGCACCGAAGAAAACAAATGGACGGGGAAAAATTTTATACGCCAAAAACCTTTTCAACCCCTAGGATTACAGTGTCTGGGAAAAAAACAGGGTAATTTGTTTTGGGCTCGCCTAAAAATTTCTATTTAATGCGAAGGGAAAAGTTTTTATTGAGTTTTGGGGAAAAAACAAAAGAATGGGAAAACCATCCCAAATCAAATTTTTTGCCCCAGTTACTACCCCAAAAACAAAAAAGGGCGGGTTTTTTGGAGCAAAACACTGACACAGAAATTTAAACGAGCACTAACTAGATTACAATTTAAATGCCCATGAACCCCCAAATTGAAAAGGGGCCCTTTTTTCCCAACACTTTACAGAGGGAAAAAAGATTTTGCACGACATGCCACGTCGTTTTGGGAATTTAAAATACATTTTCTCGAAAGACTGAAATTAATTTTTCCAAAAACCCTTATTTACCTGATGACCAGGATAAAAAAAATGATTTTTCCCCCACCCGAAATAAAAATGACAAAACCCTTGGGGGGGCTTATGGGGAAATTTGGGCTGCTTTCCCAACCCCCTTTCTTTTCCCCAAAATCCTGTTTGGTTTTTTTTTTCTTTGGAGACAGAAAATTTAAACAGCCCGATTTCACACTGCTTTTCTTTCTGCTACAAAAGAAATTTTTGTTGCAAGGGTGTGACAACGCTGGGGTTTTTTTTAGTTTAGTTGAAAAGTCTGAACTTGGGTCATTGTGCCCACAAAACCCCTGGTTTTCTTTGGCAATAAAATTTTGTTCTTGTTTTGTTCAAACAAAAACAACAACACACACACACCCCACACACACCCCCCATAAAATCCTTATACCCGTTTGCGGGTATGCACGGGTTGAAGGCGGGAAAACCCAACAGGGGGTGGGCCGGGGCCCGGGAAAATCACAAGTTTTTGATACGTCTGGTACATAAACTGGAAAAAGGAAAACCGGGTTTTTAATCGTCACCAAGAGAAAACAGTGGTTTGCCCGGGGTTGCGGAAAAGTACTTCTATAGTTTATAGGGCACAATGGAGGGTGGACATGTCATCCCCTCCATGCCCTTCCCGTCCAAAACCATTTCCCCAGGGCATAATGGGGGGGGGTGAAAATGGTCTTTTCTTTGCCTCTTTCAAGGGTAACCTGCGGGGGGTGGGGCGGTTTGACATATCTCACCCATGACTCCTTTTTCGAAAAGTATTTTAGGGGGTTTCATTACCCAAGGGGGGGACTTACATCTGAATATGACTCCCTGTTTCCAAAACCATTCTGTACAGTACAGTAAAAGTACATGGAAGGGGTCAACATGCAACTATCCATGAAAATTACCCTCCAAAACCATTTTAGTGTTTCAGTGGGAAAAAATAGTTGTACTTTCATCATGACCCCCCTTCCCCACCCCTTTACAAAGGGTACAGTGGAGAATGGACATGCACTTCCACATGACTCCCTGTCCTAGATACTATATATGGTACGATAAAGAGTGGGCATGCATCTCACCATGACGCCCTGTGCAAGACCATTGTGCAGATTGCAGTGAAGGGTGGACATGTCTCTCACCATGACGCCCTGTGCAAGACCATTGTGCAGATTGCAGTGAAGGGTGGACATGTCTCTCAGTGAAGGGTGGACATGTCTCTCACCATGACTCCCTGTCCAAGACCATTGTGCAGATTGCAGTGAAGGGTGGACATGTCTCTCACCATGACTCCCTGTCCAAGACCATTGTGCAGATTGCAGTGAAGGGTGGACATGTCTCTCACCATGACTCCCTGTCCAAGACCATTGTGCAGATTGCAGTGAAGGGTGGACATGTCTTCACCATGACTCCCTGTCCAACACCATCTACAGACTGCAGTCGAGGGTTAACATGCATCCGTACCATAACTTCCTGTCCAAGACAAGTCTAAAGGGTACAGTGGAAACTGGCCTGTATCTCGTCATGACTTCCTGTCCAAGACCATTCTGAAGGGTATAGTGGAGGTATGCACAGGTATGTGCATGTGCAAAAGTGTGTGTGTGTGTGTGTGTGTGTGTGTGTGTGTGTGTGTGTGTGTGTGTGTGTGTGTGTGTGTATGTGTGTGTGTGTGTGTGTGTGTGTTGTGTGTGTGTGTGTTGTGTGTGTGTGTGTGTGTGTGTGTGTGTGTGTGTGTGTGTGTATGTGCGTGTGTGTGTGTGTGTGTGTGTGTGTTGTGTGTGTGTGTGTGTGTGTGTGTGTGTGTGTGTGTGAAATCTCTACAACACTTACTGTAGAGTATGTCCCATTATTCTTCGTCATCACCTTCGTGTTGTGACGAAAGTCATACCGCCAACTGCACAAAAAACGGGAAAAAGCATCATTTCTTCATGCATCAACAACTGGCGACTTAAAAAGACGATCTAGCCTTAATCTATTTCTTTATGTATGATTGAAATCCCATCATGATTCTGGAAAGATGGGAAAGAAAGAGGAGGAGGAGACAGAAGGGTGATAGCAGCAATCTCCACCATTTATTGATGGTCATAAAATGGTGGTGAAGGGCGGATAAAAATCAACCGATTTTGACCAGTTAAAGCAAGAAATATGGATAATTTTGTACCCATTACATGCAGCGGAGGGTGGCAATTCATGATTCACAATAACAAGACATACAGACGTCATCACAGCCATTGCAATACGGGAGATTGCAACACATTCTTCTGTCTATTACTACGTAAATGTTAAGGCCAATTCCCACATCTCAGAATCTTATCACCACGAAAACCATCCCGACATTAGATGTATAAAATGTAGTGAATTTGACAAATACACGACTGAAACCATGTGTTTCCCCAAAAGCCGTTCCTCAAAAATGACTAAATCTCTCTCTCTCTCTCTCTCTCTCTCTCTCTCTCTCTCTCTCTCTCTCTCTCTCTCTCTCTCTCTCTCTCTCTCTCTCTCTCTCTCTCTCTCCCCTGGAAATTCTACGACGCATCAGGTTTACCAGAATTGATAAGTTCCAAAAACACGCTATGGGACACACACACACACACACACACACACACACACACACACACACACACACACACACACACACACACACACAACACGCACAGGCACACACACGCACGCACCCCCCCCCCCCCCCCACACACACACACACACACTTACGAAGATCATGGTGATAATAGTCTTCCTCCCCCTGATAGAAACCGTAGAAAGAATCGAACCCTCGGTACGTAGGAGTACAGGTCCAGTTACAGAAACCGAGATGCCACCTACATACAAAACGAAAGAAATGATAGAAAGAAAGAAGAAAAGAAGTAAGAAATGTTTGTGTTTATATATCAGCCGATCAAAGGAAGAAAGAAAGAACGAAAAATCAGCATAAATAAAGGAAAAACAGACAGAAAGGGAGAAAGAAGCAAGGAAAGGAAGAGATAAAAAAGCGAATGAAAGAAAGAAAGGTAGACAGGGAAAGAAAGAAGGATATAAGGAATTTTTTTTTCAAACAGGAGAGAGAGAGAGAGGGGGGGGGGACGGGATGGAAAGAGAGGGGATGAGGCAGAAAGAAACAAAGAATGTGGAAAAAGAAAAAAAATAGAGGGAAAGAAAGAAAGGAAACGAGGAGGAAAGAAACAGCGACATAGCAAAAGAAAGAAAGAAAGATGAACAAGAAAAGAAAAGCATAAGTGGATGATCAGTAAAGGAAGATTGAAAGCAGGAAGGACAGAAAAACAGAAAGAAAAACAAAGAGAGAGAGAGAGAGAGAGAGAGAGAGAGAGAGAGAGAGAGAGAGAGAGAGAGGAGAGAGAGAGAGAGAGAGAGAGAGAGAGGGGGGGGGGGTTGAAACAAAGCATTAACAAAAGTAATGAAAGAAAACATGCAAGAAGAAAAGAGAGAATGGAGGACTAAAAATGGAAAGAAAGAAGGCAGGAAGAATATAAAGAAAGCAAGATGGAAAGAAAAAAGAGTGAATGAGTGACTGAATGAATTCATAAATGAATGAATAAATGCAGGAACGAATGAAGGAAGAAAAAAATCAGAAAGAAAGAAGGAAAAAATTTGCTAAATAATTATGCTTCACGGTATTCATACTTCACTGGATCAGAGAGAGAGAGAGAGAGGAGAGAGAGAGAGAGAGAAGAGAGAGAGAGAGGAGGAGGGGGGGGAGGGGGGGGGAGGGGAGGGAGGGAGATGTTTGACCGATTAGAGGCTGGAAATTAAAGATGGATATAAGAAGTTTCATTTGGATTTTCTGTTTGTTTGTTTCAGCTCTACCACCAAAAGAAACAAAACAACACAAACAAAGAAAGGGGTTTTGAGACACTGCTGCAGACAGAACCCCGAAGCCGGATAGTAAAACTTCGCACAAATACATGGTGAATTTGTCGCATCTGTCTGTCAGACATAAGACTGAAAACCCGCTCTTTCCATATTCAAATGCCACCAGATAATTTCCCATCCAAATGTAGCTTCTTGTCATGCAACAGTAGGACTGAATTAGCTGAAACGAGCAAAGGTGCGTATGCCCATTTGGTATTTCAGCCGGAAACGGAAGTAACTGCCTTTATGTGAACTGCTGTACTACCTGGCTTCATTCGGTCTCTAGCTTCATGTCTTAATTACAGAGATCCACAAGCTTCATGTCTTAATTACAGAGATCCACAAGCTTCATGTCTTAATTACAGAGCTCCACAAGCTTCATGTCTTGATTACGGGGGTCAATAAGCTTCATGTCTTGATCACGGAGGTCCATAAGCTTCATGTCTTAATTACAGAGATCCACAAGCTTCATGTCTTAATTACAGAGATCCATAAGCTTCATGTCTTGATTACGGAGGTCTATAAGCTTCATGTCTTGATTACGGAGGTCCACAAGCTTGATGTCTTGATTACGGAGGTCCATAAGCGCAGGAATCGCCTACCTTTAGCCCACGACTACAACGTGAAGACACAATTACAGTAAAATGCAACACAACTTTGAACAGAATTTTTTAAAAGCCCCTCTACGACTGGACTCACTTGCCAAGAGCATGGGTGGCGTAGCCCAGCTTCTTGAGCTCTTGCGGCAAGAAGGTAAGATTGCCTGGCACGCAGGTCGGCTGCTGCGGCAAAATGACGCCATGCTGCAACAGTATGCCTTAATATAGCACGTCACAAGGTCACCTTCATCGTCATTACACCATGCTAGTTTAAAGTCAATGGTATGCCTTGGGATAAAAATGGTTGATGTGTATACTGATAACATATGCGTCATAGCACTAACAGTGTGATGAAATTTTAGCAAGAAGGAATGAAATGAGATGCTTAAAGATACATTGTATGAAGCTTTTTGAATTAAAAAAAAAAACTTGATAAGAAACCGACTGTCGCTAATTCCTTGCCTAATATAAACAAAACAGTGTGTGTGTGTGTGTGTGTGTGTGTGTGTGTGTGTGTGTGTGTGTGTGTGTGTGTGTGTGTGTGTGTGTCAGGGTTCACTGACATTGCTACTTGAGCCCGTACATGTATGTACTATGTTACAGATAGATCTAGTGGAGGCGACTCATGTTTGAACTTCTGCATGTGCGGACTGATCATGTTCCATGTCAGTGTATCTTGCGGTGTTCGCATTAGAGTCAATATTTCCTCTACATGTGCTAGGGTGAGCCGGCGAACATTTCCGCTCACGTCGCATGCGTGTGTGTGCGTCAGTGGATATCTGTGTGACAGCACAGCTTGGGAGAGGGTAGGGAGGTATCTTGAGCTTTTTAGTGTTTTGTCCGTGGAAGTGGGGAAAT
>CM031617.1:16555871-16588171 GCA_018398815.1 Conus ventricosus
GGACCTGATACAACTGGTCAATGCACTTCAGGACCTGATACAACTGGTCAAGGCACTTCAGGACCTGATACAACAGGTCGAGGCACTTCAGGACCTGATACAACAGGTCAAGGCACTTCAGGACCTGATTCAACTGGTTAAGGCACTTCAGGACCTGATACAACTGGTCAAGGCACTTCAGGACCTGACGCAATTGGTCAAGGCATTTCAGGACCTGATACAACAGGTAAAGGCACTTCAGGACCTGATACAACAGGTCAGGGCACTTCAGGACCTGATACAACCGGTGAAGGCACTTAAGGACCTGATACAAATGGTCAAGGCACTTCAGGACCTGATACAACTGGTCAAGGCACTTCAGGACCTGATACACCTGGTCAGGTCACTTCAGGACCTGATACACCTGGTCAGGTCACTTCAGGACCTGATACAACTGGTCAAGGCACTTCAGGACCTGATACAAACTGGTCAGGTCACTTCAGTACCTGATACAACTGGCAAGGCACTTCAGGACCTGATACAACTGGTCAAGGCACTTCAGGACCTGATACAACAGGTCAAGGCACTTCAGGACCTGATACAACAGGTCAGGTCACTTCAGGACCTGATACACCTGGTCAAGGTCACTTCAGGACCTGATACAACTGGTCAAGGCACTTCAGGACCTGATACAACTGGTCAAGGCACTTCAGGACCTGATACAAATGGTCAAGGCACTTCAGGACCTGATACACCTGGTCAGGTCACTTCAGGACTGATACACCTGGCACGGCTGTTCAGAGCAAGTTACTTAGTTTTGAGTCTCAGGGGAGTTTACAGCTGCAGAGACCAAGCCGTGAATGCAGGTGAGGGAAAGGAATGTTTTCTGCAGGCCGCTCCCCACCAGCCAGCTAACCGCACTGTATTCGGCCAACTGAATGTCATCTGTTCATAGCTGGTCTGGCAGCAATGCGTTCGGCAAGGTTGAGCGGCCATTACAAATGGGGCTGTAGGTTTGATAATTAGTTATTGGCATGAAAAATGTAATATATCTGCACTATTGAGATGACTGAATTGGCGAATTCCCAACAATTCTTTTAATACCAAACTCGACTGGGTTTATTTTCTCGTAGATAACATAGATGCCGCAAGAAAGCTTGTACGCAAGTGGTCAGGCAATATTAGAACAATGACAACAAACACAATATTGTGCAAAAATGACGTCATCACTTTCTGGGAAGTTAATTTTCCATAGTTAAGTAGTACACAAGTTTGATACATGCCTCTGCTCAGACTACAGCAACAAAATATTGGATTACAAATGTGTAAAGCCTTGTTTGTTTGCCCTTTCACTAAGTGTCTCAATAAGGACGGAAATGTAAAGCTGTGCTGGTCAGGTCACTTCAGGACCTGATACAACTGGCCAAGGCACTTCAGGACCTGATACAACTGGTCAAGGCACTTCATGACCTGATACAACTGGTCAGGTCACTTCAGGACCTGACACAACAGGTCAAGTCACTTCAGGACCTGATACAACAGGTCAAGGTACTTCGGGGCCTGATACAACTGTCAAGGCACTTCAGGACCTGATACAACAGGTCAAGGTACTTCAGGACCTGATACTACTGTCAAGGCACTGCAGGCCCTGATAAAACTGGTCAGGTCATTTCCCGGACCTGACACAACCGGTTTAAAAGTCACTTCAGGACCTGATACAACAGGCCCAAGGTACTTCAAAACCTGATGCAATGTCAAGGCACTTCAGGCCCCTGATACAACAGGTCAAGGTACTTCAGGACCTGATATACTGTCAAGGCACTTCAGGAGCTGATACAACTGGTCAGGTCACTTCAGGCCCTGATTACAACGGGTCAAGGCACTTCAGGACGTGATACAACTGGTCAAGGTTACTTCAGGACCTGATACAACCGGTCAAGGCACTTCAGGAACCTGATCGACGGTCAAGTCACTTCAGGACGTGATACAACAGGTCAAGGTACTTCAGGACCTGATACAACTGTCAAGGCACTTCAGGACCTGATACAACTGGTCAAGACACTTCAGGACCTGTTTACAACCGGTGAAGGCACTTCAGGACCTGATACAACTGGTCAAGGCACTTCAGGACCTGATACAACCGGTCAAGGCACTTCAGGACCTGATACAACTGGTAAAGGGTTACTTCAGGACCTGATACAACGGTCAAGGCACTTCATGCCCTGATCAACCGGTCAAGGTACTTCAGGACCTGATACAACAGGTCAAGGTACTTCAAGACCTGATAGAACCGGTCAAGCACTTCAGGACCTGATAAAACCCGGTCAAGGTCACTTAGGACCTGATACAACTGGTCAAGGCACTTCAGGACCTGACGAAATTGGTCAAGGCACTTTGGACCTGATACACCTGGTCAGGTCACTTCAGGACCTGTTTACAACTGGTCAGGCACTTCGGACCTGATACAACTGGTCAAGGCACTTCAGGACCTGATACAACGGCCAAGGCACTTCAGGACCTGATAAAACTGGTCAAGGCACTTCATGACCTGATACAACTGGTCAGGTTCACTTCAGGACCTGACACAACAGGTCAAGTCACTTCAGGACCTGATACAACAGGTCAAGGTACTTCAGGCTGATACAACTGTCAAGGCCCACTTCAGGACCTGTACAACAGGTCAAGGTACTTCAGGACCTGATACTACTGTCAAGGCACTTCAGGACCTGATTGAACTGGTCAGGTCATTTCAGGACCTGACACAAACAGGTCAAGTCACTTCAGGACCTAAATACAACAGGTCAAGGCACTTCACGACCTGATACACCTGGTCAGGTCACTTCAGGACTGATACAACGGGTCAAGGCACTTCAGGACCTGATACAACTGGTCAAGGACTTCACGACCTGACACAACAGGTGAAGACACTTCAGGACTGATACAACTGGTCAGGTCACATCAGGACCTGACACAACAGGTCAAGGCACTTCAGAACCTGATACAACAGGTCAGGCACTTCAGGACCTGATACAACTGGTCAAGGCACTTCGGACCTATACAATGGTCAAGGCACTTCAGGACCTGATACAACAGGTCGAGGCACTTCAGGACCTGATAAAAACAGGTCAAGGCACTTCAGGAACCTGATTAAAACTGGTTAAGGCACTTCAGGACCTAATACAATGGTCAAGGCACTTCAGGACCTGACGCAATTGGTAAAAGGCATTTCAGTCCCTGATACAAGGTAAAGGCGCTTCGGGGGACCTGATACAACAGGTCAGGGCACTTCGGACCTGAAAAAAAACCCGGGTTTGAAGGCACTTCAGGCCCTGAACAAATGGTCAAGGCACTTCAGGACCTGTACAACTGGTCAAGGCACTTCAGGACCTGATCCCACTGGTCGGTCACTTCAGGACCTGATACGCCTGGTCAGGTCACTTCAGGATCTGATACAACTGGTCAAGGCACGTCAGGACCTGATACAACTGGTCAAGTCACTTCAGTACCTGATACAACTGGCCAAGGCACTTCAGGACCTGATACAACTGGTAAAGGCACTTCAGGACCTGATACAACAGGTCAAGGCACTTCGGGACCTGATACAACAGGTCAGGTCACTTCGGGACCTGATACACCTGGTCAAGGTCACTTCGGGACCTGATACAACTGGTCAAGGCACTTCAGGACCTGATACAACTGGTCAAGGCACTTCAGGACCTGATACAAATGGTCAACTCACTTCAGGACCTGATACGCCTGGTCAGGTCACTTCAGGACCTGATACACCTGGTCAGGTCACTTCGGACCTGATACAACGGGCCCAAAGGCATTCAGGACCTGATACAACTGGTCAAGGCACTTCATGCCCTGATACAAGGTCAGGTCACTTCAGGACCTGTTTACGAGGGTCAAGTCACTTCAGGACGTGATACAACAGGTCAAGGTACTTCAGGACCTGATACGACGGTCAAGTCCTTCAGGGACGTGATCCCAAAGGTCAAGGTACTTCAGGCCCTAAATACAACTGTCAAGGCACTTCAGGACCTGATAAACAGGTCAAGGTACTTCGGGAAACCTGATACTATTGTCAAGGCACTTCAGGCCCTGATACAACTGGTCAGGTCACTTCAGGACCTGACACAACAGGTCAAGTCACTTCAGGACCTGATAAAAACAGGTCAAGGTTTCTTCGGATCTGATACAACTGTAAAGGCACGTCAGGACTGATACGACGGTCAAGTCACTTCGGGGACGTGATACAACAGGTCAAGGTACTTCAGGACTGATACAACTGTAAAGGCACTTCAGGACCTGATACAACTGGTCAAGACACTTCAGGACCTGATAAAACCCGGTGAAGGCACTTCAGGCCCTGATACAACAGGTCAAGGTACTTCAGGACCTGATCAACTGTCAAGGCACGTCAGGACCTGATACGACGGTCAAGTCACTTCGGGACGTGATACAACAGGTCAAGGTACTTCAGGACCTGATACAACTGGCAAGGCACTTCAGGACCTGATACAATGGTCAAGACACTTCAGGACCTGATACAACCGGTGAAGGCACTTCAGGACCTGATACAACTGGTCAAGGCACTTCAGGACCTGATAAAACCCGGTCAAGGCACTTCAGGACCTGATACAACTGGTCAGGTCACTTCAGGACCTGATACGACGGTCAAGTCACTTCAGGACCTGATACAACCGGTCAAGGCACTTCATGACCTGATACAACTGGTCGGGTTTACTTCAGGACCTGATAAACTGGTCAGGTCACTTCAGGCCCCTGATACAACCGGTCAAGGTGCTTCAGGACCTGATACAACAGGTAAAGGTACTTCAAGACCTGATAAAAACCGGTCAAGGCACTTCAGGACCTGATACAACGGTCAAGGTCACTTCAGGACTGTTTACAACTGGTCAAGGCACTTCAGGACCTGATAAAAACTGGTTCGGTCACTTCAGGACCTGTTTACAACAGGTCAAGGCACTTCGGGGACCTGTTTACACCTGGTCAGGTCACTTCAGGACCTGACACAACTGAAAGGGCACTTCAGGACCTGAATCGACTGGTCAAGGCACTTCAGGACCTGATACAACGGTCAAGGTACTTCAGGACCTGATACAACCGGTCAAGGCACTTCAGGACCTGATACGACGGTCAAGTCACTTCAGGACGTGATAAAAACAGGTCAAGGTACTTCAGACCTGATACAATGGTCAAGGCACTTCAGGACCTGATACAACTGGTCAGGCACTTCAGGACCTGATACACCTGGTCAGGTCACTTCAGGACCTGATACACCTGGTCAGGTCACTTCAGGACCTGATACACTGGTCAAGGCACTTCAGGACCTGATACAACTGGTCGGTCACTTCAGTACCTGATACAATGGCCAAGGCACTTCAGGACCTGATACAACTGGTAAAGGCACTTCAGGACCTGATAAACAGGTCAAGGCACTTCAGGACCTGATACAACAGGTCAGGTCACATTCGGACCTGATACACCTGGTCAAGGTCACTTCGGGAAACCTGATACAACTGGTCAAGGCACTTCAGGACCTGATACACTGTCAAGGCACTCAGGACCTGATACAAATGTCACGGCACTTCGACCTGATACACCTGTAGGTCATTCAGGACTGCTACACTGGCACGGCTGTTCAGAGCAAGTTACTTAGTTTTGAGTCTCAGGGATTTACAGCTGCAGAGACCAAGCCGTGAATGCAGGTGAGGGAAAGGAATGTTTTCTGCAGGTCCTCCCACACCACCCGTTTCGGCCAACTGAATGTCATCTGTTCATAGCTGGTCTGGCAGCAATGCGTTCGGCAAGGTGAGGCGGCCATTACAAATGGGGCTGTAGGTTTGATAATTAGTTATTGGCGATAAAAATGTAATATATCTGCACTATTGAGATGACTGAATGGCGAATTCCCAACAATTTCTTTTAATACCAAACTCGACTGGGTTTATTTTCTCGTAGATAACATAGATGCCGCAAGAAAGCTTGTACGCAAGTGGTCAGGCAATATTAGAACAATGACAACAAACACAATATTGTGCAAAAATGACGTCATCACTTTCTGGGAAGTTAATTTTCCATAGTTAAGTAGTACACAAGTTTGATACATGCCTCTGCTCAGACTACAGCAACAAAAATATTGGATTACAAATGTGTAAAGCCTTGTTTGTTTGCCCTTTCACTAAGTGTCTCAATAAGGACGGAAATGTAAAGCTGTGCTGGTCAGGTCACTTCAGGACTGATACAACTGGCCAAGGCACTTCAGGACCTGATACAACTGGTCAAGGCACTTCATGACCTGATACAACTGGTCAGGTCACTTCAGGACCTGACACAACAGGTCAAGTCACTTCAGGACCTGATACAACAGGTCAAGGTACTTCGGGGCTGATACAACTGTCAAGGCACTTCAGGACCTGATACAACAGGTCAAGGTACTTCAGGACCGATACTACTGTCAAGGCACTGCAGGACCTGATACAACTGGTCAGGTCACTTCAGGACCTGACACAACCGGTCAAGTCACTTCAGGACCTGATACAACAGGTCAAGGTACTTCAGGACCTGATGCAACTGTCAAGGCACTTCAGGACCTGATACAACAGGTCAAGGTACTTCAGGACCTGATACTACTGTCAAGGCACTTCAGGAGCTGATACAACTGGTCAGGTCACTTCAGGACCTGATACAACTGGTCAAGGCACTTCAGGACGTGATACAACTGGTCAAGGTACTTCAGGACCTGATACAACCGGTCAAGGCACTTCAGGACCTGATACGACGGTCAAGTCACTTCAGGACGTGATACAACAGGTCAAGGTACTTCAGGACCTGATACAACTGTCAAGGCACTTCAGGACCTGATACAACTGGTCAGACACTTCAGGACCTGATACAACCGGTGAAGGCACTTCAGGACCTGATACAACTGGTCAAGGCACTTCAGGACCTGATACAACCGGTCAAGGCACTTCAGGACCTGATACAACTGGTCAAGGTACTTCAGGACCTGATAACAACAGGTCAAGGCACTTCATGACCTGATACAACCGGTCAAGGTACTTCAGGACCTGATACAACAGGTCAAGGTACTTCAAGACCTGATAGAACCGGTCAAGCACTTCAGGACCTGATACAACCGGTCAAGGTCACTTCAGGACCTGATACAACTGGTCAAGGCACTTCAGGACTGACGCATTGGTCAAGGCACTTCTGGCACTGATACACCTGGTCAGGTCACTTCAGGACCTGATACAACTGGTCAAGGCACTTCAGGACCTGATACAACTGGTCAAGGCACTTCAGGACCTGATACAACTGGCCAAGGCACTTCAGGACCTGATACAACTGGTCAAGGCACTTCATGACCTGATACAACTGGTCAGGTCACTTCAGGACCTGACACAACAGGTCAAGTCACTTCAGGACCTGATACAACAGGTCAAGGTACTTCAGGACCTGATACAACTGTCAAGGCACTTCAGGACCTGATACAACAGGTCAAGGTACTTCAGGACCTGATACTACTGTCAAGGCACTTCAGGACCTGATAGAACTGGTCAGGTCACTTCAGGACCTGACACAACAGGTCAAGTCACTTCAGGACCTGATACAACAGGTCAAGGCACTTCACGACCTGATACACCTGGTCAGGTCACTTCAGGACCTGATACAACTGGTCAAGGCACTTCAGGACCTGATACAACTGGTCAAGGCACTTCACGACCTGACACAACAGGTGAAGACACTTCAGGACCTGATACAAACTGGTCAGGTCACATCAGGACCTGACACAACAGGTCAAGGCACTTCAGGACCTGATACAAACAGGTCAAGGCACTTCAGGACCTGATACAACTGGTCAAGGCACTTCAGGACCTGATACAACTGGTCAAGGCACTTCAGGACCTGATACAACAGGTCGAGGCACTTCAGGACCTGATACAACAGGTCAAGGCACTTCAGGACCTGATTCAACTGGTTAAGGCACTTCAGGACCTAATACAACTGGTCAAGGCACTTCAGGACCTGACGCAATTGGTCAAGGCATTTCAGTCCTGATACAACAGGTAAAGGCGCTTCAGGACCTGATACAACAGGTCAGGGCACTTCAGGACCTGATACAACCGGTGAAGGCACTTCAGGACCTGATACAAATGGTCAAGGCACTTCAGGACCTGATACAACTGGTCAAGGCACTTCAGGACCTGATACACCTGGTCAGGTCACTTCAGGACCTGATACGCCTGGTCAGGTCACTTCAGGATCTGATACAACTGGTCAAGGCACGTCAGGACCTGATACAACTGGTCAAGTCACTTCAGTACCTGATACAACTGGCCAGGCACTTCAGGACCTGATACAACTGGTCAAGGCACTTCAGGACCTGATACAACAGGTCAAGGCACTTCAGGACCTGATACAACAGGTCAGGTCACTTCAGGACCTGATACACCTGGTCAAGGTCACTTCAGGACCTGATACAACTGGTCAAGGCACTTCAGGACCTGATACAACTGGTCAAGGCACTTCAGGACCTGATACAAATGGTCAACTCACTTCAGGACCTGATACGCCTGGTCAGGTCACTTCAGGACCTGATACACCTGGTCAGGTCACTTCTGGACCTGATTACAACTGGCCAAGGCACTTCAGGACCTGATACAATGGTCAAAGGCAACTTCATGACCTGATACAACTGGTCAGGTCACTTCAGGACCTGATACGACGGTCAAGTCACTTCAGGACGTGATACAACAGGTCAAGGTACTTCAGGACCTGATACGACGGTCAAGTCACTTCAGGACGTGATACAACAGGTCAAGGTACTTCAGGACCTGATACAACTGTCAAGGCACTTCAGGACCTGATACAACAGGTCAAGGTACTTCAGGACCTGATACTATTGTCAAGGCACTTCAGGACCTGATTACAACTGGTCAGTCACTTCAGGACCTGACACAACAGGTCAAGTCACTTCAGGACCTGATACAACAGGTCAAGGTACTTCAGGATCTGATACAACTGTCAAGGCACGTCAGGACCTGATACGACGGTCAAGTCACTTCAGGACGTGATACAACAGGTCAAGGTACTTCAGGACCTGATACAACTGTCAAGGCACTTCAGGACCTGATACAACTGGTCAAGACACTTCAGGACCTGATACAACCGGTGAAGGCACTTCAGGACCTGATACAACAGGTCAAGGTACTTCAGGACCTGATACAACTGTCAAGGCACGTCAGGACCTGATACGACGGTCAAGTCACTTCAGGACGTGATACAACAGGTCAAGGTACTTCAGGACCTGATACAACTGGCAAGGCACTTCAGGACCTGATACAACTGGTCAAGACACTTCAGGACCTGATACAACCGGTGAAGGCACTTCAGGACCTGATACAACTGGTCAAGGCACTTCAGGACCTGATACAACCGGTCAAGGCACTTCAGGACCTGATACAACTGGTCAGGTCACTTCAGGGACCTGATACGACGGTCAAGTCACTTCAGGACCTGATACAACCGGTCAAGGCTCTTCATGACCTGATACAACTGGTCAAGGTACTTCAGGACCTGATACAACTGGTCAGGTCACTTCAGGACCTGATACAACCGGTCAAGGTGCTTCAGGACCTGATACAACAGGTCAAGGTACTTCAAGACTGATAGAACCGGTCAAGGCACTTCAGGACCTGATACAACCGGTCAAGGTCACTTCAGGACCTGATACAAACTGGTCAAGGCACTTCAGGACCTGATACAACTGGTCAGGTCACTTCAGGACCTGATACAACAGGTCAAGGCACTTCAGGACCTGATACACCTGGTCAGGTCACTTCAGGACCTGACACAACTGTCAAGGCACTTCAGGACCTGAATCGACTGGTCAAGGCACTTCAGGACCTGACACAACAGGTCAAGGACTTCAGGACCTGATACAACTGGTCAGGTCACTTCAGACCTGACACAACAGGTCAAAGCACTTCAGGAACTGATACAACGGTCAAGGCACTTCGGGACCTGATACAACTGGTCAAGGCAGTTCAGGACCTGATACAACTGGTCAAGGCACTTCAGGACCTGATACACAGGTCAGGCACTTCAGGACCTGATACAACAGGTCAAGGCACTTCAGGACCTGATACATACTGGTTAAGGCACTTCAGGACCTGATACAACTGGTCAAGGCACTTCAGGACCTGACGCAATTGGTCAAGGCATTTCAGGACCTGATACAACAGGTAAAGGCACTTCAGGACTGATACAACAGGTCAAGGCACTTCAGGACCTGATACAACTGGTCAAGGCACTTCAGGACCTGACCCAATTGGTCAAGGCACTTCTGGACCTGATACACCTGGTCAGGTCACTTCAGGACCTGATACAACTGGTCAAGGCACTTCAGGACCTGATACAACTGGTCAAGGCACTTCAGGACCTGACGCAATTGGTCAAGGCACTTCAGGACCTGATACAACAGGTCAAGGCACTCAGGACCTGATACAACAGGTCAAAGGCACTTCAGGACCTGATACAACTCGTCAAGGCACTTCAGGACCTGTTACAACTGGTCAAGGCACTTCAGACCTGACGCAATTGGTCAAGGCATTCAGGACCTGATACAACAGGTCAAGGCACTTCTGGACCTGATACAACTGGTCAAGGCACTTCAGCACCTGATACAACTAGTCAAGGCACTTCAGGACCTGATACAACAGGTCAAGGCACTTCAGGACCTGATACAACTGGTCAAGGCACTTTCATGGACCTGACGTTAATTGGTCAAGGCACTTCAGGACCTGATACAAACAGGTCAAGGCACTTCAGGACATGATAACAACAGGTCAAGGCACTTCAGGACCTGATACAACTGGTCAAGGCACTTCAGGACGAAGCAATTGGTCATGGCACTTCTGGACCTGATACACTGGTCAGGTCACTTCAGGACCTGATACAACTGGTCATGGCACTTCAGGACCTGATACAACTGGTCAAGGCACTTCAGGAACTGATACAACATGTCAAGGCACTTCAGGACCTGATACAAATGGTCAAGGCACTTCAGCACCTGATACAAGTAGTCAAGGCACTTCAGGACCTGATACAACAGGTCAAGGCACTTCAGGACCTGATACAACTGGTCAAGGCACTTCAGGACCTGACGTAATGGTCAAGACACTTCAGGACCTGATACAACAGGTCAAGGCACTTCAGGACCTGATACAACAGGTCAAGGCACTTCAGGACCTGATACAACTGGTCAAGGCACTTCAGGACCTGACGCAATTGGTCATGGCACTTCTGGACCTGATACACTGGTCAGGTCACTTCAGGACCTGATACAACTGGTCAAGGCACTTCAGGACCTGATACAACTGGTTCAAGGCACTTCAGGACTGATACAACAGGTCAAGGCACTTCAGGACCTGATACAACTGGTCAAGGCACTTCAGGACCTGATACAACTGTCAAGGCACTTCAGGACCTGACGCAATTGGTCAAGGCACTTCAGGACCTGATACAACAGGTCAAGGCACTTCAGGACCTGATACAACAGGTCAAGGCACTTCAGGACCTGATACAACTGGTCAAGGCACTTCAGGACCTGACGCAATTGGTCAAGGCACTTCTGGACCTGATACACTGGTTAGGTCACTTCAGGACCTGATACAACTGGTCAAGGCACTTCAGGACCTGACGCTAATTGATCAAGGCACTTCAGCACCTGATACAACAGGTCAGGCACTTCAGGACCTGATGCAACAGGTCAAGGCACTTCAGGACCTGATACAACTGGTCAATGGCACTTCAGGACCTGATACAACTGGTCAAGGCACTTCAGGACCTGACGCAGTTGGTCAAGGCACTTCAGGACCTGATACAACAGGTCAAGGCACTTCAGGACCTGATACAACTGGTCAAGGCACTTCAGGACCTGATACAACTGGTCAAGGCACTTCAGGACCTGATACAACTGGTCAAGGCACTTCAAGGCCTGACGCAATTGGTCAAGGCACTTCAGGACCTGATACAACAGGTCAAGGCACTTCAGGACCTGATACAACAGGTCAAGGCACTTCAGGACCTGATACAAATGGTCAAGGCACTTCAGGACCTGACGCAATTGGTCATGGCACTTCTGGACCTGATACACCTGGTCAGGTCACTTCAGGACCTGATACAACTGGTCAAGGCACTTCAGGACCTGATACAACTGGTCAAGGCACTTCAGGACCTGATACAACAGGTCAAGGCACTTCAGGACCTGATACAACTGGTCAAGGCACTTCAGGACCTGATACAACTGGTCAAGGCACTTCAGACCTGACGCAAATTGGTCAAGCGCACTTCAGGACCTGATCACAACAGGTCAAGGCACTTCAGGACCTGATACAACAGGTCAAGGCACTTCAGGACCTGATACAACTGGTCAAGGCACTTCAGGACCTGACGCACATTGGTCAAGGCACTTCTGGATCTGATACACCTGGTCAGGTCACTTCAGGACCTGATACAACTGGTCAAGGCACTTCAGGAACTGTTAACACTGGTCAAGGCACTTCAGGACCTGACGCAATTGGTCAAGGCACTTCAGGACCTGATACAACAGGTCAAGGCACTTCAGGACCTGATACAACAGGTCAAGGCACTTCAGGACTGATACAACTGGTCAAGGTACTTCAGGACTGACGCAATTGGTCAAGGCACTTCTGGACCTGATACACCTGGTCAGGTCACTTCAGGACCTGATACAACTGGTCAAGGCACTTCAGGACCTGACGCAATTGGTCAGGCACTTAGGACCTGATGCAATCGGTGAAGCACGAAGCAACCTGCAGAATGGAACGACATCGACAGTGCCACTTGTGAATACATTTCCAGCACCGAAACACACACTCTCTCTCTCCTCTCTCTCTGCTCTCTCTCTCTCTCTCTCTCTCTCTCTCACTCTCTCTCTCTCTCTCTCTCACACACACCACACTCACACACTCACACACACACACACACCACACACACACACACACATCACACACCACAACACACATCCTCTCCCCCGCTCTCTCTCTCTCTATCTCCCCCTCCCCCACCACTCCATCCTTAAAACCTCCCAATCCCAACCCACCCATCCAGAAACACATCACACCCACAAATCGACTCACGCGTGTGCAGACAGGCTGACTAGGACTGGTTCAGATGATCCCCCTGCCGCAAGGGCATCGATGTTGGGGCTGATGATGTCAGGGTTGTTGAAGCCCACGTCGTTCCATCCTGCCACACAACACTGCAGCTGTCACGCCTCCCACACCTGGATGACTTCTTACTGCAGCTGTCACGCCGCCCACCCTGATTGACTTCTATACTGCAGCTGTCAGCCTCCACATCTTATGACTTTCTATACTGCAGCTGTCACGCCCCCCACACCTGATGACTTCTATACTGCAGCTGTCACGCTCCCACACCTGATGACTTCTATACTACAGCTGTCACGCCTCCCACACCTGATGACTTCTATACTGCAGCTGTCACGCCTCCCAACCTGATGACTTCCATACTGCAGCTGTCACGCCTCCACAACTGATGACTTCTATACTGCAGCTGTCACGCCTCCCACATCTGTGACTTCTATACTACAAGCTGTCACGCCACCCACATCTGATGACTTCTATACTACAGCTGTCACACCTCCCACATCTGTGACTTCTATACAACAGGTGTCTCGCCTCGATATATCTGATGACTTCTATATACAGTGTCGCCTTCACATCTGAGACTTCTATACAGTGTCGCCCACACTGATGACTTTATACTACAGCTGTCACGCCTCCAACATCTGATGACTTTACACAGTGTCGCCACACCTGATGACTTCTATACAGTTCGCCCACAATCTGATGACTTCTATACAGTGTCGCCCACCTAATGATTCTATTCAGTGTCGCCCACACCTGTAGACTTCTACAGATGTCGCACCACACCTGATGACTTCTATACAGTGTCGCCCCACACTGATGACTTCTATACAGTGTCGCACCACACCTCATGACTTCTATACAGTGTCGCCACACCTGATGATTCTATACAGTGTCGCCCTCATCTGATGACTTCTATACAGTGTGGCCCTTCAACCTGAGACTTCTATACATTGCTCGCCCACACTGATGACTTCTATACAGTGTCGCCCACATCTGATGACTTCTATACAGTGTCCCCTCACCTTATGACTTCTATACATGTCGCCCACATCTGATGACTTCTATACAGTGTCGCCCACATCTGATGACTTCTACACAGTGTCGCCCACATCTGAGACTTCTATACAGTGTCGCCCCTCACCTGATGCACTTCTATACAGTGTCGCCCACATCTGATGACTTCTATACAGTGTCGCCCAACCTAATGACTTCTAACAGGTCGCCCTCACCTGATGACTTCTATACAGTGTCGCCCACACTCATGACTTCTATACAGTGTCGCCCACACCTGATGACTTCTATACAGTGTCGCACCACACCTGTAGACTTCTATACATGTCGCCCTCACCTGATGACTTCTATACAGTGTCGCCCACATCTGATGACTTCTATACAGTGTCGCCCACACCTGATGACTTCATACAGTGTCGCCACTCACCGATGACTTCTATACAGTGTCGCCCAACCTGATGTCTTGTATACTACAGCTGTCACGCTCCCAAACTGATGCCTCGATACTACAGCTGTCACGCCTCCCACACTGATGACTTCTACACAGTGTCGCCCACACCTGATGACTTTTATGCATGTCGCCCACACCTGATCACTTCTATACAAGTCGCCCACACCTGATGACTCTTACAGTGTCGCCCACACTGATGACTTCTATATACTGCTGTCACCCTCCCACCCTGATGACTTCTATACTACTGCTGTCACACCTCCCACACCTGATGACTTCTATACTACTGCTGGCACGCCTCCCACACCTGATGACTTCTATACTACTGCGTCACACCTCCACACCTGATGACTTCTATACTCTGCTGTTACACCTCCACACACCATGATGACTTCTAAACTACTGCTGTCACCTCCCAAACACAGACTTTTATACACTGTCGCCCACTCCTGATGACTTCTATACAGTGTCGCCCACACCTGTGACTTCTATACATGGTCGCCCACTCCTGATGACTTCTATACAGTGTCGCCACACCTACGACTTCTATACAGTGTCGCCCACACCTGATGACTTCTATACAGTGTCGCCCACTCCTGATGACTTTCTATACAGTGTCGCCACACCTGATGACTTCTCATACAGTGTCGCACCACACCTGATGAACTTTTATACAGTGTCGCCCATACCTAATGACTTCTATACAACTGCTGTCACGCCTCCCACACCTGATGACTTCTTTTCAGTGTCGCCCACACCTGATGACTTCTATACAACTGCTGTCACGGCCTCCCACACCTGATGACTTCTATACAGTGTCGCCCACATCTGATGACTTCTATACAACTGCTGTCACGCCTCCCACACCTGATGACTTCTATACAGTGTCGCCCACACCTGATGACTTCTATGCAGGGTCGAAACATATTTTGTGACCTGGCCCACAGGAGGAAAGTCGGGAGGGAGGGACGGGGACGGGGAAGGCCAGGGGACGGGGGTTTTCTCTCACACCTTGTACGTCATTCATTACAACATGCACAACACACGTTACATAAACGTACACATACTACATGCTTGCACGCTAAGACACATACAGACGTAGCTACCGTTATGTGTTGTGTTCTCCCCTTTGCTACGTTAAGTATGCGTTCGTATGCCCGCATACAGACAGAAGCAGACTCATGCACTCGCGTCACTGCAGCCGCACATGCATGAAAGCGTGCAAATAACACACAAAGAAAATATAACAGCGCGCGCACACACACACACACACACACACACACACACACACACAGATGCATGCGCCATCTCTCGATGAAACAGAGAGGAGAGAAGAAGAAGAAAAAAGAAGAAGATATGAGAGAGATGCAGACAGACAGACACAGACAAGGAGACAGAGACAAAGATACTTAGAGAGACAGACAGACAAACAGACAGACAGACAGACGGAGACAGAGACAGGCAAACAGACAGAGAAACACAGACAGAGAGAAAGAGAAAGATGAGCGAACTGACAAACAGGCAGACAGACAAACATGAGGGGGAGGGGGGAGAAGAAAGACAGGAAGGAAGAAAGAAAGAACAGAACAGAACAGAACAGAACAGAACAGAACAGAACAGAACAGAACAAAACAGAACAGAACAGAACAGAAAAAAAGAAGAAAAGACAAGAAAGAGAGATTCGAACCAAAATCGTCGGCGACTATGAAGACGATGTGGGGAGCTTTGGAATCCGCGCACCCCGGGGCCATCGCCATCATCCCCAGCACCACTGTCATCCAGCTCCTCCATCTTGTCCGCTCTCCTCCCCCCATCACTCCTTTCCCCTTCGTCGTCGTCGATGCTGGCGCCGCTTTGGCCTGGCCTGGTCAAGCAGATCTTCAAATGACCACCTCTGCTGTCCGGTCTTCCAATGACCACCTCTGCTGCTTCGGTCTTCCACTGACTACCTCTGCTGCTTCGGTCTTCCACTGACTACCTCTGCTGCTTCGGTCTTCCACTGACCACCTCTGCTGTCCGGTCTTCCACTGACCACCTCTGCTGCTCCTGTCTTCCACTGACCACCTCTGCTGCTCCTGTCTTCCACTGACCACCTCTGCTGCTCCTGTCTTCCACTGACCACCTCTGCTGCTCCTGTCTTCCACTGACCACCTCTGCTGCTCCTGTCTTCCACTGACCACCTCTGCTGCTTCGGTCTTCCACTGACTACCTCTGCTGCTTCAGCTTGCTGTCTCTGGCCACGTGCTCTGTACCGAGCTGCCTTGTTGGGTTCGTTTGTCTGTGAAAACAGGGGAAACAACTGTGATGACCATAACAAGGACAGAAGTAACTTGAGTTAAGTAAGTAAATGAATATATAAATGATAAACAGATAAATCAATCAATCAATCAATGTAATTCTGCATGAAACACTACCGGGCCTCTTTCCACTGAACTTGATGCGAAGATTGTTTATGGTTCAAGGAAGGGACCTGTTCAATTTTGGTGCAGATCTGTGGCGTAGATCCGGATCAAACAGTGCATCCAGGATCCGTTCCACAAGATTCTTGCTTTCCTTTTCATGAAATTAACTCTGTAACAGCATCGTTAAGATTTTATATCTATTTATAAAACAATACATGTCCATGGAATAGAACAGTTTTCCAGCGATATGAAAATCGACATTCCGCTTTCTTTTCTTTCTTTCTTTTCTTCAATCCTTTATTGAGTATGTAAGAAGAAACTCTTTCAGTCTGTACCTACTAGTATGTTCCCTAACGGAAAAATAATCTTGGGTATTAGGCCCTGCTTAAAGCTACAGCACCTAGAAATAACGCACTGCTGTCCTCTGCATTAAACTTGCTCGGAACTTGCAGTTTCATTCTGACGAATATAACCAAAAAAATGTTCATCTAAAGTTTCAAACAGGGAAACGATTTACATTATTTTTTCGGATTTTCCCAATTTACAAGACACCCTGACCCATTTAAGCTGGTGACACGGGGGAGGGGGGGGGGGTGTACCACCTGCATATAAACAAAACAGAAAAGGTCATTTCCTTCTTTAGCATGGTGAATTCCAGGATCTCTCTGATCCCTGCTGATGTCAAAATAATCAGTGACACGTGATTGTAGTCCGCTTCCATAGCAGTAGTTAGCTCCCAAACGTTGTGTTTTCTCTATTTGCTCAAACTGGTATGCGACATCTGTCAAAGGAAAAGCTTCACTAACACAAATGCATCGCACCGCCCAGCCCTCGAGTATGTTGTGGCTGTCTTTGAAGTCGGAATAGCTCGCGTTTGGTAAAACGCCGGACTCGTGACCATGGGGTTGTGTGTTCGCATCTCTGCCGGGCTGTTTCCATACCGGAGGGCATTTCCCTCGAAGTGAACATTGGTTCTGATTTCATTTCCCAAAGAGTCCTTCCAATCAACTACGAAACGCTCATATGAATTAAAAAAAAGTCCTGTAACCAACTTCTTGAAGAGAAAATCAATTTGGTACATGGTAATGAATGACACATACACAACATAGCACGCATGGTCCTCAGAAATGGAAGGAATGAGTGAAAGTCTGAGTGACGGAGATTCGACTGAAAGACACGGAAAACAAATCAGTAGCGCAGGAAATCAGCTCTGAAGTCGGCCCTACCTCCTAGATAGGCAGCCCGTTGTGTGAACGTAATCGTGGGTTATAGGCGCTTTTGAATCAAAATCAAAGTCATCAAAGCCAAAGTCAAAATCACTTTATCATCTCAACAACAAAAAAAGACCAGGTGCAACAGTTAAAACACACGCAACAGGGGACAATACATGAATACTGAACAATTCTCTAAAACAACAAAAATGACCTTGCACTAAATCACATCACTCAAGCTGCGTACACATGTCCCAAGATCTTTGAAGTATGTAAGTATGATGATAATTACTTTTTTTAACTGAACAAACATTGGTCAATAAGACATGACTCAGAAAAGAGAAAAAAAAACTAACATAAACATCACGAATACAAGATTTCTTCAAAACAAGTCCCTTCCAAACTGTCCACAGACATGAAGTCTAACAGAAGGACCGGCACCACGCCCTCTTCCCTTCTGTATTTGTCTGACTTTATTCAAGTTTAAAAGGCTGTGCCAGTCTTGAATAAAAGTTACTCTGTGTTAGGTTTTCTTAAGGGAGCAAAAGTTACCCCACTTGTTTACTGTTTATTTTTTAGTATTTAGTCTTGTTAACGAACTTACTAGCTAACACGTACGCTGAATCAGTTTCACTTACAAACTTCATTCAACTTTTATAACCCACGAATAGTCCGCTTAATAATGAACCAGTGAATGTGCGAAAAACTGGCTGACTTCACTGATTTCTGTTAACAGCTAACCCAAGATGTGAGTTAGTAAGCAAAGGCTTTAAGTATCTGGCGACGTGTAGCCTTCATGTAATAATTATTACCTGACCTGTTCAGAAGTCTAACAATCTCTCGTCCTGACGTTACGACTTTCCTGCTTGACACATTCGCCGACTGCATGGGGGCAGCTGTATTTATATAGACCAGTGTCAACCGGGATTTCGTTCGACGTTTCGAATCAGAAAGCAAAAGGGTCATAGGTTACGGTTCATGCGCACTGCGAGTTTGCCACACGCGCGCCACGGCCACCGACCTGTGTGTGATAAAATAAAAGCTGTCCTCACTCGCCCGGAATTATTATAGTTATTATTATTATTCATTTCTTCGATTGTGGTGTTTCTAGTCATCATCGTCATCATCATTATCGTTATCATCATCACCGTCATCAACACTACTGCTTCTACTACTACTACTGGTACCACTACTGCTACTATTACTGCTGCTGCTACTATTACTACTACTACAACTACTACTACTACTACTACTACTACTACGTTCACTACCACAACTTCTGCTATTAATCTTTTTAGTAGTAGTAGTAGTGGTATTTCCTGAAAATGGATTAAAGCTTTCCTTATTCCTGTCTCATCATTTATAGTCATGCTGCTGATGAAGATAATGATGATGATGATAATGATAATGATGATAATGATTTTGCTGTTGTCGTCGGCATCTATTCTACTGTTGCTTGAGGTTTAGAATGTGTGATTTTGTGTGCTACGCATGCATGACGAATCGCTCTCTCTCTCTCTCTCTCTCTCTCTCTCTCCTCTCTCTCTCTCTCTCTCTCTCTCTCTATTTTAAATAATCGCGAAGCAGTTGTACCGCAGAAATAGTAATGACGATCATCCATGTTTAGACTATGATTACCACTCGATTATAATCGATATGAAGACTTAAGAATCTAGGTTTGTGTGAGGATAAATATTTCAAGGTTATAGAATTACTGTTGTTTAACTTGCTGGTGTCTCTACTAAAAACTGATTGTTTACTCTGTTGCATATATGTCGTTGTATGCTCCCTTTCAACTGGGCCCATGATCTTACTGAATAAACTCTGATTCTCTCTCTCTCTCTCTCTCTCTCTCTCTCTCTCTCTCTCTCTCTCTCTCTCTCTCTCTCTCTCTCTCTCTCCAACAAAGTGCATACAAGTGACCCTATCTTTAAATCTTTTACCACCCAGCCTTTTTCTTCCAGGAGGAGAGCAATGGGTGGGAGGGGGACGGAGTGGTAACAGAGGAAAAGGTGGGCGTAAGTGCCAGTCAAAAAGTGTAACGGTCGGATTACCATACTTCAGCAGGAGTGTTCGTTCTCCCTTGCTTGGTTTTCAATTTGCTCCGTTTCATTTTGCTCCGTTTCTTTACAAAAGCAACCGTTGACAGGAATATGATTATAAATAATGTGAAATAATTGTTTTTCGACCACATTTTTTGGTTCACGTGTGTAAACAAAGTGAGTCAGTGTGACTAAGCTCTCGAAGTGGTGTGTGTGTGTGTGTGGGGGGGGGGGGGGGGGGGTAGTTAGTTAGTTTCAAATTTAACGTCTATCCACTCTAGGTAATATTAGACGAAAAAAAAAAAGAAGAAGAAAAAACTACATCAAGGAAAACAAACAGTCAAACAAAACCCTCATGATAAAGCTAGAAAGCTACAAATGGTTTTGATATGGGAGAGTACAGTGAGAGGTAGGGGATGGATAAGGATGGTCCTTTCGTATATATTATGTAAATTTAGTAGTAGGTTAATGATTGACTCACTTAAAAGTAACCTCATAAGTATGAGTAAATAAATGTTAGAAACTATAAGTACTTACTTATTGGACTCTTTGATTAAAAAAAAAAGAAAGAATTCATAGGTTCATGCTGGTGATTCGAAAATATTTGTAATAGTATATGTAGAAAGTATGGGTATAAATTGTTTGATAGCGGCACATGAGATAATATGATCAACTGTGATGCTCTGTCCACAAACACATGAGGCATTTTTACTAAATTTTGTTGTAAAAGCATCGACTTTCCACCTATACATAAGGGACGATAACTTCCTGCTGATGTGGGAGTGTGTTTTTAAGTTTGCAATACTAAAATATGTGTAAATAAGCTTTTTGTGAGACTTTTTGAAGGAATTCTGGAAATGGTTCCAATCGAATGATTCCACTATACTATATTGTTCTTGAACCGTTAGTGGAAAATCCATCCTGAGAGACTCTGAACTACATTTTGCACCTTGTTTTGCAGCTCTGTCTACTTTGTCGTTATAATAAAACGAACAGTGTGACGGTATCCAGCAGAAAGTAATTGCCGTGCCTTGTATAGGGAAAGCATGAATTAAACAGCTAATTTCAATGATCATTTCTGACCTATTCTGCAGTTTTAATGATTTCAGTGCCTGAAGCACAAGACTTTGAATCAACACAAAAAAGTACTTGAAATATAGATCGTGGGAAATTTAGAAGATGATTTAACGCCATTAATATTGCTGTAAGTTCCGCAGTAAAAAACCGATTTATTTTCCCCCCGTGAAAAACATTTCTCTACTTTTAAATCGGGTATCAAATAAGCAGAGCCCGCATTTTTCTGAATTAATGACTCCTCTGTGTATACTTTTAAATGATTTGGATACTTCTCTTCAATATGAAATTTAGCATTGCTTGCCACTATATTTATATTGTCCTTCTTTTTTAAATCCGTGTGGTCAATATCAAAATGGGCCCTTTGAAGTTCCCAGGGTGGTGTAGGGAAGAAAGACGGCCTTGCAGATACAGACTTTTTGTCAACAGTAATGCCCGTGGCTTGCCTAAGCTCAGATGTATACGTATATATCTGAGCACGTGTGTGTGTGTGTGTGTGTGTGTGTGTGTGTGTGTGTGTGGTGTGTGTGTGTGTGTGTGTGTGTGGTACATCTGAGCACGTGTGTGTGTGTGTGTGTGTGTGTGTGTGTGTGTGTGTGTGTGTGTGTGTGTGTGTGTGTGTGTGTGTGTGTGTGTGTGTGTGTGCAGTAGTAGTAGTAGTAGTAGTAGTAGTAGTAGTAGTAGTAGTATCAGTGATAGTGATATTTCCTGAAAGCGGATTAAATCTTTCCTTATTCTTGTCTCATCATGTATAGTCATGCTACTGCATCTGCTGCTGCTGCTCCTGCTCCTGCTCCTGCTGCTGTTGATAATAATAATGATAATGAATGATGACGATGATGATAATGAAGATGATGATGATAATAATAATTTTGCTGTTGTCATAGGCATCTATTCTGTTGTTGTTTGAGGATTAGAATGTGCGATTTTGTGTGCTACATGTGCATGCGCATGTGTTTACATCTCTCTCTCTCTCTCTCTCTCTCTCTCTCTCTCTCTCTCTCTCTCTCTCTCTCTCTCTCTCTCTCTTCTCTCAAATAATCGCAAAGCAGTTATACCGCAGAAATAATATTGACGATCATCCATGTTTAGACTATGGTTACCACTTGATTCTGATCAATATGAAGACTTAGGAATCTAGGTTTGTGTGATGACAAATATTTCAAGGTTATAGATTTACTGTCGTTTGACTTGCTGGTGTCTATACTAAAAACTGATTGTTTACTCTGTCATATATATGTCGTTGTATGCTCCTCTCTCTCTCTCTCTCTCTCTCTCTCTCTCCTCTGGGTGAACTTCCGGTTTGGAAAATGTAAATAGTGTGTGACGGAGGCTCCCGTTTATAATTGAAATCCTGTGGTCTGTGTGGTTTATTTTGATTATTGTTGTGTGTCATTACCATCATGCCAGTTTCGCCTATATTGTTTCGGTCTGTGTGTGGACGTTTTGTGAGTGTCTTGATTTCTTTCATGTATGCGCGTGCTGTGAGAAAGGCAGAATTGTTCTGTCGGACGTTGAAACTTCGGAAGTGGCAGGACGGTGTTGCAATGGGTTTGCTCCTCTCTCTGTTTTTCCACGGACTATTATTAAAAAGATGTGGTGATGTTGAACTGAATCCCAGACCTACCCTCAGCACCAAGGCGGACAAGGCAGACAAGGCGGATACTCTTCGACAAACTAGGCTGAAGAGTGCCAGCGAAGCATCAGCCGCCTCCAACCCCTCCCCTAGTCGGACCTGTGCTGAACCAACTTTGAAAGATTTGATGTCATGTATGCGAGACCTGACCATGAAGTTCGATGGATTAAAAACAGACTTTGATGGAATGAAAGAGGACATGAAAGAACTGAAAGGCACGTGTGCAGGTCTGCATGAGGATGTGTCGTCCTTAAGACGTGAAGTGTCTGAACTTAAACGAGAAAACGAAACGTTAAAAGAACAAAATGGCAAACTGAGTGAGAAGGTCTTACAGTTGGAACTGAAGACTGATGATTTAGAAGGACGGTCCAAGAGGAATAATATAATAATTCATGGCATACCTAGAAAGGAAAATGAGACTAGGCAGGACTGTGAGGGGCTGCTTCAGGATCTGATCACTGACAAACTCAAGCTGGCCGGTGACATTCAGTTTGACAGGCTTCATCAGCTGAACAGAAAACCAGACTCCCCCATCATCGGCTGTTGTACCTTCTACAAGGACAAAGAACGACCACTGGGTGCTAGACGCAAGTTGCAGTGATCACGTGTATACATTAGTGAGGACTTTACCCAGCGTGTCAAGGAGATCAGGAAAAAAATCGTTCCTCATTTGAAGGCTGCAAAAATGCCAGTAAAAGGGTCTCTATGGTTTTTGATGGTCAAAAGTACTATCTGTATCAGGCAGACAAACTTCGGAATGTCACTTAGGGACACGGCCGGCCTCATCATATGTATTGAAAATATCCAAATTTAATGTCCATGAAATTGTGAACGTAGGAGAGGGAACGCAAGTTAGTCTGACACCGGCAGTGTGTGCATCGTCTGAGAAGAGCGCACGTGCAGGTCGAACGTTGGCAAGTAACACAGAGGTGTCGGTGGCAGGCGCTTGTGACAGTGTTCACACGGGTAATGCTGGCATCACTGAACACGTGATAGAAACACAGGCAGATAAAATGAGTTCGTTTGATAAAGTTGACGGTGGGTCCATTGTTCGTGATGAAATAGATCTTCGTTCTAATAATTCTTTTATGGCCGCTTTGTCTAGCAGAGTAAATGGTGGGTTTTTTTTTTTTTAATGAATGACGGCTCTTCGTCTGTCTGTTCACATGTTTGTGCAGAAACGTCTGCAAGCAATTCTGACTGTCTTTATAACTATTGTGAAAGTGAGAAAAATCAAGATCGTTTGAGAGGTCATGACAACGTAAACAGTCCATGTATGAATGGTAAACCCGTTATGTTTTTACACTGGAACGTTTGTGGTTTGCTTCCCAAGATTGCTGACGAAGATTTTGTGTCAAATGCCGTTTCTTTCGATTTTATTTGTTTTGTTGAGACATTTGTGGTTGATTTTCAATCTAGTGTGTATAGAAATTATAAAGTGTTCTGTAGACCAGCTACTCGTTTTACAAAACGAGGAGGCGCTCTGGTGGGGTTATATGTCTGGTCAAAAAGGAATGTTTGCCATATATTCAAGAGGTATTTACTGATCATAACAACGTCATTATATTTCTTATTCATAAGAGTCTTTTTGGCTTATCAAAGGATATTTTGTATGTTTGTGCGTATGTGCCACCAGAGAATTCACCATATTATTCGTTTTGCGATATTGAAAATGGCATTACTGATCTAGAAGCCTGTATTGCTGATGCTCTACTAGTTCTGCCTGACGTGTTTTACTTCTTTCTGGAGATCTAAACAGTAGAACATCTGATGTTCCACAAGACTTGAATGCACATGAAATTGTCAATAATTTTCAATTAAGCTACAGACCTGAGATGAGTGACAGATATTCTGAAAATAAATGCTTAAACAGATATTGTAAGCTGTTGTTGAATATGTGTACATCACTGGGTCTATGTATTTTAAACGGTGTATGTAATGGTGACTGTCAAGGTCATTTCACATACATATCAGAAACTGGAAGTAGTGTGAATGATTATTTGATAGCATCCTGTGATTTATTTGCTGTCATCCATCTGTTTTGTAAACTTTATGTAGCTGAACGAATTGATTCTGACCATTTGCCGTTGGAATTTAGCATTGGTTCTCTTCAGAACAATAGAAATAAGACATGTGAAATATAACAGGAGGTACTGAAGGATGAATTTGATGAGAGCAGTGCTGGTGAGATGGGGCCGGTGCACATTGTGGATGGATGGAACTGGTGAATAAGACTGATAAATGACATGGCCAACAATGTGATAGATGTTAAAAAGACGGACGGTGTGGAAAGATCGTTTTGATAAGATGATATTGACTAGAGAGATTGAAATGTGATATTGATTGATGATGATAGGTTAAAAAAAAAGGGGCGGGAGAGTGGGTCGCAGCGCGCGCGCGCGCGCGCCCGTTCGCTCGCGCCCGTTTCGCTCGGTGTGCGTGCGCGGTGCGCGCGGGCGCGCGCGCGCGCACTCGCGAGCGCACACACACACATATACTTTTTCTCCCTCCCTCCCTCTCCCTTCTGCCCCTCTCTTTTTCTAGATAATAAGTAACTATCCGTGGAGAGCGTCATGTTTTTTTTTTTTCTTTATTGCCAACAGATAGATGATGCATTGCCATTGTATGAACATGTATTTACTAATGTCATGAGGGTCTTTTGAGTTGTGTTAATGACATGCATTCTGTAGCCTTCATATCCATTTTGAAGGCGAAGTATTTCTAATTGTTATCTTTAAACCTATAATGGTCATGGTGATTTTTTACATTTCTGCTTGTCTTATTTTGTTGTATCAGGAGGCAAATGTGTAGTTGACGAGCCACGTCTATACACTATGTAAAGTGAATATTAGAGGTGATAATGATGAGATTTTCATGTGTGACATTGAAAAGAAATGGATGTTTAATTTTCATAACATTGAATTCTTTGGAACATGGATAGCCTTAGGCACCGATGACTTCATTTTTGACCCACTTTGCTTTTTCTCTCTTAAGCTTCTCGGTTTCCCCGCCCCTTCTTGCATGCCCCCCCCCCCCCCCCCCCCTCCCGCCCCCCCCCCCCCCCCCCCCCCCCCCCTCCCCCCCGGCCGCTCCATTCCTCTTCGATCGCCGATCCATTGGCCAAGTTTGCATCGGTTTTCTTCAGCGTTCTTCCTTAAAAAAAGAAGAGAGAGATCCCCCCCCCCCCCCCCCCCCCAACCCCTTACATCATACTCCGTGCGTGAGAAACAATAAGTTGTATGGACCTTTTTAAGGCGTATCAGCTGAGCAGTATTAACATTACATTGAAACTCCATGTAAACGCGCGCCCGCGTGAGTGATGTTCCACACCCCATCGACATACAACCGCCCGTGTTCTGTTTTGGGCGGGCGCGCGTGTGCGCGCGCGGGTGCGGGGTGCGCGCGCGGGTGCGCGCGCGCGCCTGTGCAGATGCGGGCGCGCACGGGCTGAAATACCTCTGTGTATATGTATGTATATGTATGTATGTGTACATGCATTTATATGTGTGTGTGTGTGTGTGTGTGTTGTTTGTGTGTGTGTGTGTGTGTGTGTGTTGTGTGTGTGTGTGTTTTCATTAGGTCAGGTTTGTTCAGTCTTTATGATAATACCCTATTGCCTTTACATGTTGAGTATTACGCTTTCTTCTTCTTCTTCTTCTTCTTCTTCTTCTTCTTCTTCTCTTCTTCCTCTTCTCCTATGCGCCTTCAGCTTGCCTGCGTTGGTCAAGCAATTTTTGACTTAAATTGGAATTAAAATCTTTGCTTCATGGTATTGTAGATTTACTGCAATATGCAGTTGTTGACTTCTATGTATTTGTTAATGTTTGTGTTGTTTTTCTTGATTGTTCATTGGTTAGATTCAAGTGCACAACTGAATTGTACTTGTGTATGTTCTTGCTTTTTTCCCTAATTATTTATTGTTAGATGTATGTGGCACGACTGAAAGCAAAGGCACACCCTGATGAGTGAAGAGACAAAATGTAGAAAAGTAAAGACAGTCAAAGCGCAATGGGATTCAATAACAATATCAACTTTGAATTGCCAAGGTCTTGGAGGATACTCAAAAAGAAAGGATGTATTTCCATTTTTTAAGACAAAAACAGCACTCTATTTATTTTCTACAAGATACTCATTTTACAAGTAAATTAGAGCGCCAGATAAGAACTGAATGGGTTATGAATGTGTATTTGCTTCCAACAATTCTCGATCAAGAGGAGTTGCAATACTATTCAATAATAACTTTGAATTCAAAATAAAGAAAACTACAAAGAAGCACATGGTAATTATATAATAGTAACTATCAATACAATGGGAAAAGACTTAGTATTAGCGAATGTCTATGGACCAAATAAGGATGAACCGTCCTTCTATGAAAATATAAAATTAAAAATAGAAGACTTAAATATCCCCGAATAATAATGGCAGGGGACTGGAACTTGGTCCTTGATCCCAGCATAGATTATTACAATTATAAACACATTAACAACGCTTGCGCACAGGAAGAAGTTACGGAAATTAGTCAAGATTAAGCTAGTCGATATATGGAGAGAGTTGAACCAAGACACGAGCGATATACCTGGAGAAGACCAAAACCGTTTCAACAAAGTAGGCTAGATTTCTTTTTACTGTCCGACACGTTAATCACTTATTATAGAAAGATGCTGATATTTCGTTCGGATACAGAACAGATCACTCTTTGATACACATAAATATTGTTTTTAAAAAAGAAGAGAGGTGTAAAGGGTTCTGGAAATTTAATTCTTCCCTTCTAAAAGATAAGCATATGTAAATCTAGTGAATGAAACGATTGAAAGAATCAAGGAACAATATGCATTACTGCCTTATAATAAAAACTCTGTCAGTAAAATCCCGCATGATCAAATTCAGTTCTCAATTTCAGACCAATTATTTTTAGAAACACTAATCATGGAAATAAGAGCAGAAACAATTACATTCAGTATTCGCAAAAACAGAAAAAGTAATGAAAAAGAAAAAGAAATTGAAAAAGAAATACAAGACTTAGAAAGTAAAAATTGCTTAACGGAAACAGACCTGGAGATCTTAAAAACAAAAAGGAGCAGCTCAGTGAGTTAAGGAAATCGAAAATTGACGGAATAATGATACGATCCAGAGCGAAATGGGCATCTTACGGGGAAAAAATAAGCAAATATTTCTGTTCACTTGAGAAAAGGAACTTCGTAAGCAAAAGAATGCTTAAACTAGTCACTGATCAAGGAACAAACTTTGACAGAAACGGATGATATGTTAAAAGAGACAAAGAACTATTATGAAAATTATATGCAGAAAAGGAAATATTCGATATTGAAATTGAAAAATATGTAGATAACCTGCCAAAACTAAGTCAGTTAGAATCCGAACACCTGGAGGATTAATCACATTAGAAGAAGCTACCAAAGTCCTAAAAAAGATGGAAAATGATAAGAGTCCTGGAACAGACGGCATGACGGTAAACTTCTTTAAATTATTCTGGAGACAATTAGGAGATTTTGTTGTCCGTTCTCTAAATGAGGATACAGTAATGGAGAATGTCTGTAACACAAAAAGAAGGAATAATAATTGGTCTTCCGAAAGGAGAGAAACCGAGAGAATACTTGAAGAACTGGAGACCTATCTCACTTTTAAATGTAACGTACAAGATTGCTTCAGCCTGTATTGCAAACAGAATAAAAAATGTTCTGCCAAAGCTCATAAACGAGGACCAGACGGGTTTCGTTCCAGGAAGATACATAGGAGATAGTTTACGAACAATATACGATTTAACACATTATTTAGAGGTGAATCGCTTACGAGGGTTATTAATTTCTGTCGACTTCGAAAAAGCTTTCGATTCAGTTAACTGGTCATACATGAGTAAAATTCTGGCTGCATTCGGATTTGGAAAAGGTATTCAACGATGGATAGCATCTTTTTACGATAATATAAAGTCTTACGTGATAGTGAATGGGAAAGTGTCTTCAAGTTTTATACTTGGAAGAGGTTGCCGTCAAGGGACCCTATATCTCCGTATCTATTTGTTTTGTGCGTAGAAATACTAGCGACCAAGATAAGGCAAGACCCCGATATCAAAGGCATAAAGATAGAAAATACAGAATTCAAAATAAATCAGTTTGCAGACGACACCACCTTTACGTTAGAAGGAGATAAGAAATCATATGAAAAGCTATTTAGAAATCTTTACGAATTGAGCAAATATCTGGACTCAAATTGAACTATGAAAAAACCTTTAATGTTTGGTTAGGTACAGAGAAAAATTCCATGAAAACATATTTACCCTACAATAAAATGGAATGGAACCCCTCGCAGTTCAAAATTCTAGGACTGTGGTTTACGAATAGTCTATCAGATATGACGGAAATTAATATGAAATACAAATTCGCAGAAGTCCAAAACCTGTTTAAAATATGGTCAAAAAGAATAATAACACCATTAGGTGGAGTAGCTGTGCTCAAATCATTAGTACTATCAAAACTGGTGTACTTATGGATCCTCTTACCGAATCCTCCTGATCCCCAGATCGCTTCATTACAGAAAAGGTGTTTCAAATTTGTTTGGAATAATAAAAATGATAAAATCAAAAGAAAATACTCAATACATAATATACAAAAAGGAGGATAGGTATACCCGACCTGAAATATATATCAGCTCCTTAAAAATCGCCTGGATAAGGAAGGTGTATATGCACGACCACAAGTGGAAAAAAATATTACATTCATTATGTCCCGAAATATGTATCATTGACGCATATGGCCCTGACAGATTTGTTGAAAGCAATGTTATAAACGGATTTTGGAAAGGAGTCTTTCAGTCATATCAAAGATTCTGCAAACAGTAGAATTAACTGAAAGTACAGATTTAGCCACTGAACCTATCTTTTGTAATGAAAAGTTCAAAGTAGGAGAAAAACCGTTTCTTTTACAAGAAATGGATGCAGAACAACATATTTCTAGTCAAACATTTACTCGACGAGGATGGTAACTTTCTAAGCTGCCATGAACTGTCGGAGAAAATGGCTTTCATATCAATTTTCTAACTCATATAAGTTGCGTGCGTTCGATCAAAGCTTATACAAAGAAGAGAAGATTGAAATTCGATAGTAACATTGGTAATGATAAAACTTTAGCACTTCAAAAAATTTGTAGTGTTAATAAAGGATCACGTGCTTATTACGATATTATGGTGGAAGCCAATGAAGTTCTTAACATTAGTGCATTTATCAAGTGGGAACAACGTCTTAATATACCAATTGATTGGGTAGAGGTACTGAAAAGGATTAAGAAAATTAAAGAAACAAAACTGAAATGGTTCCAAGTTAAGATATGCCACAGAATTCTGGTAACAAATAGTGTGTTGAAAAGTATGCAAATTATTGATAGCGACAAATGTAATTTCTGCATCAGCGAGAAAGACTCAATTAACCACTATCTGTGGGAATGTGAGTTTACCCGTATTTTCTGGAAAGACCTGGAAAGAGTTCTGCAAGTTAAACTGTTCACACTGTGTAAGATTATCACTTAACGTGGAGATTGTATTATTTGGTAGGGGGTGAGAAAACAAAACCGACGATATGCTAGACCTGATAATTTTAATGGGAAAATATTTCATATATAAATGTAGATTAAGAAGACAAAACCTAATCTAAACATGTTTTTGAAGGACTGGACTATAGACATAAGATGGAAAATATATGTCATTAATGGAGATGAATTATGCAACTACTTAACAAAAGGGTCACTTTATATCAAAATACTAGGGAACTAATGGGTATATTATGTATCATATGAAGGTATCCAAGGGTTTGCGTGTTGGAGTGTGTGTGTATGTGAAACGTATTATGTTAATAAGTACTGTATACTCTTTTTTTTCTCTATCTAATCTCGTCCCCCAGCCTGGGTACACACATTAATGCCAGTTATTAGAATTTATTTGGCATGTGTGCCCTTTGTTAAAAAAAAAAAAAGAAGAAAAAAATGCATGTACATTTGTATCTTGGATATGTGCCACTATGGTTTAAATGTATTGATTTATGTATGCTATTTGTCATTGTATGTTTGGACAAATTTATTGAAAAATTCCATTGGCAAATATACATGCTGATTTATTTAATGAGCAAATGAATAGCAAAGATACACTGTCGCTGTTTGGACGGCTATTGCTCTATTGACGAGGATGTTAATGCTGCCCTTGATGCTTTTAATGAGTGGTATTATAAAACAAGCGAATGCATGAAAATTAATTAATTGGATGGTTAGGAATGGGGACAATGATAGGAATGGGGACAAGATTGGTATGATACAGAATGCAGTAGTACTAAATTAAAGGCAAGAAGGCTTTTTGCGGATATACGGGAATGCTAGATAAAGAAATAACAAAACATATTGTCTTGCACGAAGAGAATACAAAAAATTGATCGAGAGGAAGAAAAAAGCAAATAACAGTTCTCTACTATGTAACCTCGTAAATTCGTAAAAGACCAGCAAGAATTTTTTGTGCAGAATATCTATGAAAAGAGTGCATACATCCAATAATATAACTATTGATGACTGGTTTTCTCATTTTTTATGACTTCTTGAAAATGGTAAAAACCGAAGACGTGTTATTTATGTTTTTTAGCGAAGTAAATCTGTCTGAAAATCGTACTGATGTTCCTACTTTGATCGTCCAATTTCAAGAGAGGAGATTTCAACTGCAATGAAAAGGCTTAAAAACAGAAATCTGCAGGGCCAGATGGAATTATTGGGAGTTACTGAAAAATTTTATGGTAATGTTATTTTTGAAATTTTTTTGTTAAGTTTTCAATACACTTTTGATTATGGTTATTTCCAGAACGATGGACAGATCCCAAAAATCGTGCCACTGTTTAAAAAGGGTGCAACTGATACCCTGGCAAATATAGAGGTATATCTTGGGGGACATCCGTATAAGGTAGTTAGTTCAATAATCATTGAAGGCTACAAGAATGGGTACGGCAAAATGGCATCACAGGGGAACATCAAGCAGGGTTTAAGAAAAAGGGTACTCAACTATTGATCAATGTTCACACTCTTAGCGTTAATACAGAAACAATGTTCACCAGAACCGTAAATTATTGTTGCCTTATTGATTTTGAAAAACTTCGACTCTGTATCAAGATTATTGCTCTGGGCCAACACTCCAAAAGAATGGAATTCAAGGAAAACTCTACCCAAAAGTATTAATATATGTATAAGTGGTGTGAAAGCAATAAATCTGGGGTAGTTTTATGACTTAT
>CM031617.1:16593271-16623271 GCA_018398815.1 Conus ventricosus
CTGCTCTATTAAAAGGGACATGGTTGCTTTTTTTTCCTTTTCTTTTCTTTCTTTTTCTCTTCATTAGTTAGCAACTCTCTCTTTCCAAAACTCTCTTTATTTTCTCCCTTGCAGACTAATCTGGTGCAATGCTCAAACTTCACTCCTCTCATCCTCGGCCTTTCCCTCCTGCAGAGACTACACCCCAGAACCTCTCTCTCTCTCTCTCTCTGTTCGTTCTCTCCCTCCTCACTCACGAAATTTAATTTTAAATGCCCTAACCCCGTGCCAAGGCCATTACCATTGGTCAGTATTTTTAAACCGCTTCGGACCCGAAGTTATCCCCCTCTAATTCCATTGGATATTCAAATAAATGACAGTCACGCCTACACGCCTTACTCTCTTTTGGTGGTCAGTTGGTCATTTAATTTTGATTAGCTAGATTTCACCCCCACCACACACTACCTTCCCCTCTTTTCGTTCCGGGCCCGACGTCGAAAATTTGGGCTAGATGACCCTGGGTGGGCGCCAAGACGTGGCTGGCAGCCCCAATCGAGACATTCGGCCAACAGCTTAGTCCGTCTGGCAGACAGTGCTGTCTCCACGAGAGCTAAAAATACCTTAAATTGGTTTGAGGCGACGGGTGAATGCTTTCGGTCAGCTATTTAGTCCGTCTGGTTGGACAGACCGTCTCGTGGAGCCTCTCCCCTATGCTTAAATTTGGCTGATCCGAACCTGGGGCCGTCCGCCTGACGCCCAGAATAATTTGCGTTAGAAGCTTATGTCCCAACTGGGCGGTGGCGATTCCCAAACAAATTTTGGGTTTGATTTTTATTTTTGACCGTGACAATTTCCCCCTTGCAAAAGACTATGCACCGCATTGTCTCAAAACAACGTAAAAAAAAAAGACAACAACCGAATTTGCTGACACACAGCTACACGTGCAAAGTTTAAAAAATACTTACAACCAACGTTTATAAATTATAAAATATATCATTAGTGAACCACTCCAATGATTATCTTTGACGTGCGCACTTGCGTTATTCAACTCATTTTATAACGACCTCTGTGCGCACCTATGAAATTTTCCCCTACCTCGGATTTGCCATATCTTCTCTTCACAATTCTTATGAAAAGCACAATAAAAATATGATCACGATCCATGACACTTCACTGAAGAACCCATCCTCACTTACTGCAAATAATGCATCACTACACAAGCGACTGTATGCCCAAGCATAACTACATTCCATGAACAAGTCTCACAAAGAAAACATGAACAAGTCCCCACACAAAAAAATATGAACCATAGCCAACTGGAATGACCCTATCCAATAAACATAACTGTAGTCAACACATATTAACAACAAAGAAACCCCGGGATATGACTGACTTCCTCTGATTTTGCAGCTTGCTAACTAAAATGGCTTAAATAGTCAGCTCCGACATTCTGTCGACCTGGAATGTACGCACTCGATACCTGTAGGCTCCCAGTGCCATTGCCCAACGCAGAACTCTGCTGTTTTTCAACTGCGCCTCCTGCAGGAATTTGAGTGGTTGATGATCAGTCTCTATCACGAACTCTTTCCCATACAAAAATTGTGAACTTTCTGCACGCCCACACGACAGCTAAACACTCCTTCTCCACCGTTGCTTACCCGTCTCACACTTTGTCAACTTCCTGCTAGCATACCTCACGGGAAACCGCCCCCTTCATGCCCTGCAACAATACTGCACCTATCCCACCACCTGATCTCTGTACGCAACAGAAATGGTTTAGACATATCAGTAGTTTCAAGATGGACGGAACCAGCCTTTCCAACACCGTCTGCATGCTTGCTCTGCAGCGTCTGACCATTCGACCACTGCCGGTTTCCCTGCCTTGACCAAATCACGAGAGGACTCGTGATCGCGGCAAAATTTGGAACAAACTCCCTGTAGAAGCCAACAAAACCTAGCAGACTCCTGACTTCTGTTTTGGTCTTTGGTCTCTCTGAATTTCATCATCTTCTCCCCCTTTTTCCCCCCTTTCTGGCTGCTTTGTGTCGCCTCCGAAACAACAACCTGGGAACTCAGGTTTGGGAAACCAACCTGGCACTTTTTTGGTCTGGCTGTGAGGTTGGCTTGTCCCCAACCTCTCTAAAACTGCTCCTAGCTGCCTCATATGCTTCCCCCCAAATGTCTCGATGCTATCAGAATTCATCCATGAAATTCACAACCCCCTTCCAATCCCGTCAATAGCTTCCTCACCCTCCGAAGAAGACTGCAGGTGCGTTGACCATCCAAAAGGAGTACTCGCCACTGGTATAGCCCCATAGGAGTGGAGAATCTGTACTTCCTTTGATTCCTCACTCAGGGCTATTTGCCAGTAACCCTTGCTCAATCTATCCTGGTGAAATACTGGCTCTTGCTGTGGCGATCTGAGCGAACAGGTCTTCCAGTTTTGGTATGACCCTGAAACGCCCTTTGGGTGACACTGTTCAGACGTCTATAGTCACACAGAATCGATGCTCACCTGACTTTTTCCTCACTAAGACGACGGGTGCACTATACGATAAATTTGGACGTTCAATCACCCCAAGGTCCAAAAACTTTTCTACCTCCTCCTCGATCACTTGCTTGGTGGCATATGGGATCGGGTTTAGGCTTTCACATGTACGGGTTTCTGTGATGTTAACTCCCCCGTAAAATGTCTCTAGAGTTGTCCTGCCTGTTTATCAGTCAGGGACGGCCCTATACTGTTCTAGGAGCCCCCAACTCCTCCTGTCTCCTACTGTCTAGCCCTTCAAAACAGTGACACATCCCTGTATGACTCTTCTCCCTGAAACTCAGCAACAAAATCCCCCCTTCTTCTGCGGTCTCCTTCACCTCCACAATGATTGCTGCTGCGCCTATGTCTGAGTCTCACGCTGAATATATTTGCGGAGCAAATTTGCATGGAAAAGTTTTGATTTCCCATTCACTCGATTCGGTAGTCCTGATCTACCTTTTCAAGATGGTGAAGGGTCCCTTCCAATCATCAGCAGCTGTTGTGATCCGGGGGAAGCAGTTAACAGGACTTGATCTCCCACCTTAAAGGAATTGCTTCCTCACCTTCCTGTCATATTGCTTCTTCTGGACGACCCTAGCCTCCTGCAAACTCTCCCCTTGCGACCTTACATGTCTCCTTTTACCTATTGCGTAGTCCACCACATACTGTAAGTGTTTTTGACCTCTTCTGACTCCTTTTTCTCCGGACCACAGCTCTTTGAGATGCACACGGGTCCCCGAACTGTGCCCCATACAGAAAGCTCAAATGGCGAGAAGCCTGTGCTTTCCTGAGGGCTCCTGTAGGCGAACAGTGCCGCGGGAATGTAGCGGTCCCAATCTGCTGGCCTTTCCTCACAGAGCTTCTTAAATGCCCTTCAGCACACCATTGAATCTCTCCACCAAGCCATTGCATTGTGGGGGGAATGGGGTAGTGAGAAGCTGGGGTGATCCCTAGCAGCCTGTTGACCTCCTTCATCACGCCTGAGGTGAACGTGACCCCCTTCACTGAAATTGTGCTGGCACACCCCACGCGAGAGAAAAATCTACCACCCTTCAGCGCCCCTGTTGCGTATCTAACGCCTTTCAATGAAACCTGCTTCTGGTATCTGTCGCGTAGTCCACGAGCGTCAACACATACCTTTGCCCGCCTTTGGAACAGGGCGCGATTGGGTCAATCAGATCAACAGCCACTCCCCTGAAGGGTGTGTCAATTAAAGGGGATGTTTAAGAGGACCCTCCCTCTCAACCCCTCTTGTGGCTGATCTTTGACACAAAATCACATGACATGCAGAAACGTTTTATGTCTGCCATTGCTCCTGCCAATTGAAAGTCATCAAAGATTCGGTCAGCTTTTTGCTGGTGCCGAGATGACCCGCCATGAGCGACTCTGACCCACTGACATGACAGTGTCACGATAACCTGCTGGTACCTCTAACTGATGGGCACCTTACCTGTCTTCCCCTTTGGGGAAAACTCGGTACAACAGCCCGCCTTTCCACAAGAAATTCTGTCTCACCCCCTCTAACCTCCTGTTTCTCTCCACCTCTTGCCAACTCCCAAGACCCTTCACGAGCGAAGGTCTTGTTCCTGCGCTGCCCTAAACTCATCAGTCGACACATCTATGCCTGACTTCCTTGCCGGAACGACTAACGGTTATATCACCCCCTTTTCCTCCTTCTTGCTCCGTGTTTGAACGCTGCGCCCCTGTAAACAGTCAACAACTCAGGTCCCCTTGGATCCCTTGCACCTGGAATATTTCCAATGATCAAATCGTGAAGGGTTTCTCCATCACCAACGCAGACAACTCGCCTGAAATAAGGGTACGTACTTCTATCTTTGCAACTGAAACTCCCTCACAGTGCCATCGATTAGAGTACAGGTCTGGATTTGCCCTGTCAAATCCCCTTTCTCGACCACGTTGTTCGTACTACACCGCATGAACAACCAGTGTCTCGTAACAACTTTCACCCTCTCTGGGCCCAAACCACCCTTCTTCCACTGGTAACGAACCACTCAGCCATGCCCTCCATCCCTGACCGACTGCTGTCCAGTGCAGCCATAGGGTGCACTCCACCCTCTTCAGATCGATCCCTTTTGGTTCCACTGCAGGTCGTTTTCCCTTGACGACCCTTACCACCTCTTTCAAGGCTGCTGCCTTCTGGAACCTCAAGCGACAGTCCCTCGCCACATGTCCCTTTTTGTGACAAATGAAACACCTAATGTCCCTTTGCCCTCCTTCTGCCCCACCACTGGGTTGCAGACTTTTTCAGAAAACTCCCCTAGTCTCCTTGCACTCTTCCACCTGTGCCGGCACCTGTTTCTCCTGCACCTTGTGCCCAAAAGGCCTCTCTATACACCTCTGCGAACTTCAGCACTCTCCTGCTGTCTCTGGCTGTCTCTCTTTCAAATGTATGGTTAACTCAGGGCCGCAACCTGACAAAATCTGTTCCTTCAAACTAGCTCTTTCAATTTACGAACTCCTTTTCGTACCACTCAACTCTAACCATTTCTCAAAATAGTGATCTAGACGGGACCAAACTGAGTGTACTTTCCCCCGCTTTGCAATCTAGCTGAACGAAATTTCTTTCTGAATCCTTCCTCTGTGAGGGCAAATCCCTTCATCAATGAATTTCCTTTACAGCGCCGAAATCAACTGTTTTTTCTGCTGGTAACGCAGTGAAAATTTGTAATGCCTTTCCCGTCCAGTAACGCGACAAAATGACTGCCCACTCTTCTGAAGGGCCAACCCTGACTGGTCGCAAAAAGTTTCGAAACGACTGATGTAAAGCATCAATCAATCGGTTTCCTTCCAGAATTTTGGCAACTTTGGGGCGGGGCATAGCTGCGCACAGAGTCACTGGAAACTGAACTCCCATCCTCGTGGTCTCCTTGTATCTCACTTTCTCTAACTCTAGTTGAACCTTTAGTCTTTCTGTTTCCTGCGTTTTCCCTAGCTTTAATCCTTTCTGTTTCCTGCTTGCTTCATTTTTTCTGTTTCCCCCCTCTGCTATTTCTCCTGCGATACGGCGTCTTTCCGCGTTCATCCTTTCCATCTTTTGTTTTGGGTTTTCAACGAATGCACGCAACTCATCTCCTGAGTAACCTAGATCACGAGCGACGCCACAAGTGTTCAATAGGTGTTTTTTTCTCCGCCATTATATCTCTTTCTTTTTTTTTTTTTTTTTTTTTTTTTTAACAAGATTTTATAAAACGACAGCCAAACTGGTGGTTACCGACACGCGTGACGTAATAGCACAATCCTATGAATGATAATAATAGCTTGGGGCAACGTAGTTAGTTTTTTTTAAGACGCCCAGCGCCTGACCCAACTATGAGAGCGAATATAGCAATCTTGCGAAAAGAGTACTCTGGGGGTGAAATGCCAAGCCTAGTATTAACTATCTTGGAAGCAAAGCCAAGCCTATATTTAACTATCTTGGAACATACAGTAAGAAAAACCCCTTGTCTTAGGATTACAATACTTGAATCCCACCCAGGTTCCTCTCTGAGAAGTTGAACAATATAATAAAAGGTCCAGAATATCCTGGCAGGCTCGCCAATAAATTGTCAACCTCGGTGATGTCGATGGGGAAGGACTAGCGCACAGCCCAAACACACTCACAGCTTGCTTACGAATCTCATTCATATATCATGCATTCGTCACATCAAACCACTAGTAAAGTCTAAAAACTTTACTACACCTGAACATAGAACGAAACATCAATGCAATGGAATCAAACAAAATAAAACATTCTCTCTTTCCTGAACTTCACAAAATCATTTATCTAAAACATCATTAACAAAACCCCGGGTATAAAAGATTTCTACTTTACCTGCCAGGATCTAACTATTCACGAATCACTGCCTTTTCTTTTCCTTTTTTTTTTCTTTTCACTGTCACTTTCACAACCCCACACAACTGCTGGCACTGGTGTTGGTCTGCTTGCACCGGTCAAGCTGGGCTGCTGGCACCGGTCAGGGTGGACTGCTGGCGTTGGTCAGGTTGGACTGCCGAAAGAAATGGGGCCTGGCCAAGTATGAGGTCGAAACCCCCGGTTAGATAGAACAGTGACTATCCAACACGATCTGTTCTCCTTTCTTCCTTCCTGCATTAACGCATTGCACTCTCTCACTCTCTCCTAGTCGCTCTATTAAATGGACATGGTTTCTTTCTTTTCCTTTCTTTTCTTTCTTTTTCCTTTATTAGTTAGCAACTCTCTCTTTCCACTCCTCTTTTAGTCCTCCCTTTGCAGACTATATCTGGTGCAAATGCCAAACTTCACTCCTCTCATCTCTCTGCCTTTCTCCTGCAGAGACTACCCCCAGAACCTTCTCTCTCTCTCTCTCTCCTGTTCGTTCTCTTCCCCCTCTCACTCACGCATTACTTTATGCCCTAACCCCGTGTCCCCAAGGGCCAGTACCATTGGTCATATTTTTACCGCTTCGGACCCGAATTATCTCCCTCTAATTCCATTGGATATCAAATCATGACAGTCACGCCTACACGCCTTATTTTCGGTGGGGGTCAGTTTGGTCATTTAATTGAAATTTGCTAGATTCACCCCCCACCACACACTACCTTCCCCTCTCTTTGTTCCGGCGACGTCGTAAATTGGCTAGATGAGTCTGGGTAAAGGGGCCAAGACTTGGCTGGCAGACCAATCGAGACATTCGGCCAACAGCTTAGTCCGTCTGGGAGACAGTGCGTCCCCCACGAGAGCTAAAAATAAGCCTTTAATTGGGTGAGGCGACAGGGGAATGCGTCGGTCAGCTATTTTGTCCTCTGGGTTGTGACAGACCGTCTCTGTGGAGCCTCTCCCCTATGCTTAATTGGCTGGATCCGAACCATGGGGGCCGTCCGCCTGACGCCCAGAATATTTGCGTTTGAGCTTATGTCCAACTGGGGTGGTGGCGATTGACCACGAATTTTGGTTGAGTTATTTTTGACCGGACATACTGTTCCCTAAATTCTTGGTATTTTGGACAGGTAATACTTACTGGGAAAGACTGTTCCCTAAATTCTTGGTATTTTGGGCAGGTAATACAAAGTGCTTTTTCCGTTTTAATTTGAAAAATCACAAACGGGCATAACAAATCATTTCAGTCACATTCTCGTAAAAAAGCATTTTGTGCACATTTAACTGAGACACACCTAATCGAATGATTCACCTTTGTAAGTATGGGAATAAAAAAACGGTCACGTTTAAATGTTTTTGTGTAATTGAAAACGTTCATTGTGCTCAATTTCAGAGAGCCAATGTGCTTTGTAGTCATTAAACAGTTTATTTCTTAAAGCTTTCGAAAACTCGACTTCGTTCCCGACTTCTTGATTTTCCCAAACTTCTTGAAATCCATGTCCAAGAAAGAACCAGACGGAAGATGCCCAAGTGTGTTTGTTTTTCTCATGAACCCCCCCCCCCCCCCCCCCCCCCCCCAACATTTTGTAAGCTTTCTTTGGTAAACGATGAGACGGCATCTTCGAGATCCCTAACCAGTACTTGATCCTCTTCAGGTATGCATTTCCATACAATGGAAATCTACCTAACTCTCCGTACACCATTACATTAGGAGTTCTTATACTTAATTTAAAATTCTTTTTTAAGGCAAAAGGATGCACTTTTCTACCACATCAACATTTCCAATGATGCCCCGTACCTCTGCTCCATAGCTTAGTACTGGTTGAAACAGTGCATCAAAGAGTTTGAAAAATATACCAGGGGATTTTTCTCCCAAGGACCATAGCGCTTTAACTATACTGATCACTCCTTTCTTCGCTGAGCTTGCCATATCATTCAAACTGTGCGTGAAGGACAGTCTGGTAGATATAACTCCCTAGTACTTGTACATGTTAACAACTGTCATCTTGGTCTGCTCATAAAACCATTTTCCTTTGTCAAAGATTATATTCACCATTTCTGAATATGACTATATTTGATTTATCTGAATCATCTATTACACCAAGTCTCTTTGACGTGTTATGCAAAACATTTAACTGATTTTGAAGACCTGCGACTGAATCAGATAACAAAATAATGTCCTCAGCAAACATATGTGTTTGAATTTCTACAAAATCATTATTGAAATTATAATTGTAATGAATACATATGTAGCGCCTATTGTCGGCTAGAGACCAAGCTCTAAACGCTTTACAATCCACACTCTTTACAAACGGGCTGCCTACCTGGGTAGTGCCGAATGAAGAGCTGCCAGCTGGCGATTCATTCAGTCGTTTCCCGTTGTCATCCAGTCCATATCATCAGTCCATATTGTTCACTCAGTTCCCTTACTTTCTTCATTCTTTCCATTTCTCACGCAGGGTGCATGCTATGTGTAACGTGTCAACCATACCAATGGCCAAACTGGCCTTCTCTTCCGAAAGTTGGTGATGGGATTTTACGTGTGTGCAAGATGTTATGCGTGCGTTCACACACGGAGTCGGTTTATAGTCTCATTGGAAGGACTGAAAAATCAGGTATTAACTGAATTCCATGTTTCCCTTTCTGAATAATATAAACAGCCAGTTCATCTATAAAAAGGGATAGCAGAACCGAACTACACACCTCCCCTTGCTTTAGACCCGATGGACACATAAATACATCAATTAAATCACATCCAACTCTAACTCTTGCTCTAACAATGTTATACATATTAATCATGCCCGGTGCATTTTCCCATGAATCCTTTTTTTCAAAATGCCCTATAAATTTGCACGTTGAACAGAATTAAAAGCTTTTCTGAAATCAATAAACGCAACATACAGTTTCTTGCGAAGTAACAATTGTTTCGTGTCTGAACCATAGTAAACAATGTAAAGACATGATGGATGGTACCATACGTTTTCCTGAAGCCTGCCTGACGGTCATCAAAAACATGGTTCTCTTCAATCCAGTTGTGTAATCGTTCCTTCAGAATGTGACTATACAATTTACTGCATATATTCAACAAAGATATTCCCAGGTGATTATCGGGTAAATTCCTGTTGCCCTTTTCAAATAGTGTTTGAATAACTGACTCTGACCATTGGAGGGGATAAGTTCCAACGCATAATAATGTATTGAATATTATGACTAAAATGGAGCAACTGAGCTTTTAAAGATTTCACCGATAATTCCATCAGGAGGAGCAGCCTTTCTGATTCTTTAATGAACGAACCGCGGCATAAACTTCACTTTCAGAAGTGTCACACTCAAAGAGAATATGTGTTATGCTGGTTTGACTGATCATTAACCTGTTCTTCTGCCTCGCCAGCAATATCCCTTGACAGGCCACAATTCACACCAGACTCAAATAATTGGATTTTAGATAAATGTTGAAGAACCGAAAAAAAACACAAAAAAACCCAAACCCGTGGACAAACGAATCACAAGACAAAATACGATGCGTTTTGACCTCTTAGCTCTTCTTCAGACAAGATTCAAAACACTCGGGACAACGGAAATGAACGAGCAATCACCTATCTTTATTCACTTTAGCGCAAGATAGGCGTTGAATGAAAACGAGGCTGTTAGAAGGAAGATAATGTGTGAATCAAGGTAGTAATGATGACAATTATATTACTGATAGGAATACTAATAATGATGATGATGATCAAAATATTGAAAAAAAAATAAATAAAGACAGGATTATTACCACTTTTGGTGATAATAATGGCATTAGCAGTTGTAGTGTGGGAGAAAGGAGATTCTTAAACAGATTGGTTGCCGTGGCAACAGTCTAAGTGGCGATGGCGATGGAGATGTCAATGGTAGTGGTGGTAATATCAATACTAACAATTGTATTAATGATGACAATGCTAACAACTATAATACAGGCAATGGTAATAATGGTACTGATAATAAAAGCATGATACAGAAATACATTTGAAAAAAAAAAGAAACAATAACAATGTCAGTGTCAGTTAATAAAATCAATTAATAAAATAAAAGATGATAATAACATTAATATTAGTAATGATAATAATGGTACTCATACTAATATTAATGGAAAAAGAGAACATGGGGAGGAGGGTGAGGGGGGGACAGAAAGAACAAAGAGAAGGTGGAAGCTATAAATTATGGGAAGGCTGGAATCTAATAGATAATAATTATTATATGTACATTAATAGTTTTCATGAAATCATGATTGTAACCATATGGTAATGATAGTGTCTGTGGTGTGTGTTGTTTAGTCACAGTGTCTGTGGTGTGTGTTGTTCAGTCACAGTGTCTGTGGTGTGTGTTGTTCAGTCACAGTGTCTGTCTGTGGTGTGTGTTGTTCAGTCACAGTGTCTGTCTGTGGTGTGTGTTGTTCAGTCACGGTGTCTGTGGTGTGTGTTGTTTAGTCACGGTGTCTGTGGTGTGTGTTGTTTAGTCACAGTGTCTGTGGTGTGTGTTGTTTAGTCACGGTGTCTGTGGTGTGTGTTGTTCAGTCACAGTGTGTGTCTGTGGTGTGTGTTGTTCAGTCACAGTGTCTGTCTGTGGTGTGTGTTGTTCAGTCACAGTGTCTGTGGTGTGTGTTGTTCAGTCACGGTATCTGTGGTGTGTGTTGTTCAGTCACAGTGTCTGTCTGTGGTGTGTGTTGTTTAGTCACGGTGTCTGTGGTGTGTGTTGTTTAGTCACGGTGTCTGTGGTGTGTGTTGTTCAGTCACAGTGTCTGTCTGTGGTGTGTGTTGTTTAGTCACGGTGTCTGTGGTGTGTGTTGTTTAGTCACAGTGTCTGTGGTGTGTGTTGTTCAGTCACAGTGTCTGTCTGTGGTGTGTGTTGTTCAGTCACAGTGTCTGTATTGTGTGTTGTTTAGTCACGGTGTCTGTGGTGTGTGTTGTTCAGTCACAGTGTCTGTCTGTGGTGTGTGTTGTTTAGTCACGGTGTCTGTGGTGTGTGTTGTTCAGTCACAGTGTCTGTCTGTGGTGTGTGTTGTTCAGTCACAGTGTCTGTAGTGTGTGATGTTCAGTCACAGTGTCTGTGGTGTGTGTTGTTCAGTCACAGTGTCTGTGGTGTGTGTTGTTCAGTCACCGTGTATGTCTGTGGTGTGTGTTGTTCAGTCACAGTGTCTGTAGTGTGTGATGTTCAGTCACAGTGTCTGTGGTGTGTGTTGTTCAGTCACAGTGTCTGTGGTGTGTGTTGTTCAGTCACAGTGTCTGTCTGTGGTGTGTGTTGTTCAGTCACAGTGTCTGTCTGTGGTGTGTGTTGTTCAGTCACAGTGTCTGTGGTGTGTGATGTTCAGTCACAGTGTCTGTCTGTGGTGTGTGTTGTTTAGTCACGGTGTCTGTGGTGTGTGTTGTTCAGTCACAGTGTCTGTCTGTGGTGTGTGTTGTTCAGTCACAGTGTCTGTCTGTGGTGTGTGTTGTTCAGTCACAGTGTCTGTGGTGTGTGATGTTCAGTCACAGTGTCTGTCTGTGGTGTGTGTTGTTTAGTCACGGTGTCTGTGGTGTGTGTTGTTCAGTCACAGTGTCTGTCTGTGGTGTGTGTTGTTCAGTCACAGTGTCTGTGGTGTGTGTTGTTCAGTCACAGTGTCTGTCTGTGGTGTGTGTTGTTCAGTCACAGTGTCTGTGGTGTGTGTTGTTCAGTCACAGTGTCTGTCTGTGGTGTGTGTTGTTCAGTCACAGTGTCTGTCTGTGGTGTGTGTTGTTCAGTCACAGTGTCTGTGGTGTGTGTTGTTCAGTCACAGTGTCTGTGGTGTGTGTTGTTCAGTCACAGTGTCTGTCTGTGGTGTGTGTTGTTCAGTCACAGTGTCTGGGGTGTGTGTTGTTCAGTCACAGTGTCTGTCTGTGGTGTGTGTTATTCAGTCACAGTGTCTGTCTGTGGTGTGTGTTGTTCAGTCACAGTGTCTGGGGTGTGTGTTGTTCAGTCACAGTGTCTGTGGTGTGTGTTGTTCAGTCACAGTGTCTGTCTGTGGGTTGTGTTGTTCAATCACAGTGTCTGTGGTGTGTGTTGTTTAGTCACAGTGTCTGGGGTGTGTGGTGTTCAGTCACAGTGTCTGTGTGTGTGTTGTTCAGTCACAGCGTCTGTGGTGTGTGTTGTTCAGTCACAGTGTCTGTCTGTGGTGTGTGTTGTTTAGTCACGGTGTCTGTGGTGTGTGTTGTTCAGTCACAGTGTCTGTCTGTGGTGTGTGTTGTTCAGTCACAGTGTCTGTCTGTGGTGTGTGTTGTTTAGTCACGGTGTCTGTGGTGTGTGTTGTTCAGTCACAGTGTCTGTCTGTGGTGTGTGTTGTTCAGTCACAGTGTCTGTGGTGTGTGTTGTTCAGTCACAGTGTCTGTCTGTGGTGTGTGTTGTTCAATCACAGTGTCTGTGGTGTGTGTTGTTTAGTCACGGTGTCTGTGGTGTGTGTTGTTCAGTCACAGTGTCTGTCTGTGGTGTGTGTTGTTCAGTCACAGTGTCTGTCTGTGGTGTGTGTTGTTCAGTCACAGTGTCTGTGGTGTGTGTTGTTCAGTCACAGTGTCTGTGGTGTGTGTTGTTCAGTCACAGTGTCTGTCTGTGGTGTGTGTTGTTCAGTCACAGTGTCTGGGGTGTGTGTTGTTCAGTCACAGTGTCTGTGGTGTGTGTTGTTCAGTCACAGTGTCTGTGGTGTGTGTTGTTCAGTCACAGTGTCTGTGGTGTGTGTTGTTCAGTCACAGTGTCTGTCTGTGGTGTGTGTTGTTCAGTCACAGTGTCTGGGGTGGTGTGTTGTTCAGTCACAGTGTCTGTGGTGTGTGTTGTTCAGTCACAGTGTCTGTCTGTGGGTTGTGTTGTTCAATCACAGTGTCTGTGGTGTGTGTTGTTTAGTCACAGTGTCTGGGGTGTGTGGTGTTCAGTCACAGTGTCTGTGGTGTGTGTTGTTCAGTCACAGCGTCTGTGGTGTGTGTTGTTCAGTCACAGTGTCTGTCTGTGGTGTGTGTTGTTTAGTCACGGTGTCTGTGGTGTGTGTTGTTCAGTCACAGTGTCTGTCTGTGGTGTGTGTTGTTCAATCACAGTGTCTGTGGTGTGTGTTGTTTAGTCACGGTGTCTGTGGTGTGTGTTGTTCAGTCACAGTGTCTGTCTGTGGTGTGTGTTGTTCAGTCACAGTGTCTGTGGTGTGTGTTGTTTAGTCACAGTGTCTGTCTGTGGTGTGTGTTGTTCAGTCACAGTGTCTGTGGTGTGTGTTGTTTAGTCACGGTGTCTGTGGTGTGTGTTGTTCAGTCACAGTGTCTGTGGTGTGTGTTGTGCAGTCACAGTGTCTGTGGTGTGTGTTGTTCAGTCACAGTGTCTGTGGTGTGTGTTGTTCAGTCACAGTGTCTGTCTATGGTGTGTGTGTCTGTCTGTGGTGTGTGTTGTTTAGTCACGATGTCTGTGGTGTGTGGTGTTCAGTCACAGTGTCTGTCTGTGGTGTGTGTTGTTTAGTCACGGTGTCCGTTGTGTGTGCTGTACAGTCAGAGTTGAAAACTGAAACAATAGTGATAGCATTAAGCGGAAAGGGAACAGATCTGACCAACTTCCGATGTCTGTTGGATTCCTACCATGCAGTTTAGATCCCATTTGAAGGATTGTTTAATACACTTGCTTTGCCTAAACAGCTTAAGAGAGTCATTCGTAACTACAGCAATTTCTCTGTAGTCACTTGAATCGTCCATCCCGCCTTTGTTCTTATATATTAGTTTCATTAGTCCAATAAATCAGTCTCCACGAGTATGTCTTGAGTGAAAAAAAAATGAATACATTTGTTAATGCAGACAACCTTTTAACGCTCGATGCTAAAATGATTCATTTATCAGCTGGTCATGTCCACATGCTTTGTCATTCTAAACATATTAAGTGTTTTCTGTACTTCAACAACTCAGACAGGCTGATTGTTAAAAGAACTATTGTCAGTATCTTCACTTGGTGCCTTACAATCGTTCTTATCTTGTGTATAACTATCATACTTATTCAGATGTGTAAAATGACGTTAAAAAGTCTCACCGGAAATTCGTGAAGCAAATTCCGTCCTCTTAGACTGTGTGCTACTAATTCTTTTCCAGTAAGACTTGGGGTCGCTGCATTTAAGCTCCCTTCGTTTAGTTTGAAATCTTCTCTTGTACAGTTTGAACAGCTTATTGATTTCCCTTTTGTACTCTGAATGTACTCTTTTTCTGTGTTCATATGTAACTGCTTTCCTAGGACAGTAGTGTTGATTTTTGCTTCCATGAACGTTTTCCTTTTCTTTTCACGTTTTGAATTAAACATTAACACTGTTTTGTTTTCCATTTACATTCTTTCTTGTTTTTCTTTTCTTACATTTTGCTGTAACGTTGGATCATCCTGGTGTTATGGCACTCTGTTTCAGCATACTGTTCAGCTGTGTAACTATGTCATTGACATTATATTTGGATATAGTTTCTTGTAAAACTGTTTCATCATACTATTCAGCTGTGTAACTATGTCATTGACATTATATTTGAAAATAGTTTCTTGTAAAACTGTTTCATCATACTTTTCAGCTGTGTAACTATGTCATTGACATTATATTTGGATATAGTTTCTTGTAAAACTGTTTCATCATACTGTTCAGCTGTGTAGCTATGTCATTGACATTATATGTGGATATAGTTTCTTGTAAAACTTTTCCAGCATACTGTTCAGCTGTGTAGCTATGTCACTGACATTATATTTGGATATAGTTTCTTGTAACACTGTTTCATCATGCTGTTCAGCTGTGTAACTATGTCATTGACATTATATTTGGATATAGTTTCTTGTAAAAGAAGTAGTTCATCGAAAAACAAATCCACTTGAAGACATTCCTCTGCCATTAAAAGTAGAGATAAATCATTTTCAATCTCTTACGCCATTTTGGTTTTGTTTGTAATCATAATGAGCCTGTTCATCACTTTCCGTGTTTTAAGTATGTTTGCTTTGTGCACTAATTTTCACGGTATTCGGGATATGAATTACTAAAATTATAGGACAATGAACATCTGAATGCAACTCACAAAAACCCAGTACTTGAAAATCATTAATCAGATGAAATAAGTGAGTGGATTCTAATGCATGATCAATAACACTTAAATACCTTTAAGGCATATAATTCCCCTGTTGCTGAGTGTAAGGACAGCACAGCGTAGCGTATGTCTCATAGTTACATTCACTAGCATGGCCGAAATCACAATTTAACAAAATAAAAACGGAATAGCAAACACAAGCATAGGTATTACAACTCGACATTTTCCATCACTTTTAAAGTTGTTTATATGAGTAGCTTGCTCTTTAGTTACTCATTAAGTTAATTAGTCGGTGAGTTGTTGGCTAGGTAAACAGTTACTCATGTATGTGTTCTGTTTGTGGTTTTTATCAATAGGTCACAGGCAGTGCACATAACGTGAAGAGATTAACGAAGGCAGGCCACCAAGGAAGCCAGCCGAGACACCCAGCAAGGCAGCAAGGCAGCAAGGCAACTAGAACAGCCAATCAACGATCGTTCCCAGCAAGAGAAGGCGCATCAACAGAGTCACGTGATGTCAGACAACGGCAGCAGCAACCCGGAAGTGTGAGGAGGAGCCGGAAACACGAGTAGGAACCGGAGGCGAGGGAAGGAAGAAGCATGGAGACGGACCAGATTGAGCTGAAGGACCTGCAGTCCAACAATGGCGGTTTGTCTGACTACCAGTCCGCTGTCAAGGAGGGTGAGTTCCTGCACACATTAACACATTACACATTGTGTCGTGTTGTAATGTGTGGCTTGGTACTGTATGTACTGCACTGCACTGCATAGCACTGCATTTTGTGGGCGTTGCATTGCACAGCATTGCATTTTGTGCGTGTTGCATTGCACAGCATTGCATTTTGTGGGCGATGCATTGCAAAGCATTGCATTTTGTGGGTGTTGTTTTGCACAGCATTGCATTTTGTGGGTATTGCATTGCACAGCATTGCATTTTGTGGGTGTTGGATTGTACAGCATTGCATTTTGTGGGTATTGCACAGCATTGCATTTTGTGGGTGTTGCATTGCACAGCATTGCATTTTGTGGGTGTTGCATTGCACAGCATTGCATTTTGTGGGTGTTGCATTGCACAGCATTGCATTTTGTGTGTGTTGCATTGCATAGCATTGCATTTTGTGGGTGTTGCATTGGACAGCATTGCATTTTGTGGGTGTTTGCATTGCATATCAATGCATTTTGTGGGTGTTGCATTGCACAGCATTGCATTTTGTGGGTTGCATTGAATTGTATTTTACCATGTTGTATCACTTTGTATTGCATTGTACCGTGTTGTTGTGTATTGTGCTGTATTATATTGTACTGTTTTGCTTGACCATGTTTTGTATGTACTGCAAATATTGTATTGTGCCTGTATTGTGGTTATTGTATTGCATTGTATTGCACTGCATTGCATGGTATTGTAGAGTATTGTACTGATTACATTGTGGTATATTGCATTGCATTGCACTGCATTGCATGGTATTGCAGAGTATTGTACTGATTACATTGTGGTATATTGCATTGCATTGCACTGCATTGCATGGTATTGCAGAGTATTGTACTGATTACATTGTGGTATATTGTATTGCATGACTTTGATCGCACTGCATTGTGTTACATTTTGTTTCACTGTATTGTGTGGTATTGTATTGCACTCCATGACAATGTGATGCATTGTATTGTATTATCACCGCAGATGTCTCTGTCATCAGAAATTCGGGCTGATCTCTCCGAGGAGAGCATGTGTCTACGTGCATCTCTGTACCGCCGGTCTCCTTCCTTTGCTCTGTGTATGCTGTTCTTTATCTGTCAAAGTGGCTTTTCCCCAAGGAAGTATGCCGGGTGCAACTCCCTCTTATGTCAGGGGTTCTTTAATGTGTGCTACGTGCAAGCTCGGTTTGCCTTCTAAACTGAAAGATTTGGTGTGTGTTGTCCAGTATGCAGGTTGCTTGGTACAGATTTGCTACGATTACCTTTTTACGCCAATTATTGTAACTGTTATTAAGAAAGTGGTGATCATTTCGATTTTCACGGTAAAAAAAATGTAATGATCAATGGTTAGAAAAAGGTGGTTACTTTCACAAGATGACAATTATTTTGTTTTTTGATTTTGACCATGTTCGGACATCCAATAAGGAGTCAATTTCGGACATCCAATGAGTCAATTTAAGAGAAACAACGCGACCCGATTAAGCTGTGGATAGTGAAAAGAGCTAATTATGGCAATTCTTTTCGGCTTTAGGTATCCTGTACCTTTTGCAAGGCAGTGTTTTTGAAGGCTTCCTATTCACTCTGTAATAATGACACCAGTGCGCATGCACGCGAGTCATAAATTCCCGGGTTGCCATAGATATGTTTTGATAATTACATTTAACTGCCATACTGAATGAGGGCAAAACGCCAGAAAGCGAGTAATCCTGAAGCGATGACATGAACGAAAAGTACTGAACACAGTCATGACTGCTGGTTTCTTGGAGGAAATTACGATTATTGATTGAAGACTGGGGTTAATACTGACTTTTTGACAGTAGCGAAATTCCACGGTCTGGCAGTTTTGTCTTCAATGTTTGTTTGTTTGTTGTTGTTTTTTGTAATGTTTTCTTCTATGTGTGCATTGTTTTAATGTTTTCTTCTATGTGTGCATTGTTTTAATGTTTTCTTCTATGTGTGCATTGTTTTAATGTTTTCTTCTGTGTGTGCATTGTTTTAATGTTTTCTTCTATGTGTGCATTGTTTTTGTGTCTTATAAGCGTTTTAAGCAGTTCTTAGTCAACATTCGGCGGTTTTTTGTTTTGTTGTTGTAGTTTTTCCCCCTTAGAATTACACTAATATCTATCGCATTAAATATGTATGTATCATGTTACGTCTAGATGTATTACCTCCGTCAAGTGGATGGTGTTTTCACCGACGCTCTGTGTTTTTGTTGTTTTATTGTGGAAAGACGGAACGTGGCCCAGGCCTCTAAGGGACAGACTCGGGACGCGCTCAGCAAGATGATTGCCAACAGTCCACTGAGCATGACCACTGTGAAGCTAGAGTAGCGAACTGTTAACTACGTATCAAGTCACCATATGTTAACACGGTTATGTGTTCATGGCTTAATTGAACAAATAAAACCTGTATAGTCATGTAAACGTTGACATTTAGTATTTTCCGTCTCAGTCATGAGGAAAGTAACATTTCAAGTCCGTGTTTACTGTTACTTCCCCTGGTGTAAAAAGAAACTGCTTTCAAGCACAAACTGACTCACAGGATGGGAGGGGGACTGGAGGAGGGGAAGGGTCGGAGAAGTGAGGGGGAAACGGGGGAGTGGAGGGAGGATCAAAGATCTGTCCGACCTCGGCAAAAAAAGACACTGTGCCAGGTGCCCCGTCAGTTCTTGTAGTACTTCATGATGCAGTACTTCAACTCCTTATGCAGCATTCTAGATTAAACAAAAACATTTTGCTTTAAACCATATCACATTTACCCTGTATACATTGATGTTCTCTATATTAGTTTATCATTTTGCATCATACTATGTCATATAAGCCCCGCTCGCAATATTCTGTTGTTAGTTTCGTATTTCATGTGGTTTTGTACCTTATAATAACCTGGCGGTCGTGATGGTTGTTATTGACCGGGAAGGCCATTAAATGGGGAGTGCCAGGCGGCAGCTGTACATACAGCCACCCACGCCAGTCCAACGCCTCAAGCTCAGTCATTTCAGATCCAGTTTTCTGCCGTGTTTAGGGCGAGAGGAGGTAACTAACTGTGCCGGTATAGATCCAGTTTTCTGCCGTGTTTAGGGCGAGAGGAGGTAAATCACTGTGCCGGTATGAAAGGGGTATCTGGATTAGTGACGACTTTTTGTCATTGCCAGCATGTTGTAGCCTTGGTTCAGTCAGTACATGGGGTTTCCCATCGGTTTGGGGGGGGGGGGGGGGGATGTAATTTGCATAGGTCACAACACTGTGACGTCAGCTGTAGGTCATGTTGCATTACAACAATAATAATGACGACGACAACAGCAACAACAATAACGATAATAATAATAATAATAATGATAATAATAATACAATCACAACAACAAGAACAACAACAACAATAATAATGTTATAATGATAATAAAAATCATAATGATAGTAATAATGATAATGAAGGTGGTGGTAAAGATTCTCTCTCTCTCTCTCTCTCTCTCTCTCTCTCTCTCTTCTCCTCTCTCTCTCTCTCTCTCTCTCTCTCCCATAAGGCCTATACGATGCTCGTAGAGATGGATGCCACAGGTAAGAAAAATTGGGTTTCAAATGTAAGGCTGATACTCTATGATAACGGCGTTGGTTTTGTATGGGAGAATCAGGGTGTCGGTGATACACATGCTTTCATTCGTGTTTTTTGGCAAACACTGATTGATTGCATTGGCAAAGATGGAACTGACATTTTGAAGACAGCTGTCGATTTGCCATTTACAGAATGTGAAATCCTTTGCATTGTGTTCCGAAATACCTGTCCATGGACATTGATAGACATTTGAAATGTATCATGACCAAGTTCATTTCCTTCCCACACTTTCGTTTCGTTTCATTTACTACCCTTCGCTGGCTGCTTTGGGGTGCTGTTGGATTCTTTTTTGAACCCCTTGGTGGTGAGAACACCACAGTATTATGGAGTGTGGTGTGTCTCTATTTGACGCCAGGAGCACAGACACAATCAGCCGTGTCTCCCTGATGAGACCGATCCAGCGGACGAAAGGCCCAGGCCTACACACACACACACACACACACACACACACACACACACACACGATCTGCCTTCGAGAGGGATTACGATGGTTCTCTCATGCAGCTGGTGAAGAGTTTTCATATTTATAATATGTTTTCTTCATTTTATGTTCCCATTTTCTTCATCTTCAGCCTGACCCCCTTAAGTTCAAATCTTTGCCAAGTCATTACTGTGATGGAGGAGGGGTTGTTGGCCTGCGCTAGTCTTCCCCCCCCCCCCCCCTCCCGTTAGATTGATCGTCTTTGTATTTGTCTGACTTTATTCAAATTTAAAAGGCTGTGCCAGTCTGGAAAAAAAGTAACTCCGTGTTAGGCTTTATTATGGGAGCAAGAGTTACCCTACTTGTTTACTGTTTATTGTTTACTGTTCCCTGCCTCATTTTATTTTCAACTTTCGTTTAGAGGCAACCTGACAGAGGAGACAACGCCGCCTGGTCATTTCGGTGATGACCAGTGTCGCCTGTTAACCTAATTCACCAAAGATTTCCTACACAGTCCTCTACTATCGACGATCATTTATTGTGGAGCCGACACGAGCGCAGCATCCTCCTATTGAAGAGGACGGGAAGGAGGCGGGGTGGAATACGGGTGTGTGTGGGGGAGGTGAGGGGGAACGGGCGGTGGAGGGGGCGGGGGAAGAGGAAAGGTAGAGGGGCACTATTTTGTCAGTCCAGTAAGTCCTGTGAACTCAACAACACTGACGTCCTTGACATCAATAGTTTTTTGTGGGGTTTTTTTTTTTTGGTCTCATGTTCTACGCCAACCCAATCATATCACCCTCACTTATTCTGGCTCCATGTTCACAGTCACACCGCCGCTTTGCCCCGATGCAGCCCTAGCCTCGACACGCTGCAGTGACCAGTTACAATCGAGTCGTCATGAGGCAACCCATGAAAGGAGCCACTGCACTGCCGGCGAGTCACGTGGATTGTGTTCTCCGGAGCATGGTCTGGTCCAGGATGCCCAGGATTTCACTTGGTCCAGGATGCCCAGGATTTCACTTGGTCCAGGATGTGCAGGATTTCACTTGGTCCAGGATGTGCAGGATTTCACTTGGTCCAGGATGCCCAGGATTTCACTTGGTCCAGGATGCCCAGGATTTCACTTGGTCCAGGATGCCCAGGATTTCACTTGGTCCAGGATGTGCAGGATTTCACTAAGTTCTCTGCGAATGACCATCACTGTTCGGTGGTGCAGCCAGCGTGAGAGAGCGTCCTCCACTGGACAGTACCACCGGTGTCAATAATGATTTAGTGAACTTGCCGACAGCGACCATCTTGAGACGAATTCCAAGAGGGCACACACGTGGAGAGAAAAAAAGACCCCGACATCACCACTGGAGCAGGACATGAAGGGCCACATGCGCTCAAACACACGCAGACAGACAGACAGACAGACAGACAGACAGACAGACAGACAGACAACACACCACACAAACACCCCACACACACACACACACACACACACACACACAACACACACACACACACACAAACACACACACACACACACAACACACACACACACACACACACACACCACACACACAACACACAACACCAACACACACACACACACACACACACAACACACACACACACACACACACACACCACACACACACACACACACACACACCACACAACACACACACACACACACACACACACACACACACACACACACACACACAATACCACACAGCGCCCAGCAAACACACACCACACCACACAACACACACAACACACACACACACACACACACACACACACACACACACACACACACACACCACAAACACGCACACCACGCACGCACGCACACACACACACACACACACACACACACACACACACACACACACACACACACACACACACACACACACACACACACACACACACAGCGCTCGAATACATTCCAACCCCCACACAACCCATTGCTCGCACTCAGCAAGGGCATACACACACGCAGACAATTACAAACAAACAACTAACACCGCAGAAGTACAAACAATACAACTTAACACGCAGAAATGTACAAATCAATAGAAATTAACCACCGCAACGTACAAATCAATTAGAACCCTAACCACTGCAGAAATGTACAATCATAGACAACTAACCACCGCAGAAATGTACAAAAAAATAGACAACTTAACCACCGCAGAAATGTACAAATCAATAGACAACTTAACCACCGCAGAAATGTACAAATCAATAGACAACTTAACCACCGCAGAAATGTACAAATCAATAGACAACTTAACCACCACAGAAATGTACAAATCAATAAACAACTTAACCACCGCAGAAAAGTACAAATCAATAGACAACTTAACCACCGCACAAATGTACAAATCAATAGACAACTTAACCACCGCAAAAATGTACAAATCAATAAACAACGTAACCGCCGCAGAAATGTACAAATCTGTAAACAACTTAACCACTGCAGAACTGTACAAATCAATAAACAACTTAACTACCGCAGAAATGTACAAATCAATAAACAACTTAACCACTGCAGAAATGTACAAATCAATAAACAACTTAACCACCGCAGAAATGTACAAATCAATAGACAACTGTACCACCGCAGAAATGTACAAATCAATAAACAACTTAAATACTGCAGAAATGTACAAATCAATAAACGACTTAACCACCGCAGAAATGTACAAATCAATAGACAACTTAACCACCGCAAAAATGTACAAATCAATAAACGACTTACCCACCGCAGAAATGTAGAAATCAATAAACAACTTAAAAACTGCAGAAATGTACAGATCAATAAACGACGTAACCACCCCGCGAAATGTACAAATCAATAAACAACTTAAATACTGCAGAAATGTACAAATCAATAAACGACTTAACCACCGCAGAAATGTGAAATCAATAGACAACTGTACCACCGCAGAAATGTACAAATCAATAAACAACTTCACCACCGCAGAAATGTACAAATTTAACACTCACTCAGAAGACAATCATAACACACACCGCAGAAATGTACAAATCAATAAACAACTTAACCACCGCAGAAATGTACAAATCAATAGACAACTTAACCACGCAGAAATGTACAATCAATAGACAACTTAACCACCGCAGAAATGTACAAATCAATAAACAACCTAACACCGCAGAAATGTACAAATCAATAAACACCTAACCACGCAGAAATGTACAAATAATAGACAACTTAACCACCGCAGAAATGTACAAATCAATAAACAACTAACCACCGCAGAAATGTACAAATCAATAGACAACTTAACCACCGCAGAAATGTACAAATCAATAGACAACTTAACCACCGCAGAAATGTACAAATCAATAGACAACTTAACCACCGCAGAAATGTACAAATCAATAAACAACTTAACCACCGCTGAAATGTACAAATCAATAAACAACTTAACCACCGCAGAAATGTACAAATCAATAAACAACATAACCACCGCAGAAATGTACAAATCAATAGACAACTTAACCACCGGAAAAATGTACAAATCAATAAACGGCTTAACCACCGCAGAAATGTAGAAATCAATAAACAACTTAAATACTGCAGAAATGTACAGATCAATAAACGACGTAACCACCCCGTGAAATGTACAAATCAATAAACAACTTAAATACTGCAGAAATGTACAAATCAATAAACGACTTAACCACCGCAGAAATGTGGAAATCAATAGACAACTGTACCACCGCAGAAATGTACAAATCAATAAACAACTTAACCACCGCTGAAATGTACAAATCAATAAACAACTTAACTACCGCAGAAATGTACAAATCAATGTACAAATCAATAAACAACTTAACCACCGCAGAAATGTACAAATCAATAGACAACTTAACCACTGCAGAAATGTACAAATCAATAAACAACTTAACCACCGCAGAAATGTACAAATCAATAGACAACTTAACCACCGCAGAAATGTACAAATCAATAAACAACTTAACCACCGCAGAAATGTACAAATTAATAAACAACATAACCACCGCAGAAATGTACAAATCAATAAACAACGTGACTCAGTCCTGATGTTTCCTTTTGATCACAACCATTTTCAAACTGAAAACAAAGCAGTTGGAACAAAATTAATACAGCTGATGTGGGAATGCTTTGATACCAGAGGAAATCTTAAAACGAAAAACTGTCTTTTTGGTTTGACAAACTCTCCTTGGTTGTTTTGTGTGCCCCCTGTCTGCACGTGCGCTAGGCTAAGTGGTACCGCTGGCCGTTGTAAACTGGCGTTAGGGGCACAGAATGTGTCACTTTGGAGGGGAAAGTAACCTGTCTGGTTTGTTTTTGACTGTTTTAGTCAGTGTAACTCGTTCCTTTTGTTTTGTTTTGTTTTCTTTTTTTTTTCTTATATCAGTCAACAGAAAGTTGGCAGAAATCGGTGACGCGAGTGAGTCGACAATACGTTAACAGACGTATTCTATCTATCTATCCATCTCTCTCTCTCTCTCTCTCTCTCTCTCTCTCTCTCTCTCTCTCTCTCTCTCTCTCTCTCTCTCTCTCTCTCTCTCTCTCTCTCTCTCTCTGTTTGTCTGTCTGTCTGTCTGTCTATGTATGTATGTATGTATGTATGTATGTATGCATGTATGCATGTATGTATGTATGTATGTATGTATGTACCTATCTGTCTATTTGTCTATCTATCATTCTGTCCATTTATCTATCCTTCTATCTATCTATCCATCTGTCTATCTATCTGTCTGTCTATCTTTCTGTCTGTCTGTCTATCTATATCTGTGTGTGTGTGTGTGTGTGTGTGTGTGTGTGTGTGTGTGTGTGTGTGTGTGTGTGTGTGTGTTTTTTAGTGTGTGTGTGTGTGTGTGTGTGTGTGTGTGTGTCTGTCTGTCTGTCTGTCTGTCTGTCTGTCTCTGTCTCTCTGTCTCTGTCTCTCTCTCTCTCTCTCTCTCTCTCTCTCTCTCTCTCTCTCTCTCTCTGCCTGTCTCCATGTTAAAAAGGTGGATCAAAAGAGAACTAAACCAGCAAAATAATTTCTGGATTCCTTTGAAGTTTGGATGAAAAGCATTGCTCAGTGAAAAGAGTGCTACAGATAAACAACACTAATTGAATCATTGATAATTAGTACAATTAAACTTCACATTAAATGTCGTTTTCAATTACACTTTAGTCAGATGAGGTGGTGGGAAAGAAAGAAGGGGGATGTGTGTGTGTGTGTGTGTGTGTGTGTGTGTGTGTGTGTGTGTGTGTGTGTGTGTGTGTGTGTGTGTGTGAGTGCGTGCGTGCGTGTGTGTGTGTGTGTGTGTCGATCTGTCTGTCTGTCTACTGAGCGCGCGTATGTGTGTGTTCCCGCGCGCGTGTGTGTATGTGTGTATGCGTGCACGCAAGCCCGTACATGTGTGTACGCGCGAGTGTGTGTGTGTGTGTGTGTGTGTATGTGTGTGTGTGTGTGTGTGTGTGTGTGTGTGTGTGTGTGTGTGTGTGTGTGTGTGTGTGTGCGTGCACGCGCGGGCGCGCCTGTGTGTGTTTGTGCGCGACTGTATGTGTGCTTTTGCGTGTACCCTTCACTGCTCCTTTCTTGTAACTTACCCTGTCTGTCCTGTTGTACCCTGTCCTGCTGTACAATTTTTTTTCTGTCCTACTTTCTGTATTGCCCTGTCTTGTGTGTACTGTCCCACCCTGTCATTTCTATCCTAACTGTCGAGCCTACCTGGCCCTGTGACATCTCCTCCTGTCCGTCGTACGCATGCTTTTTCCCCCTTTGATACCTTTCCTTCTTTTTCTTCTATTCTGTCTTCTTTAGTTTTCCTTGTCCTGAACTATCCTGCATTTCTTCAACTATCCTGTATTTCTTGAACTATTCTGTATTTCTTGAACTATCCTGTATTTCTTGAACTATCCTGTGTATCTTGTTCTGTCTTCTTCTGTCTGTTCTGCCCTAAATAGAATGTCCTTTGATATTGTGTTCAATCGTTTTTGTATCTATCAGATCCCATTTTGTGTGCCCTATCCTATCTTGCCTGTTGAGACCTACATGTGCTACACTGTCCTACCTCTACCCACTGCATCATACACTGTTATATCTTTCCTCTGGCCTGGCCCGCTTATCCTGCCCCCCCCCCCCCCTCCTCTCTCTCTCTCTCTCTCTCTCTCTCTCTCTCTCTCTCTCTCTCTCTCTCTCTCTCTCTCTGCCCTATCCTGTCCTATTCTGTGTGACTTGTCCCACCCTGTCCTGTCCTATTCTGTGTGACTTGTCCCACCCTGTCCTGTCCTATTCTGTGTGACTTGTCCCACCCTGTCCTGTCCTATTCTGTGTGACTTGTCCCACCCTGTCCTGTCCTATTCTGTGTGACTTGTCCCACCCTGTCCTGTCCTATTCTGTGTGACTTGTCCCACCCTGTCCTGTCCTATTCTGTGTGACTTGTCCCACCCTGTCCTGTCCTATTCTGTGTGACTTGTCCCACCCTGTCCTGTCCTATTCTGTGTGACTTGTCCCACCCTGTCCTGTCCTATTCTGTGTGACTTGTCCCACCCTGTCCTGTCCGACCAGTCCGTCTTGACCCGCCCTGTTCTGTTGATATCATCTGACCTGATCCTGATTGTCCTGTCCTACTTTATCCTGTCTATCCTAACCCACCCCATCCTATCCTGTACCACCCTGTCCTATACTAACTATACTATTCTGTTCTGCCTGTCCCTCCCCACCCTATCGTGTCTGTCATGCCTACCTGTCTGTACTGTCTCATCCTGTCCTGTCCTGTCCGATCGTGTATATCATGCCTAACCCATTTTATCCTGCATATCATGCCTATCCTATTTTATCCTGTATATCATGCCTATCCCATTCTATCCTGTCCAAACTGTCTCACGCTGCCCAATCCCCATCCTATCCTGTATATCAAGCCTTAACATATCCTATCCTATCCTGTCTATCCCATCCTATCCTATCCCATCCGGTCCCGTCATATCCTGTCTTATCCCATCCTATCCTATCCCATCCAATCCTATCCTATCCCATCCTATCCTATCCCATCCTATCCTATCCCATCCTATCCTATCCCATCCTGTCCGATCCCATCCTGTCCTGTCCTATCCTGTCCTATCCCATCCTGTCCTGTCATTTCCTATCCTGTCCTATCCCATCCTGTCCTGTCATTTCCTGTCCTGTCCTATCCTGTCCTATCCCATCCTGTCCTGTCATTCCTGTCCTATCCCATCCTGTCCTGTCATTTCCTGTCCTATCCCATCCTGTCCTGTCATTTCCTGTCCTATCCCATCCTGTCCTGTCCTATCCTGTCCTATCCCATCCTGTCCTGTCATTTCCTGTCCTGTCTATCCTGTCCTATCCCATCCTGTCCTGTCATTTCCTGTCCTATCCCATCCTGTCCTGTCATTTCCTGTCCTATCCCTCCTGTCCTGTCATTTCCTGTCCTATCCCACCTGTCCTGTCCTTCCTGTCCTATCCCATCCTGTCCTGTCATTTCCTGTCCTGTCCTATCCTGTCCTATCCCATCCTGTCCTGTCATTTCCTGTCCTATCCCATCCTGTCCTGTCATTTCCTGTCCTATCCCATCCTGTCCTGTCATTTCCTGTCCTATCCCATTCTGTCCTATCCTGTCCTATCCCATCCTGTCCTGTCATTTCCTGTCCTGTCCTATCCTGTCCTATCCCATCCTGTCCTGTCATTTCCTGTCCTATCCCATCCTGTCCTGTCATTTCCTGTCCTATCCCATCCTGTCCTGTCATTTCCTGTCCTATCCCACCCTGTCCTGTCCTATCCTGTCCTATCCCATCCTGTCCTGTCATTTCCTGTCCTGTCCTATCCTGTCCTATCCCATCCTGTCCTGTCATTTCCTGTCCTATCCCATCCTGTCCTGTCATTTCCTGTCCTATCCCATCCTGTCCTGTCATTTCCTGTCCTATCCCATTCTGTCCTATCCTGTCCCATTCTGTCCTATCGCATCCTATCCTGACCCATCCTGTCCTACCCCATCCTGTCCGATCCCATCCTGTCTGTCTGGCCCCTTCCTATCCTGCGCCACCCTATCCTGTATGTCTTTTTTAACCCATCCTGTCTTTCACGTCCCATCCTGTCCTGCCCCACCCTATCCTGTACATCATGTCTGTCATATCCTGACTGCTTTGTCCCATCCTGTCCTGCCCCACCCTATCCTGTACATCATGTCTGTCATATCCTGACTGCTTTGTCCCATCCTGTCCTGTCCAACCCTATCCTGTACATCATGTCTGTCATATCCTGACTGCTTTGTCCCATCCTGTCCTGCCCCACCCTATCCTGTACATCATGTCTGTCATATCCTGACTGCTTTGTCCCATCCTGTCCTGTCCAACCCTATCCTGTACATCATGTCTGTCATATCCTGACTGCTTTGTCCCATCCTGTCCTGCCCCACCCTATCCTGTACATCATGTCTGTCATATCCTGACTGCTTTGTCCCATCCTGTCCTGTCCAACCCTATCCTGTATATCTTTTCTAACCTATCGTGTCTTTCACGTCCCATCCTGTCTTGTCCCACCCTATCCTACATAATAATCATGTCTGTCATAACCTGACTGCTTTGTCCCATCCTGTGTTATCCTACGCTATTCTGAAGGTGCTGTCTATGCTGCCCTGTCTTACCCTGTCCATGCCGATTCTGAAGGTGCTGTCTATGCTGTCCTGTCTTACCCTGTCCATGCCGATTCTGAAGGTGCTGTCTATGCTGCCCTGTCTTACCCTGTCCATGCCGATTCTGAAGGTGCTGTCTATGCTGTCCTGTCTTACCCTGTCCATGCCGATTCTGAAGGTGCTGTCTATGCTGTCCTGCCTTACCCTGTCCATGCCGATTCTGAAGGTGCTGTCTATGCTGTCCTGTCTTACCCTGTCCATGCCGATTCTGAAGGTGCTGTCTATGCTGTCCTGTCTTACCCTGTCCATGCCGATTCTGGAGGTGCTGTCTATGCTGTCCTGCCTTATCCTGTCCATGCCGATTCTGAAGGTGCTGTCTATGCTGTCCTGCCTTACCCTGTCCATGCCGATTCTGAAGGTGCTGTCTATGCTGTCCTGTCTTACCCTGTCCATGCCGATTCTGAAGGTGCTGTCTATGCTGTCCTGCCTTACCCTGTCCATGCCGATTCTGAAGGTGCTGTCTATGCTGTCCTGTCTTACCCTGTCCATGCCGATTCTTAAGATGCTGTCTATGCTGTCCTGTCTTACCCTGTCCATGCCGATTCTGAAGGTGCTGTCTATGCTGTCCTGCCTTACCCTGTCCATGCCGATTCTGAAGGTGCTGTCTATGCTGTCCTGTCTTACCCTGTCCATGCCGATTCTGAAGGTGCTGTCTATGCTGTCCTGCCTTACCCTGTCCATGCCGATTCTGAAGGTGCTGTCTATGCTGTCCTGTCTGACCCTGTCCATGCCGATTCTGAAGGTGCTGTCTATGCTGTCCTGCCTTACCCTGTCCATGCCGATTCTGAAGGTGCTGTCTATGCTGTCCTGACTTACCCTGTCCATGCCGATGTGTGTGGCAGGTGATGCTGGCCACAGAGTGTCTTCCAGGACTGCAGCCACGTTACGGGTAGCGGCCGTGGTGGTGTCCTGGTGCTCCGTCATCTTCTCCTTCTCCACAGGGATTGCCGCCATTGGTAGGTGTCCGAGTGGCCTCCCTTTGTCTTACCGTTAGCTCTGTCTGTCTGTCTGTCTGTCTGCCTCTCTGCCTGTCTGTCTGTCTGTCTGTCTGGTTGACCTGTCTCTCTCAACTTTGTCTCCGTGTCTGTTAATAGATACCCACCTCTCTCTGTCTGTCTCTGTCTCTGTCTGTCTGTCTGTCTGTCTGTCTC
>CM031617.1:16630771-16635771 GCA_018398815.1 Conus ventricosus
TGTGTGTGTGTGTAGGTGCGTGTGTAGGTGTGTAGGTAGGTGTGTGTGTGTAGGTGTGTAGGTAGGTGTGTGTGTGTGTGTGTGTGTGTGTGTGTGTGTGTGTGTGTGGAGAGGAAAGGAGCAGGAGCAGGGGAGGGAGAGAGAGATGGCGGGGGGGGGGGGGGGGGGGCGCTGTGTTGCATTTGTCCAACTCGTATTCATGGCATATTAAAATATGTGCCGTTCAAACAATTGTTCTGTACAGAATTCCTATATACTAGGATTTTCATTTGTACCACCAGATGTTATCTTTATTGATGGCCAATATTTAACGTGTCGTCTTGTAGGGCCTACTAGTGTCTGCCTGCTTTGGAGATTGTACATACATTGATTCATTTCTTATGTTACAATATTGATTCATTTCTTATGTTACAAAAGTTTTTCCGTTATTCGTTTTGTCACTTACTTTTTAGTGATCGGTTGCGTTGTTTTGCAGTTGTTGCATTTTCTGTTGCTTTCTTTTTGTATTTTGTCATCATTCATACACACGTCTCTTGATATTAATTATTCACACATCTGTGTCTGTGTGTGTGTGTCAGAGAGAGAGAGAGAGAGAGAGAGAGAGAGAGAGAGAGAGAGAATGAGGGAGGGAAGGAGGGAGGGAGGGAGAGAGTAGTTATATTTGTTCATTGGCTTTCTTGTATTGTGCGTGAATTACTGGAAATGCTGATCATTTACGTTGAAATCAAAAGTGATATCTGTAGCCTCGCTTTTGGTTACACTTTTGTGATCCCCAGTCCCACCTTTTTGTGGATTCTCCTGTCTTATGTCTTGATTCTTCTCGATATCTATGACATATCATCATGTAGTTGTGTTGCTACTGTATTCACTTATCACCCCTGACATTTTGTGCGCGTCATTTTGTATTTGAGGGCTCTGAATGCTTTTCATTCGCTTCAGTCGGACAAAATGCCCACTGTAAACGCTTGGCCTTCCAAGGACGGTTTCAGAATAGGATTTTCAAATATAAATCATGTACTTAGTAAACGGGAAGAGTTATCATCTATTCTTTATAATTCTGGGATGCAATTCATTTATTTTTTTTCAATATTTTGACCATTATTAGTATTCCTATCAGTAATATAATTATCATCATTACTACTTTGACTCACACATTATCTCCCTTCCAACAGCCTCGTTCTCATTCAACTCCTACCTTGCGCTGAAGTGATCAAAGTTAAGTGATTGGTCGTTCATTTTAATTGTCCTATTTGTTTGTATCTCGCCTGAAGAAGACCTAAGAGGTCGAAACGCGTCGTGTTTTGTCTTGTGACTCGTTTATCCACGTTTCTCTCGGCGGTTCGCTGACATTTATTCAAGATTTGTTTAAGATTTGTTTAGATTTCCGCCTACAGTTGTCTCACTTTGCAACTAGATCTACTAATTTTGCTGTGTTGAGCCTGTATTAACCAAGTATATATCTCATGAAGATGTATCTGTACTAGGTTATTGACATGGCCCTATTCTTCCAATACAAACAGGCTTACTACTTTATTCACGTCAGTCTCTTGCGTGTACACCGATAAATTCTTTTGAACGTCACGGTATTGAATCTATTTGATTCGGAGTTAAAGTTAAGAAGAGCAAACCCATTTTATACAGCAAAACCCTGTGAACGCATTTTCCAGTCTGACAATTTTTAAAAAAAAACAATGATGGAAGCTGCTTCACTGGTCAGAAACGAAATTATTCTCTTCGGTGATTTTAACATTAAAAATCGATGGAATCTTACATACGCTAATTAGGCATGTTTCGGTTAATTAATACACCGACACGAATTACCCCAACATCCGAAACTCTGATTGACGATATTTATGCCACCCCAAAAAGAAGAAGAAAGAAACATCATAGAAATATATTCTCCACATTTCGGATGTGTTGACCACTCGCTGGTATGTCTAACTTGGCTATAAAACTGTTTTTGATTCTTCTAGTGTTAATTCGTTGAAATCTGTAGGTGGCGTTTGTATTCATAAGCGAACTTTTAAATTTATTACTGTAAAATCGTCTTCATAAACATTACAGGACTGTGTGAAGCTAAGTTTGTTTCCCTTATCATACAGACTTCAGTACAATACAGCAATGCTGATGTACAGAATCGTAATGGTTAATCATGATAAACTAAGAATAGAGTTATCCGCAAACCTAGAACTGATCCTTTCAAAACCAGTCTTGTCTACACACGTGGAACACTTCGGAATTTTCTACCAATAGACATCAAACAAAAAATTACTACTGCTTCTTTTACTACAACGTAAAAAATATGCTATTTCAATATTTTAACACAATAACAAATTCACTGAATATGTGATCATTGTGAACAACGCTATATTATTATATATATATATATATATATATATATATATATATATATATATATATATATATATATATATATATATATATATATATATAGATCAAAGTGATTAAAATACCCAAAATGATTTTTTGAGTGCTCAACCCATATATATATATGTGTGTGTGTAAATGTATGTATGTAAATAACGCGCGCGCGCGCGCGCGTGTGTGTGTGTGTGTGTGTGTGTGTGTGTGTGTGTGTGTGTGTGAGAGAGTGTGTGCGCGTTCATGTGTGCACGTGTGCGTGCATGTGTGTGTGTGTGTGTGTGTGTGTGTGTGTGTGTGTGTGTGTGTGTGTGTGTGTGTGTTGTGGCATGTGTGTATATGTTCATGTGTGTATGTGTGTGTGTGTGTGTGTGTGTGTGTGTGTGTGTGTGTGTGTGTGTGTGTGTGGGTGTGTGTGTTCAGGTGCGTGCGTGCGTCCGTGCATGCGTGCGTGCGTGTGTGTGCGTGCGTGCGTGCGTGCGTGTGCGCGCGCGCATGTGTGTGTGTGTTACAAAAATGTGGGGAGAAGGGGAGGGGAGAGGTTATTTGGGGATGGGATTATTCTCCACTCTTTACCTGTGCCCTTTTTTTATTTGTAGAAAAATTAAAATATTTCTCGCGGCGGGCACCACATCAAGGGCCGACATGAGGACGTTAGGGTATCAAAACTTGAGCGTCAAGGGCCGAGATGAGGACGTTAGGGTATCAAAACTTGAGCGTCAAGGGCCGAGATGAGGACGTTAGGGTATCAAAACTTGAGCGTCATGGGCCGAGATGAGGACGTTAGGGTATCAAAACTTGAGCGTCAAGGGCCGAGATGAGGACGTTAGGGTATCAAAACTTGAGCGTCAAGGGCCGAGATGAGGACGTTAGGGTATCAAAACTTGAGCGTCAAGGGCCGAGATGAGGACGTTAGGGTATCAAAACTTGAGCGTCAAGGGCCGAGATGAGGACGTTAGGGTATCAAAACTTGAGCGTCAAGGGCCGAGATGAGGACGTTAGGGTATCAAAACTTGAGCGTCAAGGGCCGAGATGAGGACGTTAGGGTATCAAAACTTGAGCGTCAAGGGCCGAGACAGGGCTGCCAAGTACAGGGTACTTGTCCTAGAGAGACAAGACACCTAGATTAGTAAAATACATAATACTTACTTTATAAATCTTAAATAAATGTTAGCAAACCGCCCAGAGAACGTGGACAAACGAGTCACAAGACAAAACACAACGCGTTTCGACCTCTTAGGTCTTCGTCAGGTGATATATAAACGAATAAACGCCTTCTTCCTTGCGCTGAACCCTAAGCGATCTGAAGCGATCAAAGCTAAGTGAATTTTCGTTGTTTTATTCGTATATATATATCCTCTGACGAAGACCTAAGAGGTCGAAACGCGTTGTGTTTTGTCTTGTGACTCGTTTGTCCACGTTCTCTGGGCGGTTCGCTAACATTTATTTACGATTTGTTTAGATTTCCGCCTGCAGTCGTCTCGCTTTGAAACTAGACTTACTTTATAGTCAATCACAGGATCCACATCCTACCTATCGAGTGTGTGAACAAGATAGAATTTGGAAACGATACCGATCACGAGTAAAAAATAATCTAGAATTTTTTAATTGCTAAAAAAATGTTTGTATCGAAAGTTATCAAAATTGTTCTCACGTCTCATACTCACCCTAGAATCAACTTTTTTTTTAAAGTTCTCTTTTCTTTCTTTCCTTCCCCTCCACTGCCTCCGCCAAAAGTGCCAGACAATCTCTTTTTTTTTTCCAGGAGCACAAAATCACTAGCCCGCCAACCAAGGACAAGCACACCTGTAAAGATGAACTTTCAAAAAACATTTCTTTTCTCTTCATGGGGCGCAGAACAATGGGCTTCCAACCAAGAAACATTTTTTTTCTCTTTTTTTACCCCATAGGGTGCACGACATATTACAATTCTTGTTCTTCATGCAAATACTACATTTCTCGTCGTTTTTGCTTTCAAATATTAAAAAGTTGCAGTAAACAAGTGGGGTAACTTTTGCTCCCATAAGAAATTCTAACACAGAGTAACTTTTATTCAAGACTGGCACAGCCTCTTAAACTTGAATAAAGTCAGACAAATACATTGACGAACAATCTAATAGTGGTGGTGGGGGCGGGGGGGGGGGGGGGGGGGGGAACAAACGCAGGCCAACAACTGAACTGTCTTCATAGTAATAACTGAGCAAAGATTTGGACTTGAGGAGGGGGGGGGGGGGGGGGAGTTTGAAGATGGAGAAACTGGGAACATGAAATTAAGAAAATATCTTACAGATATGAAAACTCTTCCATAGCTGCATAAGGGAACCATCGCAATCCCTTTTGAAGGCAGATATATTTGTATTGCCTGCTCCGAGGCCTTTCGACTGCTGGGTCGGAACTCATCAGGGAGACACGACCGGTTGTGTCTGCGCTCCTGGCGTCAAATAGAGACACACCACAGTCCATAATACTGTGTTGTTCTCACCACCAAAGGTGCAAAAAAGAATCCAATAGCACCCCAAAGCAGCCAGTGAAGAGTAGTAAATGAAACCAAACGAAAGTGTGGGGAGGAAAAAAGTTGCTGAAAAACTAAAGACATTATGCAAATAGTATAAAATGTA
>CM031617.1:16653271-16658271 GCA_018398815.1 Conus ventricosus
CTGTCATACCTATCCACAGTCAGCCACAGCATTGCCGCACTGTCATAACTATCCACAGCCACAGCATTGCCGCACTGTCATAACTATCCACAGCCACAGCATTGCCGCACTGTCACAACTATCCACAGTCAGCCACAGCATTGCCGCACTGTCATAACTATCCACAGTCAGTCACAGCATTGCCGCACTGTCATAACTATCCACAGTCAGCCACAGCATTGCCGCACTGTCATAACTATCCACAGTCAGTCACAGCATTGCCGCACTGTCATAACTATCCACAGTCAGCCACAGCATTGCCGCACTGTCATAACTATCCACAGTCAGTCACAGCATTGCCGCACTGTCATAACTATCCACACAGTCAGCCACAGCATTTCCGCACTGTCATAACTATCCACAGTCAGCCACAGCATTGCCGCACTGTCATAACTATCCACAGTCAGCCACAGCATTGCCGCACTGTCATAACTATCCACAGTCAGTCACAGCATTGCCGCACTGTCATAACTATCCACAGTCAGTCACAGCATTGCCGCACTGTCATAACTATCCACAGTCAGTCACAGCATTGCCGCACTGTCATAACTATCCACAGTCAGCCACAGCATTGCCGCACTGTCATAACTATCCACAGTCAGCCACAGCATTGCCGCACTGTCATAACTATCCACAGTCAGTCACAGCATTGCCGCACTGTCATAACTATCCACAGTCAGTCACAGCATTACCGCACTGTCATAACTATCAACAGTCAGCCACAGCATTGCCGCACTGTCATAACTATCCACAGTCAGTCACAGCACTGTCATAACTATCCACAGTCAGCCACAGCATTGCCGCACTGTCATAACTATCCACAGTCAGCCACAGCATTGCTGCACTGTCATAACTATCCACAGTCAGCCACAGCATTGCCGCACTGTCATAACTATCCACAGTCAGTCACAGCATTGCCGCACTGTCATACCTATCCACAGTCAGCCACAGAATTGCCGCACTGTCATAACTATCCACAGTCACAGCATTGCCGCACTGTCATAACTATCCACAGTCAGCCACAGCATTGCCGCACTGTCATAACTATCCACAGCCACAGCATTGCCGCACTGTCATAACTATCCACAGTCACAGCATTGCCGCACTGTCATAACTATCCACAGTCAGCCACAGCATTGCCGCACTGTCATAACTATCCACAGCCACAGCATTGCCGCACTGTCATAACTATCCACAGCCACAGCATTGCCGCACTGTCACAACTATCCACAGTCAGCCACAGCATTGCCGCACTATCATAACTATCCACAGTCAGTCACAGCATTGTCGCACTGTCATAACTATCCACAGTCAGCCACAGCATTGCCACACTGTCATAACTATCCACAGTCAGCCACAGCATTGCCGCACTGTCATAACTATCCACAGTCAGTCACAGCATTGCCGCACTGTCATAACTATCCACAGTCAGTCACAGCATTACCGCACTGTCATAACTATCCACAGTCAGTCACAGCATTGCCGCACTGTCATAACTATCCACAGTCAGCCACAGCATTGCCGCACTGTCATAACTATCCAAAGTCAGTCACAGCATTGCCGCACTGTCATAACTATCCACAGCCACAGCATTGCCGCACTGTCATAACTATCCACAGTCAGTCACAGCATTGCCGCACTGTCATAACTATCCACAGTCAGCCACAGCATTGCCGCACTGTCATAACTTTCCACAGTCAGTCACAGCATTGCCGCACTGTCATAACTATCCACACAGTCAGCCACAGCATTGCCGCACTGTCATAACTATCCACAGTCACAGCATTGCCGCACTGTCATAACTATCCACAGTCAGCCACAGCATTGCCGCACTGTCATAACTATCCACAGTCAGCCACAGCATTGCCGCACTGTCATAACTATCCACAGCCACAGCATTGCCGCACTGTCATAACTATCCACAGTCAGCCACAGCATTGCGTCCCTGTCATAACTATCCACAGTCAGCCACAGCATTGCCGCACTGTCATAACTATCCACAGTCAGCCACAGCATTGCCGCACTGTCATAACTATCCACAGTCAGTCACAGCACTGTCATAACTATCCACAGTCAGCCACAGCATTGCCGCACTGTCATAACTATCCACAGCCACAGCATTGCCACACTGTCATAACTATCCACAGTCAGCCACAGCATTGCCGCACTGTCATAACTATCCACAGTCAGCCACAGCATTGCCGCACTGTCATAACTATCCACAGCCACAGCATTGCCGCACTGTCATAACTATCCACAGTCAGTCACAGCATTGCCGCACTGTCATAACTATCCACAGTCAGCCACAGCATTGCCGCACTGTCATAACTATCCACAGTCAGTCACAGCATTCCCGCACTGTCATAACTATCCACAGTCAGTCACATCATTGCCGCACTGTCATAACTATCCACAGCCACAGCATTGCCGCACTGTCATAACTATCCACAGTCAGTCACAGCATTGCCGCACTGTCATAACTATCCACAGTCAGTCACAGCATTGCCACACTGTCATAACTATCCACAGTCAGCCACAGCATTGCCGCACTGTCATAACTATCCACAGTCAGTCACAGCATTGCCGCACTGTCATAACTATCCACAGTCAGTCACAGCATTGCCGCACTGTCATAACTATCCACAGTCAGCCACAGCATTGCCGCACTGTCATAACTATCCACAGTCAGTCACAGCATTGCCGCACTGTCATAACTATTTACAGTCAGCCACAGCATTGCCGCACTGTCATAACTATCCACAGTCAATCACAGCATTGCCGCACTGTCATAACTATCCACAGCATTGCCGCACTTTCATAACTATCCACAGTCAGTCACAGCATTGCCGCACTGTCATAACTATCCACAGTCAGTCACAGCATTACCGCACTGTCATAACTATCCACAGTCAGTCACAGCATTGCCGCACTGTCATAACTATCCACAGTCAGCCACAGCATTGCCGCACTGTCATAACTATCCACAGTCAGTCACAGCATTGCCGCACTGTCATAACTATCCACAGTCAGCCACAGCATTGCCGCACTGTCATAACTATCCACAGTCAGTCACAGCATTGCCGCACTGTCATAACTATCCACAGTCAGTCACAGCATTACCGCACTGTCATAACTATCCACAGTCAGTCACAGCATTGCCGCACTGTCATAACTATCCATAGTCAGCCACAGCATTGCCGCACTGTCATAACTATCCACAGTCAGCCACAGCATTGCCGCACTGTCATAACTATCCACAGTCAGCCACAGCATTGCCGCACTGTCATAACTATCCACAGTCAGTCACAGCATTGCCGCACTGTCATAACTATCCACACAGTCAGCCACAGCATTGCCGCACTGTCATAACTATCCACAGTCAGTCACAGCATTGCCGCACTGTCATAACTATCCACAGTCAATCACAGCATTGTCGCACTGTCATAACTATCCACAGTCAGCCACAGCATTGCCGCACTGTCATAACTATCCACAGCCACAGCATTGCCGCACTGTCATAACTATCCACAGTCAGTCACAGCATTGCCGCACTGTCATAACTATCCACAGTCAGTCACAGCATTACCGCACTGTCATAACTATCCACAGTCAGTCACAGCATAGCCGCACTGTCATAACTATCCACAGTCAGCCACAGCATTGCCGCACTGTCATAACTATCCACAGTCAGTCACAGCATTGCCGCACTGTCATAACTATCCACAGTCAGCCACAGCATTGCCGCACTGTCATAACTATCCACAGTCAGCCACAGCATTGCCGCACTGTCATAACTATCCACAGTCAGTCACAGCATTGCCGCACTGTCATAACTATCCACAGTCAGTCACAGCATTGCCGCACTGTCATAACTATCCACAGTCAGCCACAGCATTGCCGCACTGTCATAGCTATCCACAGTCAGCCACAGCATTGCCGCACTGTCATAACTATCCACAGCTACAGCATTGCCGCACTGTCATAACTATCCACAGTCATTCACAGCATTGCCGCACTGTCATAACTATCCACAGTCAGCCACAGCATTGCCGCACTGTCATAACTATCCACAGTCAGTCACAGCATTGCCGCACTGTCATAACTATCCACAGTCAGTCACAGCACTGTCATAACTATCCACAGTCAGCCACAGCATTGCCGCACTGTCATAACTATCCACAGCCACAGCATTGCCGCACTGTCATAACTATCCACAGTCATTCACAGCATTGCCTCCCTGTCATAACTATCCACAGTCAGCCACAGCATTGCCGCACTGTCATAACTATCCAAAGTCAGTCACAGCATTGCCGCTCTGTCATAACTATCCACAGTCAGTCACAGCATTGCCGCACTGTCATAACTATCCGCAGTCAGTCACAGCACTGTCATAACTATCCACAGTCAGCCACAGCATTGCCGCACTGTCATAACTATCCACAGTCAGACGCTGGAATCTTTTGCACAGTTCACTGATCTGAGATTCCTCATCAGCAGTGAGGAACCCACACCACAAAACCTCTGAAGGCCAACAAAGACAACGATAGCACTGTCCAGATTAAAACCTGTATGGAAAGATAAGAACGTCTTCATGAAACACAAGATTAGGCTTCTGCGAACGCTGGTATCTTCCATCTTCCTGTGTGCCTGCGAGACATGGACCCTCACAGCGCATCGGAAATTAGAAATCAACGCTGCGTAAACGAAGTGTCATCGTCCGACACTAAACATCAGATACACTGATGGTATTACCAGTCAACAACAGCGTCAAACCACCAGGCAGCACTTGGACCATATGAATATCTACTGACGTCAGTCAAGGTAGGATAGCTGCGTTGGTATGGCCTTGCAACCAGATCCAATAGCCTACCTGAAACAGTCTTCCAGGGGACTGTTGAAGGGAGGAGGCAGAGGTTAAGACACTCAAGAAAACAGACAAATAGAAACAAAAAGCATGGACT
>CM031617.1:16665771-16670771 GCA_018398815.1 Conus ventricosus
TCTGAATCATCTGTCTGCGAATCACCTGCCTCTGAATCATCTGCCTCTGAATCATCTGTCTCTGAATCACCTGTCTCTGAATCACCTGTCTCTGAATCACGTGTCTGTCCACACAGGGCGGGACCAGGTCAAGCCATGTTCGCACCGCCCTGTTGAACAGCAACTTCGCTGGAGAACGTCCAGTGGCTGTGGTCGGAGGAACCTGTACATAGACAAGAAACGTGTAATGGGAGTCTCCACTGATCCTCAGCTCGTCGTCCTCAGTCCCTGCTTCAACGTGTGCACAGCACGCACAGCCAGTACATGTGTGGATGCAGGGCAGGGTGACGATCTGATGAGTTTGACGCCATTCTTGGGCATGGAGTCTTCAAAACTCAGCACTGGTGAAGCATATGCCATTGTCGGATACAAGGTCTCTGGCAATCCGTGAATGGCAAAGGACTGCCGCAGTTTCTCAACGGCGGCCGCTGAAGTGGATGAATGCATGGGGTAGGCATCAGTCCGTGTGGAGTGGCATCAATGATGACCATTATCTTGTTCAGGAAAGGCATAAAGACATTGACCTACTTTACTGACCCAAAAATTCAGGATAAAATCGTGTTTTTCACATTCAAAAACATTTTTGAACGGAGCCAGAGAGATTTTCATCTATTCAGACCGTGATCTGACCTAACCCCGTCCGGAAATCATGGCGTCGAAAATGGCCAAGAGAGAGAGACGCCACAGGGATGTTGATAATGGGGAAATGGCCACGAGAGAGACGACCCCAGGGATGTTGATAGTGGGGAAATGGCCAAGAGAGAGAGAGAGACGACCCCAGGGATGTTGATAATGGGGAAATGGCCACGAGAGAGACGACCCCAGGGATGTTGATAGTGGGGAAATGGCCACGAGAGAGACGACCCCAGGGATGTTGATAGTGGGGAAATGGCCACGAGAGAGACGACCCCAGGGATGTTGATAGTGGGGAAATGGCCACGAGAGAGACGACCCAAGGGATGTTGATAGTGGGGAAATGGCCACGAGAGAGACGACCCCAGGGATGTTGATAGTGGGGAAATGGCCACGAGAGAGACGACCCCAGGGATGTTGATAGTGGGGAAATGGCCAAGAGAGAGAGAGAGACGACCCCAGGGATGTTGATAATGGGGAAATGGCCACGAGAGAGACGACCCCAGGGATGTTGATAGTGGGGAAATGGCCACGAGAGAGACGACCCCAGGGATGTTGATAATGGGGAAATGGCCACGAGAGAGACGACCCAAGGGATGTTGATAGTGGGGAAATGGCCACGAGAGAGACGACCCCAGGGATGTTGATAGTGGGGAAATGGCCACGAGAGAGACGACCCCAGGGATGTTGATAGTGGGGAAATGGCCACGAGAGAGACGACCCAGTGATGTTGATAGTGGGGAAATGGCCACGAGAGAGACGACCCCAGGGATGTAGATAGTGGGGAAATGGCCAAGAGAGAGAGAGAGACGACCCCAGGGATGTTGATAATGGGGAAATGGCCAAGAGAGAGAGAGAGAGTACCCCAGGGATGTTGATAATGGGGAAATGGCCAAGAGAGAGAGAGAGAGAGGACCCCAGGGATGTTGATAGTGGGGAAATGGCCAAGAGAGAGAGAGAGAGAGACGACCCAGGGATGTTGATAATGGGGAAATGGCCAAGAGAGAGAGAGAGAGAGAGAGAGGACCCCAGGGATGTTGATAGTGGGGAAATGGCCAAGAGAGAGAGAGAGAGACGACCCCAGGGATGTTGATAATGGGGAAATGGCCACGAGAGAGACGACCCAGGGATGTTGATATTTGGGAAATGGCCACGAGAGAGACGACCCCAGGGATGTTGATAATGGGGAAATGGCTACTGAGAGCGGCGGGGATGACATAGCACTGACGTTTTTTTTTCAGCTCAGAGACTATTTTAGCCCTGTGTTTGAGCTCAGTGAGTTTTTTTTTGGGCTCGGTGTGTTGGCTCAATGATCATTTCAGCTGAGAGGTGGTAGGGACAATGATCATTTCAGCTCAGAGGTGGTAGGGCACAATGATCATTTCAGCTGAGAGGTGGTGGGGCTCAGTGATCATTTCAGCTGAGAGGTGGTGGGGCTCAATGATCATTTCAGCTGAGAGGTGGTGGGGCTCAATGATCATTTCAGCTGAGAGGTGGTGGGGCTCAATGATCATTTCAGCTCAGAGGTGGTGGGGCTCAATGATCATTTCAGCTGAGAGGTGGTGGGGCTCAATGATCATTTCAGCTCAGAGGTGGTGGGGCTCAGTGATCATTTCAGCTCAGAGGTGGTGGGACTCAATGATCATTTCAGCTGAGAGGTGGTGGGGCTCAATGATCATTTCAGCTGAGAGGTGGTAGGGCTCAGTGATCATTTCAGCTCAGAGGTGGTGGGGCTCAGTGATCATTTCAGCTGAGAGGTGGTGGGGCCCCAATGATCATTTCAGCTGGAGGTGGTGGGGCTCAATGATCATTTCAGCTGAGAGGTGGTGGGCTCAGTGATCATTTCAGCTGAGAGGTGGTGGGGCTCAATGATCATTTCAGCTCAGAGGTGGTAGAGCTCAGTGATCATTTCAGCTCAGAGGTGGTGGGCAAGGGGATCTAAGCCATGGTCCATTGGTAAAGAAGGCTTCGTTGTCAGTCCTGGAGAGATACATCCGGCTTAGCATCTGTGACCCTTTTTATTAAGTTGATGATCATGACGACTGTCATCAACATTCTTCTTCTTATTATTATTATTATTATTCTCCTCCACCTCCTCCTCCTCCTTGTTTTTTCTCTTTTTTTTTCTTTTTTGCAATCATTCATCATCATCATCATCATCATCATCATCATCATCATCATCATCATCATCATTATCATTCTTTTCATTATCATCATTATGATTACGATGATAATGATGATAAAGATGACCATGGTGATGGTGATGAAAAGATGCGATAATGATGATGATGATGGTTTATTGTTGCTGTTGTTGTTGTCTTTTTGTTCTTGAGTGGTGGCGGTGTAGTTGTTGTTTTTGTTATTATTTCTAACATTATCATTATCATCATCAGTATTATTATTATCATTTATTATTATTGTTGTTGTTTTTATCATTTTTATAAAACATTGGTTTTATTGTTGCTGCTGTTTTATTGTTATCATCATCATCATCATCATCTTTCATCACCCATCATCCATCATCATCATCATCATCATTCATCAAGACTATTATCATTGTTATTATTATGACTATTATTATTTTTATTATTAAGATATTATCATTATTAGTAGTATAGATAGCAGTAGTAGAAGTAGTAGTAGTATCATTATTATCATAATTATTATTGTTATCTCATCATTACTACTATCATTATATCATTATCATCATCTCATCATCATCATCATGATCATCATCACCCATCATCATCATCATCATCATTTTCATTGTTATTATAATTATTATTATATGTTTTCTCTCTCTCTCTCTCTCTCTCTCCCCTCTCTCTCTCTCTCTCTCTCTCTCTCTTTTCTCTCTCTGTGTGGTGTGGTGTGTGTGTGTGTGTTTTGTGTGTGTGTGTGGTGTGTGTACGTGTGTGTGTTTGACGTTGGTGACGTTGTGTTTCGTTGTATTTGTGTGTGTTTTCTGGGGTTCGCTCGTGCGTACTTTCGAACATGTGGGTGGGTGGGTGGGTGGGTGGGTGCGTGTGTGTGTGTGTGTGTGTGTGTGTGTGTGTGTGTGTGTGTGTGCGTGCGTGCGTGCGTGCGTGCGTGCGTGCGTGCGTGCGTGCGTGGCGTGCGTGCGTGCGTGAGTGCGTGCGTGCTGCTGTGTGTGTGTGTGTGTGTGTGTGTGTGTGTGTGTGTGTGTGGTGTGTGTGTGTGTGTGTGTTAACCGGGAAAACGTATTGCATCAACGGGAAGCTTACAAAACCAGAACTGTCACTTTTTTCCCTTCCATAGAGTTTGGGCAAATTTGGGCTTTTTCATCAGAGGGGCAGTGAGGGTAACCCAGGGTCCTTGGCACACAAACCTGCCTTTCCATCACCGTCCTGCCCGACGCCGTTGTTCTGGTGTGGTACGTTATGTCAATATTATGCTTACCGCTGCCCTTGTTTTTCCCTCAATCCTTCCGGATATACTTAAAAGTTTAAAAAAGTCATTCGCTGTGTTTTCTGTGCCGCTGAAAATAATGGTGAATGATCTGCGGGCAGAAAGTCGAAATGATCTAAGGCGTGACAAAACGTGATGAGGTGCGGGAAAAGATAGTTTGTGATAGTGTTTTTGATTATGCGTTACTAGCTCAATAATATAAGTGTCCGTCCCTCCCTCATTTTTCCTTCTCTCAACCATTCCCCTTGTTCTCCTCCTCTTCACGTCTCTCAGAACCCCCTCACCCCCTCACCCCCCCCCCCCCCTTCTCTCCTCTTCTCTTTCGCTGCTCCGTAAACCGCACTTCACTCTCTCCCTCTACGTCCAATCCTGGGTCTTAAAAAACATTTGTGCCCGAATTGTCTTTTTTTCTTACGATGGGGACGTATTGCTTAAGTTTGTGTGATACCGACTTTTTGTTATTGTTGTTGTTATAGGTTTTTTGTTGTTGTTTTGTTGTTTTTTTTTGCGTTGGCGCTTTTTAACCAACGGCATTTATTTTAATTAAAGGGGGAGGGGTGGGGGAAGGGCTTTTCTCCCACGGTTTTTGCCGAGAGGTGGGGAGTCACACAAGCAGCAATCGTTTTGTGTTGTGTCCTCTGCCTTTTTTTGCCCTGGGGTGCCATATTGTCAACAGCCCCCCCCCCCCCCCCCTGTAACCCCCCCCCCCCCCCCCCCCCCACGCACACATACACCCCACACACACACACACACACACACACACACACACACACACACACACACTAAAACACACACACACATTTCCCGGACGGTACTGCACTGATGCGTAGTCACCCCGGCGAGTGGTGCGCTATTGTACAACTGACATCAATTGGAGTTTAGGGGGGAGGGTGGAGATG